>LPNX010568559.1:1110455-1126051 GCA_001517045.1 Pseudotsuga menziesii
GCTGAAATATATGAATACATGAGAGATTAGAATGCATAAGGATTCCATTTGGAATAGTCAAAAAGTAGGCTTACTAAATCTAGTCAAATCCCCCATAGGTGCATAAAGCAGTTTCCAAATCCACTTAGAGGCTCATGAATTAGAAAAGTCAAGTAGGAAAGACAATAAGGTATGGAAGGACAAATCATACATGATTTTATTAGGAGAAAAGGATGGAGGGTGATGTGGGAAAAAAAAAGTCAACTACACCTAGTCTTGCTTTCCCTTTTTTCTTAATTCTCAATAAAACAGGCAGCATTGCAGAAACAACAGATATGCACTTTGGAGGATCTGGAATAAAGTAGACATGCTAAATACGGTTTCCAGGAGGTTTCCCAAGCGCTCCATGACTCATTTTTAGCAAGTGTTGACTTCTATGACATGTAGAAGGAAACTAGCATAGAGTGGAATATAGGAGACTAGGTAAATAAGACAAAAATGATTTAATTAATGTCTAAGGTAGGTAACTATGGGTTGATTATTCTAACAAAAGCTTGATAAAATTAATGGTCTACAGGTCCCTGAAGTCGAACCCTTTCTATAACATAAGTCTTAGGCTTTATAGCCTTTACAAACATATTCAGATCCTAAAAAGTTGGATCTAATTTACTAAAAATAGACAAAATAATTGTTTTTTTCAAAATTAGGTCAAAAAACCCTAATTTAACTACTAGTCTATCTAACTGTAAAACTCTTTCACCTTTTGAACCTTTTGATGACTGCAATGAGTACTGGGGATAAATTTGTAACTGGTCATATGCTAGATAAGTCACTGTTTGCTAAAATAGGTAGGGTTTGTGACGCTTTCCTCTTTGATGTATCCTCAAAACTGGAATAGACCTCCTCTGATGGTGTATTTCAGCAACCTCCAGCTTTACACTTCCTCCCTGGTCTAGGTATATTTACCAAAACTGGTCCTTTATGCCAAAATTGCTTTATGCACGTCTTTCTACTTTCGGTGGTTAAGGAGTCAAAATTTTGGGTTTGTTAGCTGCCAAAAGCTCTATGCTCGGTGGGTAATGAACTGCGTCTGCATCCGCCTAGGCCACTGAAAGCCCCGTTTTTTGCAAAATTTTTCATTCACCTCCCAACTTCATTCTTTTCAATTTTGTTGTTGATATTCTGGTATTTCTTTATCTTTCCCAATGTTTGGAAAGGCAGGAGCCTCTTGGATTGCCTCTAGATTATGAAGGCTTACTGTTGCTTCAACTAGGGTTTCTAGTGTAAAATAAGAGGTAGGGTTTGATCTGGAATTATTTAACTACAAACTTAGAAGCATGATCATCCTATATAGCCTGGTGTTGTCTTTCATGTACCTTATATTTCTCCTTTTTAGTAGGACATACATCCCTCTCATCTCTAGGACATAATTTTGCAACTGCTTATTCCTCTTGGTCAAAATTTCATGATTCCTCTTTATCTCTCTGTCCAAAATATCTAGTTCATGTATTTAGTCTAGAAGTTTGCTCACTTTCTGAGATCTAGGTTCTCTTGCAGAGGTCTCTGCTCTTTGTTCGTCCTTCTCTTCCCTAGGTGTTGGTGAAGGAAGCTCTTCTTGCTCTGTTGTCAATTGCTCTGCTAGGTCAGCCCCTTCCCCCCTCTCTTCTTCTAAGTCTGAGTAGGGCAAGTTCAAAATGTTTTCTCTTTGTGTTAGGATTTCTTTTCCCTTTTCACTAAAGTCTAGGTTTCTTTTAGCCTATTTGTTTTTAGAATGGGAAGAATGTTGATCTACAGGTGTTGTTGAGATAACCCTTCTTTTTCTCTTTCCACTCCTGGGGGTGGCAGATTTCTTCAAAGGAGACTTTCCCTTCTCTTCTGATTGTAGGCCTATTTCAAAACCAATCCAAAACAGAAAATCTATCCATGACATATTTCTCTTCTTCAACAATTCTTGGATAAGGAGTTGTATAAGGCCATGGTGAGGCAACCTTCCAACAATCTTGGTTGGTTGAGCCTTCACCTGGTGCATCATTTTTGTCAGGATCCTGTGTAAGTATAAAGGTAAATTTAGAGGGCTCTTTCCTATAAAATGGTTCATTAGTTTGAAGTGATATAGGATTTCCCTGTTGTATCTCCCTTCACAAGTTATATATACCATAATGGCTTTCAATAATTGCTGCCACCTTTCTTTTGGCCAGGTGGATGGAACACTTTTCTTCCACACCACATATCTGTGTTTAGGCTTTAAATAGGATCTGAACTCCACATTTTTAGTAATGGTGGGTTTAAACCACTTCTCCCCATTTCTTTGGAGTTCTGTCACCTCTGAAATTATGGTTTCATCCACCATGAACTCCTCCTTCCCTATTATTTCCTTGGATCCATCGAAAGAAAGGGAAAATGCCTCTGCAATATGCTAGTGGGACCCTTAATCTTTTTCACAAAAATTGTAGCAGTCTGTATCTCTGAAAAACTGGTAGACTTCTGGATGGGATTGTAGGTAGATGATGTATCCTACTTCTTTCCTGACAGCAGGTCCTCCCTTCTTCATTTTTGAATTTTTCCTTTGAGTACCTGGAAAAATAAAATTCAAATTCTATGGAATATGTTAGCAGACTATTTTTTCAGACAAGGCCTCGAGTGGTAAGGATGCATGCAATCATAGGCGGAATGTACTAGAGATATGGCACTGATTCTAAGGGGTTAACTACTTAGTAAGTTCTTGAGTGAGATGATCACAAATGCTGGTGATATTGATGAGATAGATCACTCAGTAATAATTTTAATTTCAAACTTGGCATTCAGTGGTGGTTTTTCTGTGGTCGTACTACCTATGGAGGTAGATTAGGGTTTTGATTCCCATCAGTAAGGTGAGAGTAGCAATGACCTCTTTAATCATTAATTTATTCCTTACCACAGTTTTTCCCTATCCTTTTGGTGGCTTATTGTGCCAAATCATGACTTGTTTGGTGATGATGGGTTTGAATTGACAGTCAGGTAACCGTTTTCCTCTTCTTTCCTTTTCAGTGGTTTAAGAGTATCAAGGTTTTGTTTGCTAGCTGCCAAAAGCTAGGCTTTCATTGGCTAATGATCTACCAACATGTTCTCCCAAGCTGCCGAAACATCCTTTCTGCCACATTGTATTTCATTTGCTTTTGGTGGTTAATAGCATCTAAGGTTTTGTTTGTTAGCTGTCAAAAGCTAAGCTTTCAATGGCTAATGAACTACCCACACTTTCTCCCAAGCCACCGAAACTCACTTTTTCTCCAACGTATTTTGTTTTCTTTCGATGGTTAATGTCCTCCTGCAAACACTTGCTAAGTTGCTGAAACCAAATATTTTCGGTAGCTTATGAGCTGTTGGAAAACCTACCTAAGCCACCAAAAGTCCTTTTAACAAAATTTTAACAAATAACATAATAAGCAAGATTTTAGTGGATAACCATGGTCCCGCGTTAAACTCTTAGCTGCCGAAAGCTAGGACTTTTGGTGGCTAATGAGTTCTTTCAAAACTTGCCTAAGCCACCGAAAGCTAAAACTTTCAATTTTATCACATAACAGAACATTAGATATCCTCAGTTTGGTAGTCACCCTAATATCTTTCATAATATGACTTAAAATATTCATCCTATCAAAAAATAAATTGTCTAAGTGAACTTATTGAAAATAAATTTATTTTGGGAGATAAGATAACACATTTTTCTTGCAGGCTTGTTGTCTAATGCTTTGCTACAGGTCGTCATTGATTTCTTGTAGCCGTATTTGATTTCTAACCATTTCTTCCAGGGTTTCCATAGTTTGGCCCTAACCTTGTTTGTAGGTTCTCTTCCAATCTCACAGGAACCCTACCCTTCTGTCCTATAGATGGAAGGTAGATGTTCCTACCTGTAGCTAGGGTGAAATACCTACTACAGGTATATCAAATGAATTTTCACATACCCTAGAGGTATATCAGAAATTTATTCATGTACTTGATAGTATATCAGAATTTCCCTTTCAAACTGTTGTGTATCAGACGACAATAATATGAAATTGATCTACAAAGTAACTTTTGTATATTGAGAGACCATTCTAGGAACCAATAGCAACTAAGAAAATACTTTTGACTAGCTTGTTGAATAAATACACCGAGAACAACACTCAGGGAGCTACTCTGCACATTAGGTCTAGGTAGTCGGGTATTCAGGAAAGGGTATGGTCCTAAACCTCATTGTTTCATTTTACTGTTGTACCCTATGGTATATCTCAAGGAAAATGAACCCAAGTGATAGACCAATTACACTCACAAAATTGCTAGTCAAACATGCAAAATTACCAACAAAGGAGACTGAAATTGGAGCATAACACTAATCTTTATTGAATAAGTGTACAATAGCCAACCTTATGAAGTCATAGGCTGATGCAATATATAATTATGTGAGAGATTTGAATGCATAAGGATTCCATTTGAAATAGTAAAAAAGTAGGCTTACTAGATCTAGTCAAATCCCCCATAGGTACATAAAGCAGTTTCCAAATCCACTTAGAGGCTCACAAATTGGAAAAGTCAAGTAGGAAAGATAATGAGGGATGGAAAGAAAACTCATTCATGCTTTTATTAGGAGAAAAGGATGGAGGATGATGTGGGAAAAAACAAGTCAACTACACCTAGTCTTGCTTTCCCGTTTGCCTTATTTCTAAATAAAACAGGCAGCTTTGCATAAAAAGTAGATATGCACTTTGGAGGATCTAGAATAAAGAAGACATGCTAAATATGGTTTCCAGGAGGTTTCCCAAGTGCTCCATGAATCATTTTTAGCATGTTTGACTTCTATGACATGTAGAAGACAACTTGCATAGAGTGGAATATAAGAAACTAGGAAAATAAGACAAAAATGAATTAATTAATGTCTAAGGTAGATAACTATGGGTTGATTATTCTAAAAACGACAACTTGACAATACTAGTGAGGTTTCCTCTTTCCAACCTGTCTTATCACTTAAGTTTTCTTGTGACCTTATCTTGTGTAGAATTATTTATGTGTGATATTTTTTATTACGACGTATTTAGAGTAGAATTGTTTATCCATAATTCTTTCTTAACGACCTATGAGAATATTTCTCAGGTTGTAGGGTTTACCACCTAACTTTCCTCCTACCATGGAAGACAGACTAGAGGTGACCATGGACAAAACTGTCACAATTGAACCTTCTATGGAAGGAAGTTTTGTAATCACTTAGATTGCAAGGTTACCAATAATACACATAAAGAATCATATAATCATAACATAGATAAGAGACAAGAATAGTGGGTACAATACAACTTATATTAATCCATAACACATGTGCATTCATACATAAAACTAAACCAAGTTCATATCTGGCTCAACATCCTATTTATACATTTACAAAACAGTTATGGTAACTACCTTTTGGTTCACTCAACCAAAATGATCGATGAGGCTGACCTAATCTACAATTAGTCGACTAAATAGTCTAGTTGGCTAACCGACTAACTCGTCCAACATCTCCCCTAGGAACAAAACCTTTCTTCATCCCGAAGAAATAGGGGAAGTAACAAAATTGACTGTCCCGGAAATAGAACCAATGTTGAAATCACTCATATTGCAAGGTTACCAATAATACACATAAAGAATAATATAATCATAACAAAGACAAGAGACAAGAATAGTGGGAAGAATACAACTTATATTACTCAATAACACATGCGGGTTCATACATAAAACCGAACCAAGTTCATATCTGGATCAACAACCTATTTATACAGTTACAAAACAATTATGGTAATTACCTGTCGGTTCACTCAATTGACATGACTGATGAGGCCAACCACCTCTACAATTAGTCGGCTAACTAGTCTAGTCAGCTAACCAACTAGCTCCTCCAACAGGAATTCTTGTTATTAAATCGAGATAGGAGTATTCCTCTTTTGAGAATCCATCTACCTCTACTCTGATATCGGTACAATTAACTTCCTCATAGGATTTGAACTTTCATTTCTCTATGGAAGGTCATTCTTGTGAACAAGATTGGGTATTTTAACTGCCACCAAATGACCTAGTGGCATCAAAATTTTGTCCAATTACGTCATTTTGGGAGATTTCCTTGGGACGAACAATTTCTAAATATAACACTACTGCTTTATCTTATGTCACTCCCCCATTAGATCTGAGGTTTATCTCGAATGATGAATTCCTCAGGTCATTTCAGGAAAATCTCTCTCATTTGTGTAGAATGGGAGAAAACATAACAAGAAGGAGTGTTTCTCCTCTTCCTCGCTGTTCAGAAACAATCTCTCCTCAATACCATACCCCTTTTCAGTCTTATCCTTCTACCATATCCGAAATAACGGTTCAAAGTGTGGTTTCTTAATATTTTAGCCAACTTTCTATCCCAACTATGGCATCTCAATCTATCCCTTCTATCCCTAGTTATCCTATGAATACTATCATTGTGGGGCAAAATCCCTAGTACAAATAGTCACCACGACCGTGAGAACTAGTTTCAATCTTGGGTAGAGCGTTTCTCTAAGAAATCCCATGGCTAGAATACCATCCACAACTACAAATGTTATTGTTCCTTCCTCTACACTGAAACAACCATCGTGGTTTCAACTAGTGTTTATTCAACCTACATGGGGGTATCTCTACTTAAGAAATCAACAGGCGATGGATACCCAAAATTACCAGCCCATTTCCTTAGGAAATGTTTTTCCCAACATTCCTTATCCTGGCAACCTTGATACCCCATGGAGGAAACCTAATTGGTCAAACATCCCTACATATGAAATTCCATTTGCAAACATTTACGGAGGTCCACCCGAAGGTCCCCCATTTGGAGGTATTCTCATAGGTCTCCCATTTGGAGGTCTGCCTAGAGGTCCCCCATTCGAAGGTCCACCCGGAGGTCCCCCATATAGAGGCCCACCTAGAGGTCCCTTGTCTGAAGGTTCAGCTGAAGGTACCCCATTTTTAGGTCCACCCAAAGATCCCCTATCTGGAGGTCTACTACCGAGAGGCTCCCCACTAGGAGGACCACCTAGGGGACCACAAGGGGGAACATTTTGAAACCAGCCATAGTCGAACCAACCTATTATTGTAAGATCATCGACACATATTTATCAATCATCTTATAGACCTACAGGTACTCTGATGCCTTATCAGTATTACCAGTACCCGCATCCTAATCAACAAATCCCAATTTTTTCTATGCTTGATCTACCATATTTTTCAGATTTGATCAACGATCTTATTCACCATGTTCCCTCAGGGCCTTCTATTCCAATAAATTATCTTTTGGATATACCCAAATTTGATGGAAAATTTGGTGAAAATACCAAAAATCACGTTATGACCTATCATTTGTGGTGCTCATCCAACTCTCTAATGGATTGTTCTATCTATTTGATATTGTTGCGAAGGAATGTCACCTAAACCACTACCATGTGGTATATAGAATTTCCTCGACACTCGTTTTGGGATTTTAACACCTTAGGAATGGTGTGCCTAACAAATTTTCAATTCCCAATTCAGTATGAAATGGGTATGGATATTTTAACCTCGCTTCATCAAACCACTTCCACCCATATATTTGATCATATACATGAGTGGAAATGACAACGCGGATTGAGTAAAGCACCTATCCCCAACCAATCACTTGTTGATTGGTTCACTAATTCATTGCTCGAGATGTTTCCATGGGAGGTGTTGTCACTGAATAATAACCTATTAGATGAGATTAGTACCTAGACTTGGTTTATTACTAGTCAGGAACTCTTTATGAATTAATATTGCACGCACACCGTCCTACTTCAGACCCCTCAAAAACTTTAACAAAACCACATGGCGATGGTGTACCTGGTTCTATTCAGACATAGTCAATATCTAAATCCCCTAAAAAGAAAAACCAACCTGCTAGAAATACCGTCACAAATCCCAAGACCACTTCCCCTCCTCTTTCCTATACTAAGGTAAATGTCATTCAATCATAGAATATTCGAGAAGGGAAAAGAAAGGAAAGAATAAATCAAATATGTCTGAAAAGCAATAGGATATTAATAAAACAAAAAAACCAGATATCGAATCCTAGAACAAGAGAAATGAAAATTTTCCCTGCCTCATATGTGGAGGGGACCACATCACCAAGGAATGTCCTCGGTGTGAAGAGGTCAACCAATTTATGAAAAAAAATCCACTACGGCAGTATTGATCGATCCTTTCCCTACCCAAAAAAAGTTGATTGGCCACCAATCTTTGCAAGGTTCTTCTTCATATTCTATAGATGAGGCTAAAATGATGTCCACTAAAATGTTTGGTCTTACCACCAGATCCTAGAACTATTAATCGCCACCAGAAAATAAATATTTTAACACATTGACTGATAAGTCTACATCTTCTATTACTCCTCCTACAAACAATAATTCACATTGAAAAACCTGTGCTTGATGTATTTCTTTGACCACCCAAGAGTATGATTCTAAAATCAGTATTTAATCCTAATGCATGGGCTTCTCAATACTACAATGTAGTAGAAGATTTGGATCAGACACCATGTTCTGTGTCTACCCTTGAAGTACTCCCAACATGCCCTACACATAGGAAAAACCTGTTATCGGCTCTCAGATCGATGTACCCTCAGAATAATAATCTTATCTCCTTTAAACTGGATGATTAAGTCAAGGCTATCCCATGGGTTAGATTTCCATCTATCGACAAAAGTCATTGGGAAGAAATTCCATCACACTATGCTGGACGAAGGTGCCTCAACTTTGTTCATGTCTCTGTCATGTTGGAGAGTTATAGGCTCTCCCAAAATAAACCGTTCACCTACAAATTTGAAGGCCTTTGATGGCGATGGTTTTCAGCTTCATGGACTATTTCCCTCCCTCCTATTTGAACTAGGGGGGAAATCTATTTCCATTCATGTCGAAGTTGTAGATGCTCCTTTAGACTAAAAAATCCTCCTATGTAGGAATTAGTTCTACATGATGCAGGAATATGCCTCATCAGTATTTCAAATGGTCCAATTCCCATCTCAATGGAGGATTGTTAAAGTTGATCGTTTGTAGTTTTGTTCGCCAGACACTAGTTCTAATTCTTCTAATAATGTCCCAATCTTGGATTTTGTAACGACCCTCCAAGGGGTCCGATAAATACAACTAAAGGTCATGCATGATTTTTTATAAACTGATAAAATAAACAAGTTTAAACATATATTCCAATATCCCATAAACACTAAACTTTAAATTTCATCATTGCAGATCCAACAAAAAAACCATAAGATCTTTCTTCATGGTACAGCTAGTTTAGATAATTATAATTCATGAAACAAAATAATTTCAACAATAGTAGAATACTTGTTGATATTGCTAGTCGTTACCATTTGAGGATGAGGCCAAAGCTTGTTCTATCTTTGCTCTGCTCCTGTTGCTATCGCTCGACTTCCAATCACACCGGCTCCACAGGATTCCTCCCTACCATACCCTGACAGGTACTCTCCTTCCCCTGGGACCCCCAATCTCGACTGGGCTGACAACACCTTGCTAGCATTGGAAGTACAACGCCATACTGTAGCTGGGAGGCTCCCAACCTCACTCATGTTGTACAGAACCACGCTCTTCCATAGTATCCTCAGAGCCACCCCAAAGGGTTCGAGATCCAAACTATAGCAGGACCAAAGAAGAAAAAAAATCAAGATCCCTCCATTCTTCCATTTCATTAGCTTTTATTAACCATTTCGTTAATTCCCAT
This sequence comes from Pseudotsuga menziesii, assembly GCA_001517045.1. Lineage (NCBI taxonomy): Eukaryota > Viridiplantae > Streptophyta > Pinopsida > Pinales > Pinaceae > Pseudotsuga > Pseudotsuga menziesii. The sequence continues at coordinate 1,120,182 of LPNX010568559.1, forward strand.
GCATCTGATGCATCTATTTCAGTTAACTCTTTAGTTACTTTAATAATTTAATTTATTTATTTTTATTTACCAAACCACTTGTTGGTTATCTTTAGTTGTCTCATTCTTTTTCGATTAATTAGGGTTTCACTTTATTTCAAGTTCCTTAATTTTCTCCTTTTAACTCATTTCTTAATTTAGCTTGATTTCAGTTTATTTATCCTTATTTATTTATCATTTTTAATTTAATTAATTAATTTATTATTATTATTATTAATTTCTTTACGATCAATTTATTATTTCCCTTAATTCAAATATATGTTGTTTATTGGCATATTCTCGTCGCGACCAGAATTATCAAGGTGCTATGTGTACCGCATGCCCTTCCAATAATTCCCATAGGCGGGGAGTTGGTTAGGGCAACTGCACCAATTTTACCTTAGTTCACCTACCCTGGGAAGAGTCAGGTGGTTCCTAGGGAATAAGGTCGAATCCTTATTGCATGACCCCCCGTAATAATCTTCGTGTGTGAATGACTCACTGCCTACCCTCACGGCATATGCATCTGATGAACTAGAGTTTTCCTCACTGTATTCAAAGTTCATCGCGTCGTCCAATTTGCTAGCCTTACAGGTAAAATATTTTCAGCCCATCACATGATGTGGATTCATTGGAAATCACAATCCCATCACTTGCACATAAAACAACCCGTGCATCAAATCTCATAAATAAGATTTCAACTATAACAAACCATCAATTGACCTCAACTTTTGAGGTTTCTTGACTCATCCAGAGTCCATGCACGCCAGTGCATCAAACATATCATAAATCAACCATGCTATATACAAGACCGATATCACCTACCATATCTATTGACTCCCTTAGAGTCTTTGCATATTGGTGCTTTGTTTCTATTCATGTACTTGGCTTTCCTATCAAACTTGACAAACCATCAAAGTACATGCTACACACTAACTTTGTCAATCATTCAACAATATATAATTTATCTCTTGTTTGATAACTTCACATAAATTTCTCATTCATTCGTAATTAAAATCATCATATAATTCATAAGTCACACAATTTTTTTAGTTCATATCTCTTCAATAGCAAATCATTTTACCCAAGTCGTGGTCATTAAGAACTAGATGCCCTCAATAACATGTCCAAATGAATTTTTAAATGCCAAATTAATAAATAGCCAGGTCATTCTTCATAGAACTCCCTCAAATTCTAGTCATAATAATCTCCAAAGTTAAGGTAAAAACTAGGGTGTTACAGCTTCTACAACTCCGCAGTATCAAAACATAGGGTTAGGCCTTCTCAAATATTCCACAGTTATGGGAGTCTTTCCATGAACCAATGCTCCCTCTACCCAGACTACGTCTGTGAACATGATCTCCTCTAATATTCATGACACTTTAGACAAGGGGAAATCAATTTTTGATCTAACACCTTTTATTCATTTATAAGAGACTTACCAAGCTATCAAATCCACCAACGACCCTACCATTAATGATTATATTTTGATCGCATTTGAACCTTATCACATTCCATATTAGTTAGATTCATCCCCACCCCCCATATCTAGATTATATTTTGCAAACTCTTCCATCAAATGAATCAATAATGGAAGTCGTGTCTTTATATGAGATGCCTTGCAAAGACCATCACCATCGATCCTCTTTCCTTCTCTATTAAAGTATGGTAGATTATCATTTTTGTTGATGTAATTGTAACTTCGGAATGTATTCACTTGTATATCTTATGTATTGTACCCCAATGTTTATTTCAGGATGTGTTTGTAATGTAATTGAGTCATGTCATGCCCCGATGTTCCAATCAGGAGTTTCTATAATGTAAACAAGTCATGTCAAGTCATTGTGGGTAACCCTCCTATTGATCAAGGGTTAAATTCCCCACAATTCTGGGGCCCTAGGGTTATTAGACTGTCCTAGTGAAGTCGACCCTAGTGAGTTATTGTCAAGTCAAGAATTAGTATAAATAGAGAGTGAGCCTCTCTATTTATCACACACTTACTCACACTTAGTTGTAGCGCATCACTGAGGGAGAAGAAGTTGTTGGGGCTAGAAAGAAAGAGACTACTGCTGTTGGGAGATCATCTTACTATTTTTGGGTTTTCTTTTCGTGTTGATTCTATCTCTGAGGAAGTTGTAGGGTTTTCTCCATTTATGGTTTCTCTGAGGAAAAACATTGTGTTCATTGTCTCTTATGTTTGATTGATGTACTTGTTATTCTCTTAGTTAAATATCGTAACATAATGCTAGCTTGAATGATAAAATTCTAACATGGTATCAGAGCTAACATGAGAAGAAGACACTCTACAGCTGCGAAAAATAGGGCTTCCTACTTTTTATATCTCTCTCCACATATTTTCAGAAAAAGAAGGTTGGATGACTCTCCTCCGTAGGGCTCATCTTTCTGTCGAAGCAGAATCTGATTCTGAGCATTTTCAGTTTTTGACCCGACACTACTGCCGAAAATTAGGGATTTCCATAGAAGTGGAATTTTTGAGTGAGCCTGGGCCTAGATTGATCTCCTCCTCAAAATTGAAGTTTAGAGATCAAGGTCAAAGCATTTGGTTGGACATAACTCTGGGAAAGTCAAACCCTAATCTGCTCCTAAACCAACACTTCAAAAATTCAGCTTCAGATCCAGTTCCAACATCTTGACCTGGTAAGATCTAAGTCTTTTGTATTTCCATTTGAGGTTCTCAGTTAAGATGTCTCACCATACCAAGCTTGATGAAAAGCTTGAAGGAGCTGATAACTTCCGAGCTTGGAAGTATAGGATCTCTCTGGTCCTGGAAGAAAATGAGTTTGACTCCTACATCAATGAGGAGGTTCTAGTTCCAGAGGGAGATGAGGCTAAGGCCTTACACAAGAAGAAGTTTGTTGTGGCTAAGAGGATTATTGCTGATTCAATAAAGGATCACGTCATACCACATGTGTCCTCCCTAAAGAGACCTAAAGCTATGTTTCATGCCCTAACCAAACTGTTTGAAGGAAATAACATAAACCATAAGATGACTTTGAGGAACCAGTTGAAGAATGTGAAGATTCAGAATGTGGAGTCCATGCAGTGTTACTTCACAAGGGTCTCCCAGATCAAAGAACAACTTGAAGTAGTGGATAAAGAAGTGGAGAATGCAGAGATTGTAATGACCACCTTGAATGGTCTCCCTAGGACATGGGACTCTTTCATTCAAGGGATCTGTGCCAGAAATAATTTAGTCAACTTCAACAAACTATGGGAAAAATGCTCATAAGAAGAATCTTGGATAGCAGCTCAAGAAGAAAAGATGGCAAGTGAAGATCAAGCTCTCACAGTTCAATCCAAGAAAAATAGAAGGGACCATCATCATCATTCTAAAGGTAAGCACTCTTCCTCCAAGAAAACTCAACTCATATGTTATACTTGTGATGAAATAGGACACTATGCCAAAGAATGTCCTAGAAACAAAATAAACTCTCACAAGAATAAAAACAACAAGAGAAGACATCATGCTCATGCTGCAGAAGATGATGAACCTTCCACAAAGAGAAACAAGCAAGAAAGTGATCATTCTTCAAGTGATGAGGAATATGTTTTGATTTCCACTCTCACGGGAAACATCACACATGAAATCAATGATTGGCTTATAGACAGTGGGGCTTCCAAATACATGACATGATTCAAAGAGACTTTTGTGAGCCTATCAGAACATGAATCACCCCACAAGGTGAAACTTGGAGATGACTATCAATATCCAATAAAAGGTAGTGGGGACTCATCCTATAAGATAGACTCTGGAAAGTATATGAAGATGAAGGATGTATTGTTTCTACTAGGAATTGAGAATAACCTCCTCTCCATATCTGCATTAGATGCAAAAGGCATGAGGGTTGCATTTGTAGATGGCCAAGTTCTCATGTGGCCAAACGGAAAGACTTTTAATGATGCAGTAGTGATTGGGGAACAAGAGGGAGGCCTACACAAAATGAAGGGCCATTCAGAACAAGCTTTGGTCCATGAAACAGTAGACCAAATGAACTTTGGCATAGAAGGCTTGCACATGTGCACTACAGAGCACTACCACTTGCAAGCAAAGATGTTGAAGGTCTTCCAGAAATTCAGGAAAAACATGATGGAATCTACAAAGGATGTGCAAAAGGAAAGAACACAAAGAAGACATTTCCAAGTAGTGAGAGCAAGGAAAAAAGAGTATTGGATATCATTCACTCCTATGTATGTGGTCCAATGTCATCAAGTTCATTAAGCGGATAATGGCGGAGAATTCACATCAAATGAATTCAAAGAGTTATGCAAAGATTTAGGGATTAAGAGGGAGTTAACCACTCCATATAATCCACAATAGAATGGAGTTGCAGAAAGGAAGAATAGAACGATCATGGAAGCTGGAAGGGATATGCTTCATGATCAAGATCTTCCCATGCATCTATGGGCAGATGCTTCCAGAACAGTGGTGTATGTACAGAACCGTACTCCACACAGAGTACTAAAAAACAAGACACCTAAAGAAGTCTTTTTCGGAAAGAAACCAGAAGTCAGCCATTTCAGAATATTCAGCTGTCAAGTGTACATACACATTCCAAAAGAAAAGAGGACAAAGTTAGATCCTTCAGGAAAGAAGGGTATATTTGTGGATACTCTGAAAACTCAAAGGATTATAGAATATACTTCCTAGGATTCAAGAATATTGACATCAGCAGGGATGTAAAATTTGATGAAGACTTGACTTACAACAAATCCATAAAGAGTCCTACCAAAAAACATGAAGAAAAAAAAGTACCCAGAATTCATGACACAACCATGAATGAAGAAATTCAAGTAGAAGATCAAGAATTAGAAGAATCTCAAGAGCATGTAGATCCACCTTGGGAGAAGAATCCTCATAAGATGAAACCTGCTTGGGTACGAGAAGCTATCCAAGGTGTAGAAATATATGGGGCTCCTGAAGAGAATCACAGAGAAAGAAAGAGGACCAGGTCCTGCTCAGGGTATGTAGCCTTATTATGTGATTTCATCGATAAAGAACCTTCCAACTATGAAGAAGTGACAGAAAGGAAAGAATGGAAGGATTCTATGATCGAAGAGTATCAATCGATCATGAAGAATGATGTTTGTGATTTTGTCCCAAGACTAGAAGGGAAGTCTATTGTAACTTCCAAATGGATCTACAAGATCAAGCATGCTGTAGACAACAGCATAGAAAAATATAAAGCAAGATTTGTGGCTTGTGGCTTCTCCCAGAAAGAAGGAATATATTATGAAGTAACTTTTGCACTTGTAGCCAGATACACTTCCATCATATCAGTACTTTATCTGGCTACAATAATGAAATGGAAGATACACCAAATGGATGTCAAGACTACTTTCTTGAATGGTGTAGTGGAAGAGGAAGTGTATGTGGAGTAGCCACTCGGTGTTGAGACACATGACAGGGAGTCTCATGTGTGTAGATTGAAGAAAGCCCTGTACAGTTTGAAACAGGCACCTAGGACATGTTATGGTAGAATTCACAGCTTTCTATCTAGTTTGGGATTTACCAAGAGTAAAGCACATTCCAACCTTTACTACAAGGTTGAAGATGGCAACCCAGTGATGCTCCTACTATATGTAGATGATCCATTTTTAATAGGTATGGATGGTTTGATTGCTGATATGAAGAGGAAGTTTGCTGCCAAGTTTGAAATGAAGGACTTGGGTATGATGCTTTATTTTCTAGGAATGGAGGTGTGGCAGAATGCAGATGGAATTTCCCTTGGGAAAGGGAAATATACGGTAGAGATCCTGAAGAGATTCAGGATGATGGACTGCAAGGCCATGACCACACCTATGGCATCAAACCTGAAGCTATTGAGTGATGC
>LPNX010568559.1:1126136-1138515 GCA_001517045.1 Pseudotsuga menziesii
TCATTGGAAGTGGTTGATGTTATGATGTATCATCAAATGATTGGGTCCTTGATGTACCTGACAAACACGAGACCAAATATTTTCTTTTTTGTGAACACCTTCATCCAGTTTCTAACAGATCCAAGACATGTTCACTTGATTGCTGCAAAGCATATTTTGAGGTACATGAACAGTACATTTGATTATGGGCTCAAGTATGAGGCAAATCAAAAGATTAACCTAGAGGGTTATGTTGATTTAGATTGGGCAGGCAGTGCCATCGATAGGAAGAGCACTTCAGGGTGTTTCTTCAGTATGGGATCAAGTGTGATCTCTTCGGTTTAGCAGGAAGAAATCCTGTGTGGCATTGAGTAAAGCTGAAGAATAGTATGCCACAGCTTGTTCAGCTAGTTGTGAGGCAGTATGGGTGAGGAAGCTACTGTTTGATTCATTTGATCTCCAGTTAGATGCTACTTGTATATACTACGATAACCAGAGTTGTGTGAAGTTGATGGATAACCCGGTGTTCCATGACGAGTTGAAGCATATCGAGATCAAGTATCACTATACTAGGGATATGGTGCAGAGAGGAGTAGTGAAGCTATTGTATGTTGCGATAGATGAACAGATAGTTGATGTGTTGATGAAGCCATTGGCCAGAGTGAAGTTTGAGTACTTCAGGGAGAAGCTTGGTGTTCTCCAGATAGAGGTTCCCTCCAAAGGGAAGTGATGAGTCCATGAGCCATTCTGACATGGTGAGAGGATTAAGTTCCTTCCACGGTCAGATATAAGGGCTGAGCCATTCTGTCATGGTGAGAGGATTGGTTCCTTCCATGTCAGATATGAGTGTTGAGCCATTCTGATATGACTATAGTATTGGTTCCTACATGATCCGATATAATGGTTGTTTCCATTCTATGAATGGAGGTACCTGGTCAGTTACCAGGAATAATCAATCAAGGACTGACGAAAATTCTGATATGACTATGGGATGTAGTATCACATGATCAGATCTAAGTGTAGGTCCATTATGATGTGATTGAGGGATATGTTCCCACTTGATTAGATATAAGGGTTGTTTCCATTCTCTTAATGGAGGCACCTAGTCAGTTACCAGGAACCCTCGGTCTAGGATTGAGATCCTTTGTGAGGAGTCAAGTTCAAATGTAAGGGTTGTTCCATTCTAACATGGTGAGAGAATTAAGTTCCTTCCATGGTCAGATGTAAGGGCTATGCCATTCTAACATGGTGAGAGGATTAAGTTCCTTCCATGGTCATATGTAAGGTCATTGAGCATTTATTAAAAGGTCGTTGGGCATTTATTACGACACTTTGTCGCGCTCATTAAAATCTAGTATCAAAGTTCCGAGTCCAGTTCATGTTTCTTTCCAGGATCGTAAAATAAAACATTGTGTAAAGAAACGGCATGGAGTCTTCTTTTCACATCTTTTTTCAGACTCCTTAAACATGAAAAGATAGTTGAGTCCGTTTCTGAATCTTTCCAAGCTCGTAAAAAGTGACATTATGTAAAGAAACCTCATGGAATTTTATTTAAACCCTTTTCAGGCTCCCTAAATATGAAAAGATTATTGAGCGATATTGTCTTCTTCATGCTCATTAAAGTATTTGAAGAGTCGTCTATCCGACGGTAGGTTATCTCTTTCTCGGTTCAGACAGTACTATTTATGAGAAAGGAACACTCCAGCCAATCATGACTAAAAGAGTTCTCTAAGGTATGATTTTATACTTTTTCGGGCCTTAGAGACTAAATCATATAAAAAAGGACCCCCATGGAGTCTTCTTTCATATTCGTTCAGACTCTCTAAACATGAACGATACCGAGTTTTCTTTCAGTGGACTTGTTAAAAATTAAAACATTGAGAGGCCCATTTTGGGAATGAAACCATCCTCTCTCAAGTTCGTAAAACATATGGGACTGGACTTGTCTTCCGACAAGCTATATTGAGTGTTTGTTACCCTCTTTGAACTTGTAAAAACGAAAAGAGGCACTCATCAATCATGATGGGGGGAAATGGGAAAGGGAATCATTTTGCAAATAATAGAAGTTGTTTGTCATTAAATTTGAACATGGCACTTGTTTGCAAAATCAGTCAATCAAGTATTCAGCTGATCTCCGTGACGATCCACTTTCATGAGTCATGTCAATATTTTGATTCTTTCAAAAGAATGCATTGTCCATTGTCACATTGTGTAACTGTCTTGTTCATTCATACTGCCAAGTCATTTTGTCATGCTTCCTGATGTTCAAAGGGGATCTGAAGAAGTCTTACCTCTGCAGTATACACAGCCTTTGTGTCAATATATTTGAGTCAGTTAGATGGTTAATATGTTCACATCATTCAAGAACTATGTTCCAAGTTTCGTGTCATCAATGCGGGACTCATCATGGCCCTCCTTCGACGAGACTATTCCTGTCGACATCAGCTCATCATCCAAGAAATAGTCTTAGAAACAATATTTAGTACCTTGAGATCTATATGCCTTAATGACAGATTCTCTCGCTCTCGACATAGGTTCACATCGTTGACCTTTGATCGATATAATCGAATGGGTGTTTGACATCGGGACATCTATTCGCACTCAGTAGATTGTACTAGAGTACCTTGGGAATCATTGACATTAATGGTGGCCTCCCTCACACTTGTTAATGGTTCACATCATTGGCCGGTAATCAAGTGGTTTCTACCATGTTCGACTTCAGATCATTGTAATCACATGGATAGAATTGTACTTTGTGGAAGACGAGACGAAGATCCTGGGTATTTGTTAAAAGTTCTCATTGCTTTTTCCCCAGGTTGCGATGGAGTTTTGTATATCTAGCATGGATCCACATTTTTATGGACATGGCTATGCTCAAATTTGCATCTATATGACATAGATATACATTATATGACTGGTAGCTATGTCCAAGTTTGAGTCCTTTATCACATGGATCTACACTCTATTCTAGTAGCCATGCTTGTTTATTTCACTCATGGATCTGCCTTGTATTGGTCTGTAGCTATGAGTTTGGTTACTTGCATATATGAGTCAACATACTGATGTACTACATATGCCTACTTGACTGCATGCTCTAATCAACCCAACATTTTCATCTCCTAGAAACGACTTGTTCTCAAAGCTCTCGTTTATCATATCACTCTAAGACTCATGCTTTGGGGGGCATCCTGTTATACCAAAATCCTGTCACCATCATGTGATAAGACGTTTTGGCATACCTACTTGCCCTGAATCCTAGGTCCTGGAGTGAAGACTGAATGAATTTTTTACCAGTCTATCATACAAATTCCTAGCACTGCTCATGCCCCTTTATCCAGGAGTGGTACCCCTGCTCGCACCATTTTTAATCGGTTTTCCATAAGCGGTGCCACTGCATGTCACCCTTGGCCCATAGGTGGTTATTACCAGAATCGCTCTGTCATAGAAGGAGAATCATGGTACGCTAGGTAAAAAGGGAAAAAGAGAAGCTTCCCAAGACTTCTAGATGATAAGCCTCGAGATATCCCTTATCCCTACTGTTGTGGGTTAGTTGAGCTCGAGATCCCTCGTCTTAGGATCTTAGAGGCCACCTCACCCACTCATTTATCAACCATATCTATCCATCTAGCATTATAAATATGAGCTCATAGCCATTGTTGAGGGGAGAACATTGAAGGTATTGTTATGCTGTTGGACTAATTCTTGTCCCAAGATCATTTGGAGAGAGCATAGAGATCTAGAGTCGAAGCTTTTGGGGATGAAGAGTTGGTTTCATGGAGATGCATGTCAACACTAAGGCTTCGTTGTAAAATTCTTCATATTTCTAATGCAAGCTGATTTTCTGTCCCATATATATTGTTGATGTTTGATTTCATATATATATATTGCTAGATTCCTTAGTCACTAGCATAGATTAGTAGATCATATCCTGGTTGCTTTGATCTATTTTGTGTTGAACTTTTTTGTAGGTACACAGGTGAAATATCAAAGCCTTGCATTCCAGATATCTACAGTGTCTAGGGATATTTATCAACCTCTGTGATCTATTTGTTATGGATCTAAACCATTCAGACCAGTGGAACACCTTGCTTTCCAGAGGAGGTGAAATATTCCGAGCAACAAATATGGCGACTCTGATGGGGAACCTTACATCTGACCATGGAAGGAACTTAATCCTCTCACCATGTTAGAATGACATAGCCCTTACATCTGACCATGGAAGGAACTTAATTCTATCACCATGTCAGAATGGAAAATCCCTTACATTTGACCTTGACTCCTCAGAAAGGCTCTCAATCCGAGACTGAGGGTTCCTTGTAGCTGACCTAGTGCCTCCATCCAGAGAAAGGAAAAAACCCTTATATCTAATCAAGTGGGAACATATCCCTCAATCACATCAGAATGGCCCTGCACTTATATCTAATCATGTGATACTACATCCCACAGTCATATCAGAATATCCCTCAATCCTCGACTGATTATTCCCGATAACTGACCAGGTACCTCTATTCAGAGAATGTCAACAACCCTTATATCGGATCATGTAGGAACCAATCCTATAGTCATATCAGAATGGATCAACACTCATATCTAACATGGAAGGAACCAATCCTCTCACCATGACAGAATGGCTCAGCCCTTATATCTGACCATGGAAGGAACTTAATCCTCTCACCATGTCAGAATGGCTTAGCCCTTATATCTGACCATGGAAGGAAATTAATACTCTCACCATGTTAGAATGGATCATGGAGATTCTGAGACATTGGAAGGAACTTAATATTCTGACCATGGAAGGAACTTAATCCTCTCACCATGACTGCATGTTCCAGGTGTCTCTGATTTTACGAGTCTCATCAAGGTTCTTCATGTACAAGAATCTCACTTCCTCTGTGGAAGTGTCTGGGAGAAGTTCAATGATGAGTTGTAAAGATGGAATGTGACATTGGATAGGTAAGACAGCTTTAAGTCCATAGACAAGCTGGAATGGCGTGAAACCAATAGCCTTTTTCATGAAAGTCCAATAATCCCAAAGAGAGGAAAAAAGAACAAGATGCCAATTGGATTTATGATCTCCAACCATTAGACGAAGCATATTTTTCAAAACTTTGTTAATGGCCTCTACCTAACCATTAGCTTGTAGATAATACGGCGTAGAGTTTTCATGGAGAAAACCTATCTTGGAACTCAATTCCTCCATCATGTGATTACAGAAATGAGATCCATGATCAGTGACAATGGACTGCAAAACTCCAAATCTAGCTATGATATGATTGAACAAGAAGAGAGCGGTAGTATTACCATATTCTACATATGTAGGCATGGCCTCAGCCCATTTTGTGAAATAATACACGGCTACGATGATGTAACCATGCCCCTCGGCTAAGGTAGGCTTACAAAAGGGCCAACGGCAATGACGAGGTGAAGCAGAGCAACATGGGTGCGCTTTTTGGGGTAAAAATGTTGACATGGTAGGAATTTATGAATAGCAGAGTCACCATTAATGAGTCCGTGAGCCAGGTGCCTCACGAAAAATATTTACAGGTGTGATGCTAACAAGTGCGAGGGAGGTCACCCTTAATGTCAACTATTCCCAAGGTACTCTAGTACAATCTACTGAGTGTGAATAGATGTCCTGATGTCGAACACCCAGTCGATTATATCGATCAAAGTTAAATGATGTGAAACTATGTCGAGAGCGAGAGAATATGTCATTAAGGCATACAGATCTCAAGGTACTAAATATTGTTTCTAAGACTATTTTCTAGATGATGAGCTGATGTTGATAGGAATAGTCTCGTCGAAGGAGGGCCATGATGAGTCCCACATCGACGACACGAAACTTAGAACATAGTTCTGGAATGATGTGAACATAGTAACCATATGACTGACTCAAAGATACTGACACAAAGGCTGTTTATACTACAGAGGTAAGACTTCTTCAGATCCCCTTTGAACATCGAGTGGCACAACAAAATGACTTGGCAACATGACTGAATAGGGAAGATACATAATATGACAGTGGACAATGCATTCTTTTGAAAGACTGAAAGGATTGACATGACTCATGAAAGTGGATCGTCATGGAGATCAGTTGAATACCCAATTGACTGACATGATTGTGTAGTCAAGTGCCATGTTCAAAGGTAATGATAAACAAATGCCATTATTTGTAAAATGATTCCCTTTCCTATTTCCCCCATCATGATCAATGAGTGACTCTTTTCGGTTTTACGAGTTCAAAGAGGGTAACAAACACTCAATATAGCTTGTCAGAAGACAAGTCCAGTCCCATATGTTTTACAAACCTGACAGAGGATGGGTTCATTCCCAAAATGGGCCTCTCAATGTTTTAATTTTTAATGAGTCCACTGAAAGAAAACTTTGTATTTTTCATGTTTAGAGAGTCTGAACGAATACGGAAGAAGACTCCATGGGGGTACTTTTTCGTATGATTTAGTCTCTAACGCCCGAAAAAGTATAAAATCACACCTCAGAGAACTCTTCCAGTCATGATTGGATGGAGTGTTCCTTTCTCATAAATAGTACTGTCTGAACCGAGAAAGAGATAACCTACCGTTGGATAGACAACTCTTCAAATACTTTAACGAGCATGAAGAAGACAAGATCACTCGACAATATTTTTGTATTTAGGGAGCCTAAAAAGGGTATAAAGAAAACTCCATGAGTTTTCTTTACACAATGTCACTTTTTACGAGCTTAGAAATATTCAGAAAAGGACTCGATTATCTTTTCATGTTTAAGGAGTCTGAAAGAATATGTGAAAAGAAGACTCCATGACATTTCTTTACACAATGTTGTATTTTACAAGCCTGGAAAGAAACATGAACTAGACTCAGAACTTTGATACTAGATTTTAACAAGCATGACAAAGTGTCGTAATAAACGTTCAATGACCTTTTCCATTTTGTGAAAGTACGAAAAAGTCATAAACAAACTTCCCAAAGATTTCACTAAATTCAACCTGCAAACGACTCATAAACAAGTGTTAAATGCACCCAAAATCGACATTACGAGATTACAACAAATAGATTTTGACCAGAACATGATGTAATATCAAAACTATACCAAGTCAGACCCAAAAAAAATGTCTATATAAGGCAAGTAAATAGTAAAAAATAAAACATTTCACTATTTACCTCTAGAAGAGAGCACTTGGAGCATTTTTTAGAGAGACATTCCACAGTTGATACCGGGAGTTCCCACCATCCATTTTCAGTCGTGTCAGTTGCAGGTAACAGTTAATACCTTATTATTTCATTTCATAGATTTTATTTTGGGATGTGATGGGGTTTTAGGCCTATTTGGCAAGCCCTAAAATCCTATTTGCGGGCACTGCGACTACCCCTTGCGGGATAGGCAGTACCTCCTGAGAACCGCGCCAATATCAAGGTGGGTAGGTGGTGCCACCACCTATCTCCAACGAGGCATAGGAGGTGCCAGCCATGGAAAAATTTAACCAATGATAAATACAAAATTAAATCATTCTTTTGATTTATGGTGACTCAAGGATGATATTGATGTATACCATTGTTGTTTTGGCAGCTCTAGGCTTCCAAAATATGGTGATATGGAAGGAAATAACACATGATTGTTGTAATGGATAATTCACCTAATAACCTAGGTCTGGGGGTTACCAACATACTATGACCTTGCAGACAATTTGATTATAAAAGCACAAATAGGAAATAGGGAAGTAGCAGGAACTTACTTGTAATAAACGAAGGTTGATCCAAGCTAACTCCTTCCTCTTTGCTTCACTTCTACAATCTCCAGGATAATTCCTCCTTCAACCTGTTAACAAAGATTCTTCCAATATACAGTATGATTCATATATAAAGATGCAGGTTAGGCAAATCACATATTATAATGAAATATAAATATTTACCAAGCCACAACAAATGAAACAAAATATGGAAGAAGTAATCTGCTTTATTAACAATAAAAGAGGGAGTTTAGGTTACAACCCAATGTCTGAACAAGGGACTCCTCTGTCACCAAAGGACTCTGAGTTTCTCTGCTCCAAAAGTTCTGTAGAAAATCCACCAGCATAACTTTGCTCTCCAAGTATGAATATCAAACCCCTCCCCAAGGCCTCTATTTATCTGAAGGAAATGAGGCAGTTCTCGAAGGTTAGGGAGGTTGCAGCAGTTAATGGGATTAAGGTAAATGAAACAACTAATCTCCCATTAACGCGTGTTTTTAAAAACTAATTTTGAGGAAGATATGCGCGGGTCTGTATTAAGGCAACCCGCGCATCATGCGCGACTCTGTAGAAGGTCAACCCGCGCATAGATGTATGCGCGACCTGCTGAACATAACACTCGCGCATATGCGCGACATGCCAATAGGGATAGTCGTGCATGCACTCAAAATATCAAAATAGCAAAGTAACCAGCTGGGCATATAGGTAATGTATTTCATCATCAATCAAGGTATAATGAAACTAGGCAAACCTCAATGCATAAGTGTCCTTTTGTGTGCCGACCTGAGGGATGTCAGCACTCGGACGGAGAGGTGCCAATCAGCTGTATAACAATGATGATGAGGATGTCGCTACTGAAAGGGATCCAGTTTGTATTTCTACACTTCAAAACTATGGACTTCTAAAGTTCTTCCAGACACCAAGCATGGTGTCCCACGAGAGACTACTGGAACACATACTGAGAATGTGGAATCCAAAACAACAGTATTTCAAGGTGGGGGAACATATACTCACAGTGGAGGTAGAGGAAATCTACTTCTTGACTGGCCTATTGAGGCATGATGTCCCTATCTCACTAACAGGTTCTCGTGGTGGATACATTACCACCAGAGAGTTCATAGATCGACACTGCATACCAGGTACAGGTACATCGGGGAAGAAAATCCCCATCAAGTCAGTGAAGGACAGGGCTCTATGGATTTTTCTATTCACCATGTAGAGGGTGGCAAGGAACCATGGTGTACATCAGGCTTCCAGGGCACATATGTTGTATTCCCTAGAGGAAATTGCACCTACGGTGTTCAACTGGGTGGAAGAATTGCTTCTAATTTTTAAGGATTAGTTGACTAAATGTCGATAGGGAGAGCTAAAGCAGTTCGACTTTGGTTCCATCCTAGCTTGTTTCATCTTTGAGCGGGTCCCCCAAATGACGCCCCAGGTGAATTTTTGGAGTTTGAGAGCACAAGATCCATGCATGCTGAGGTGGGTCCAGATCATGGCTCGCACAGGACCGGGTAGGGGCAAAGTGAAGTTCGATGATGTGTTCTTCATATGGCTACAGGATCAGATGCTCATGGTCGAGGATTATGCCTATATAGGCACAAAATTTACAGGTGATCCTGACCTACCACTCCCGCCTGGAGGACAATGGGGATACATTGGTAAGAAATAAGAAACCCTAATGATGGAAATTATTTTTATGTTTTTTATGTTTTATATTTTTTATGACAAGTGACGATACCTATTTTTCTTCATGCAGATGTTGGAGCAGCGAGGCGTGGAGGAGCATCTCCATTAGATGGGTGAGCTGGGGCTCACTTCGTGCCATAGTGTGATGATATCACTGGGGAGCTAGAGGAGAACCTTGAGAGGTTGAATCTGGACATCCCAGATGCTGACATAGATGACCTCCCGACTAGATATCAGAGATCTACAGCACGGGTACTAGGCAGATTCAGCAGGCTGCTACGAAGGGTGGCTCGAGCAGTGATTTTCTATCATGATCACCACTAGTGGATGAGACATGTATACTGAAAGCTGATAGCTTAAGGATTTTGTATTATTATTTTTCCTAAAAGCCTACTTTCTTTAGATGAGGTCTCGGGATCTATTTTTTGTAAAATTTTCATATATATATACAAACTTTTACATGATGTTTATACATTTCAAATGGATGAATTCATTTTCTATGAGTTCTATGTGTCTTTAAATGTTTATTTACAATGTACCATGTTTGATTAACATCATGGATGGGAAATATGCCAATATAGGATGTAATTAGAAAATGAATCAATAACTACACTATGTTCCCTAGGGATATGCCTATATATAATGGTTCCAAATGATCTTTCTAACAAACGTACTCTCCAAAAGAGGCGGAGGAGCACCGGGTTCCTAATGGTGTAGACATGGTTTAAATGACAAACAAAGAGCTAAGAGTCCATCAAAACTACTAGTTCATGGACATCCTGGGAGGCAGCTTCAGTCAGAAGACCGATGACTACTTCATACTCGGTGATGTTATTAGTAGCGGGACCTAAGCAAACCACTCCTGAACTGACCAAATATTCAGCTGGGGAATAGAGAACCCAAGCAGCCGAGGATATATTCAAGGTGTGGTAGAAAGCACCATCAGCGAAGCCGTACAAAGCCATCTGCATGACCAAACTCAAAACCATCTTGAAAATACTAAAAACACACTGAAAGTCAATCAATATACATATATACAAGATACCATCCATGAATACTTAGGAATAGTACCTTTTCAGGTACAACCCATTGTGAGGATTCCCCAAAGGGATCCCATCATAATCTACCAACTCATAGCCTCCTTTCTCTAACACCTTGGAAATAAGGAAAGGTCCATACCACATAGACTCGAACTTACCCTTTCCTAGCTTGTCATATCTTTGGTCATAAGTCAAAACTAGGTCACCCTCGTTGAAAACACGAGGTTGGACGGATTTATCATACTGCATCTTGATGCATTTCTTATGTGCCTCATTAGCCAAGGAAGCATCTCTATGAGTCTCATCAAGGTTATTCAAGTACAAGAATCTCGCTTCCTCTGCGAAAGTGTTCAGGAGAAGTTCGACGGTGAGTTGTAAAGATGGAATATGACATTGGATAGGAAAGACAACTTCAAGTCCATATACAAGCTAGATTGACATGAAACTAGTAGCTATTTTCATGAAAGTCTGATAAGCCCAAAGAGTAGAAAAAAGAACGAGATGCCAATTGGATTTATGATCTCCAACCATCCGACGAAGCATAGTTTTAAAAACTTTGTTAATGGCCTCTACCTAACCATTAGCTTGTGGATAATACGGTGTAGAGTTTTCATGGAGAAAACCTATCTTGGAACTCAATTCCTCCATCATGTGATTACAGAAATGAGATTCGTGATCAGTGATTATGGACTATGGAACTCCAAATCTAGCTATGATATGATTGAACAAAAAGAGAGCGGTAGTCTTACCATATTTTGCATATGTAGGCATGGCCTCATCCCATTTTGTGAAATAATCCATGGCTACGATGATGTAACCATGCCCCCCAGATGAGGTAGGCTTACAATGCATGAATTCAATCCCCCATTTGGAAAAAGGGCCAACGGCAATGATGGGGTGAAGCAAAAGCAGGATGGGTGCGCTTTTTGGGGTAAAAATGTTGACATGGTGGGCATTTCTGAACATCCTTATGATAGTCTTTGAAGAAAGAAGGCAAGAAATAGCTAGCATGAAGTATTTTCTGGGCTATAGCCATCCCACATAAATGACTACCACATGCTCCGGAGTGGCAATCATTTAGCACGTGTTCAGCCTCCTCATGATTGAGGCATCGCCGAAGAATGAAATCAATCCCACGTCTATACAATGTATCATGCAAGATAAGATAGTATTTCACATGGTGCCAGATGTGGTGAAGATCATCGTGAGATAGATGCGGCTGAAAATGTTGGGTCTGGAGATAAATCAACAAATATCCATACCAAGAATTGGTAATGCTAATTAGGAATAGGAATTCATCTGGAAATGAATCGCTGGGCTTAGATTCCGTAGTAGCATACGGAAGGTCACATATAAGATTAGCAAAAACCAAGGATTTCTTTGATGTAGCCTCGGTAAAATCGATATCGAACTCCTGAAGGATGACGATCCAATGGGAGTACTTTCCCCCGAGTACCTGACAAGTCAGAATGTAGTACATCAGGTTCTAGTCTGCCAATATGGTGGTAGTGCGAAGCAAAATGTAGTGATGAAATTTTTGCACAACAATGACCATGGAGAAAGCTAGCTTCTCCACATGTGAATAATGGGTTTCAGAATCAATAAGATTCTTATTGCCGTAACTGTTGCTAGGGTTTTAGCCCTAGCTTGTACGAATGAGTACCTACTAAGGACAATGGATTCCTTAGTAGCAGTTCAATGTTATGTGAATTAAAAGCTATAACTGAAATAAAAAATTAAATCCAAACATGTATGAAGCACAAATAAGTAAAAGGTAAAGAATTATTTTATTGATCTTACCTCCAATGTGGAGGTTGGTGAAGCCCTTTGCGATGATTCGAGACAATGGCTCCGAGCTTCAAGCTGCTTCTTCTCTTTCTCCAATGGTGGAAATGGGCCAAAAGGGGCTCTCAATGGTGAAAGTAGCTCAATGGTGAGCTAGAAT
>LPNX010568559.1:1152245-1174937 GCA_001517045.1 Pseudotsuga menziesii
AAGTAAGATTCGGTTGCAAGCCCCGTACTCTCCTAGACTGTCTTAACTCAGTGAGTGTGTACAATTCCTGTCTAACCTAGGGTTTGAAAATATAGAAATAACACACCAAAATACTTCCCTACTCAAACTATAGGTCAAAACAAGCAGACTTAAAATGACAGAAGGAGTTCAAAAGTCAGGTCTCTCACTAGGATTGTCAAGCAGGTGCCACTCATGATAGACCTCGAGGGTACGTGCATAGTAATCTCCCCAAATGTTGTTTTCAATGTATGGCTCCAAACAAGATGGCCAAAGGGATTTTCTCAGATAGATAAGGCACCCTAGTGGGGTCTCCCAATATACTCAAGGTACGTGGGAGCTCAAATCGGTAGTAGTGATGTCTAATGCATAACCGTACACAAGGGCCTTCTGATATACAATCGATTACGTGAAGTACCTTTCTATATACCTCAAGGGTACATGAAAGGTCATTCGATATACCGATGGTACGTGGAAGAACCGTGTGAGTCCTAGAATGTAATGTTGACAAATAACGACAGCTCCTACATTTTACGACACCCAAACACGTCTCTAACCTATCACTCAAGTTACTAGGTATATTTTAACCTACAACTACCGTTGATTTTAAATTGTATGCTTAGGTGAATGCATGGTGTTCTGATAGAAAAGTAAAACCATCCAGTATGCTTGTGAAAATGTTCACTTTACTATTCAATATGCCTACTTACAGGAGGGAAGAGAGTGTTTTTTCTGTTTGTTTCAAAACCAAAAATCATTCCAATCAACAGTCATGAACATCAAATCAAAGACAAGCAAATACTTCTACAAACCAAATTCTTCTTTTTGAAAGCAAATGGGAGGGGTGAGAATCTCTTTTCCTAAAAGAACAACATCAAGCACACCTATATGCCAATGCACTCTAAATTTTCAAGTTTCTTAAAAACATAAGCAAATCTACCTTAAAACTACCATTTTTTTTTATTGAGATAGTCCTATATACATGAGATATGAAAGATCGTAAAGGTCCTGAAAGCTTACGAATCCAATCAGAAAACCCGAATCCAATGCTCAAATATGATGTCCTAATCTTAAGAAAAACTTTTCTTTTTTGAAGGGAAGAAAAGGAAGTTTACTATGCAAGCAAGAAATGAAATCTAGAAGCTAATCTAATGTTCTTCTTTCAATATATGCAATGAAAAGAGAGTTAAATGAACACCCTAACTTTCAGAAAACAAGAAAATCCTTCTTTAAGCACAACCAACAAGCAAGAAGTGGATGAAAAATAAAAAAGACTAAACAAATTGTTGAAATTCCACTCAAAATAAATCTTAACCATCAAAGCAGCAAGCCACACACATTAGATTCAATAACACAAGCCTAATAACAGAATTGAAAGCAATCAAAATTCCAATTTTTTACAAAGAAAAAAGAGGAAAAATAGTTTTGGACTAATGCCTACTTGGTACCACGCTTTGTAGGAGTTGTAAGAGCGTTTCCAAAGCAACACCACTCCTCGCTAACCGGATACAGGTGGTGGCACCGCTTGCTATCCACTGTGTTCAGGTGGTGGCACCGCACCTTGCACAAAGCATTGTTGCGGTTCCCTGTAGATGGCCAAAACAAAAAGAGAACAATGGATCAGATAAAAAAAAGACTAGATCAAGGTGAATACTGTCAAATTGAATATGGTAACAAAGCATAAAAAACTGAAATAACTCAGATTTGAACAGCTCTAGAAATTTCAAACCCAAATAATACAAATTAGAAAGTAGATCTAACTGTAAAGAGTCAAATAAAACGAAGCTTGGATTCGAACAAGAGTTGTAGACTGAGGACGATCAGAAGAACTGAATACAACTACTCCCCAGCAGAGTTGCCAGATTTGCTGCTTGGAATATTTCACCTCCTACAGATAGCAAGGTGTTCCACTGGTCTGAATGGTTCAGATCTAGAACAAATAGATCACAGAGGTTGATAACTCTCCCTAGACACTGTAGATATCTGGAATGCAAGGATTTGATAGTTCACCTTTGTACTTGCAAAAAGAGTTCATCACGAAACGTATCAAAGCAACCAGAATATGATCTACTAATCTATGCTAGTGACTAAGGAATATAGCAATATATATCTAAAATCAAACATCAACAATATATATGGGACAAAAAATCAGCTTGCATTAGAAATATGAAGAAGTTTACAACCAATCCTTAGTGTTGACATGCATCTCCATGAAACCATCTCTTCATCCCCAAAAGCTCCAACTCTAGATCTATATGCTCTCTCCAAATGATCTTAGGCCAAGAATCATTCCAACAACATAACAATACCTTCCATGTTATCTCCTCAACCAAGCTATGAGCTCATGTTTATAGGGCTAGATGGATAGAGATGGTTGAGAAATGAGTGGGTGAGGTGGCCTCTAAGATCCTAAGATGAGGGATCTCGAGCTCAACTAATCCACAATAGTAGGGATAAGGGATATTTCAAGGCTTATCATCTAGAAGCCTCGAGAAGCTTCTCTTTTTCCCTTTTTACCCAGGGTACCATGCTTCTCCTTCTATGATAGAGTGGTTCTAGTAATAACCGCCTATGTACCAAGGGTGACAGGAGGTGGCACCGCTTGTGGACAACAAATGAAAAGTGGTGCAAACAGGGGTACCGCTCCTGGATAAAGGGGCATGAGTGGTGCTGGGAATTTGTGTGACAGACTAATTAAAAACCATTTAGTCTTCACTCCACAAGCTAGGATTCAGGGAAAGTAGGTATGTCAAAGGTCTTGTCATATGATGGTGACAAGATTTTGGTATAACAAGCCATTCTATCATGGTGAGAGGATTGGTTCCTTCCATGTCAGATATGAGTGTTGAGCCATTCTGATATGACTATAGGATTGGTTCCTACACGATCCGATATAAGGGTTTTTTCCATTCTCTGAATGGAGGTACCTGGTCAGTTACAAGGAATAATCAGTTGAGGACTGAGGGACATTCTGATATGACTATGGGATGTAGTATCACATGATCAGATATAAGTGCAGGGCCATTCTGATGTGATTGAGGGATATGTTCCCACTTGATTAGATATAAGGTTTTTTTCCATTCTCTCAATGGAGGCACCTAGTCAGTTACCAAGAACCCTAAGTCTGGGACTGAGAGCATTTCTGAGGAGTCAAGGTCAAATGTAAGGGCTACTCCATTCTGACATGGTGAGATACTTAAGTTCCTTCCATGGTCAAATGTAAGGGCTATGCCATTCTAACATGGTGAGAGGATTAAGTTCCTTCCATGGTCAGATGTAAGGGCTGTGCCATTCTGACATGGTGAGAGGATTAAGTTTCTTCCATGGTCATATGTAAGGGTTGATCCATTCTAACATGGTGAGAGGATTAAGTTCCTTCCATGGTCAGATGTGAGGGTTGGGCCATTCTGACATGATGGTGGATGTGTTCCTCTCATGGTTAGATGTGAGTGTTGGGCATGCCTTTTTGACAAGTCAAGGTCAGATGTAAGTGTTGGGTGGGCAATTCTAACTTAGGGTCAAATATAAGCACTAAAGAAGAACTACATGGAGGCCAGGCCTAAAACTAGCATGAAAAAGGGATAGCTCTGTAGAACTTCCTGTGACGAGAAGAATCATGAGATAGCATCGGTGATGTTGACCCAGCGATGATCTATATTGAGTGATGATCGAGATCCAGTGGTGATGATCCAAATCGAGTAATGATCCAGATCCAGTGATGATGATCCAGATCCATTGATGATGATCTAGTAGTGATGATCTAGATCTAGTGATGTTAATCTAGCAGGGATGATCGAGATCGAGTGATGATCTAGATCTAGTGATGATGATCCAGATCGAGTGATGATCCAGATCCAGATGAAGATGACTTGAAGATGAAGTTGACCTAAAGATGAAGATGATGAGAACTCGATGATGATCCTGATGATACAGAGAAGAATAGTAGGGCTGATAAATTGTGTCGAGAGAATAACTTCCTAGTTAAGAGGGAGTGTTGATGTAAATGTAACTTCAGAATGTATTCACTTGTATATCTTAGGTATTGTACCCCAATGTTTATTCTTGGGATTTGTTTGTAATGTAATTGAGTCATGTCATGCCTCGATGTTCCAATAAAGAGTTTCTATAATGTAAACAAGTCATGTCAAGTCATTGTGGGTAACCCTCCTATTGATCAAGGTTTAAAGTGCCTGTAGTTCCGAGGCCCTAGGGTTATTACACTCTCCTAGTGAAGTCGACCCTAGTGAGTTATTTTCAAGTCAAGAATTAGTATAAATAGAGAGTGAGCCTCTCTATTGATGACACACTCACTCACACTCTATTAGCATAAATATTTCACCTTCTCTGAATAGTAAGGTGTTCCATTGGTCTGTTTGGTTCAGATCCAGAACAAATGAACGACAAAGGTTGAGGACCCTCCCTGGACACCATAGATACATGGAATGTGATGCTTTGATAGTAACCCTGGGTACTTGCAATCAGATTAAACATGCAAACACATCAAAGCTACCAGAATATAACCTACTAATCCATGTCAGTGACTAAGGAATCCAACAACATTTACATGTGAAATCGAACAACAATAATAAAGTGAGACGGAAATCAGCTTTGCATTAAAATAAAATGAATAATTTTACAACCAATTAAGCATTAGTGTCGACATGCATCTCCATGAAACCAAAACTTTCATCCCCATAAGCTCCAACTTCACTCTCCATGCTCTCCAATGGCTTGGTCCAAGTGATCAATCCAACAGCATAACAATACCTCAATGGTTCTCCCCCTCAACCATGGACATGAGCTTGTATTTATAAGCCTCAACAGATGGGGATGGTTGAGAGATTTTTGGATGAGGTGGCCTATAAGATCCTATGATGGGGGATTTCAAGCTCAACTGACCCACAATGATAGGGATAAGGGAGGACACGAGGCTCATGATCTAGAAGACTCGAGAAACTTCTCTTTTTCCGATTTTACCCAGGGTACCACGTTTCTCCTCTTATGATAGAGCGATTTAGGTAAGAAATGCTTATGGAATAAGGGCCATAAGCGGTGGCACCACTTATGGATAACAAGGGATAGGCGGTGCAAGCAAGGTACCGCTCATGGGCAAAGGGGAAAGCACGGTGCTGAGCATTTTTATGAAATATTAACAAAATGGTATGATTTTCAACTCCAAGTTCTGGGATTCAGGGCAAGTAGGTATGTCAAAGGTCATATCACATGATGGTGATAAGATTTTTGGTATAACAGGATGCCCCCGAAAGCATAATTCTTAGAGGGATACAATAAATGAGAGATTTGAGAGAACAAGTCATCGCTACAAGGTGAAAATGTCGGATCGAATGGAGCATGTCTTCAATTAGGCATCTGTAGTACATTAGTATTTTGACTCATAAATGCAAGTAACCAACTCATGGCTGCAGACCAATACAAGGAAGATCCATGGGAGGAATAAACAAGCATGGCTACTAGAATACAATGTAGATCCATGTGATAGAGGACTCAAACTTGGACATAGCTACCAGTCATATAATGTAGATCTATGTCATATAGATGCAAATTTGAGCATAGCAATGACCATACAAATGTGGATCCATGCTAGATATACAAAACTCCATCAAAACCTGGGTAAAAGCAATGAGCACTTTAAACAAATACCCAGGGTATTCATCTCATCTTCCACAAAGTAATATTCTATCCATGTGATTACAATGATCTGAAGTCGAACATGGTAGAAACCACTTGATTACCATCCAATGATGTGAACCATTAACAAGTGTGAGCGACATCACCATTAATGTCAATGATTCCTAAGGTACCCTAGTACAATCTACTGAGTGTGGATAGATGTCTTGATGTCGAACACTCAGTTGATTCTATTGATCAAAGGTCAATGATGTGAACCTATGTCGAGAGCGAGAGAATCTGTCATTAAGGAATATAGATATCATGGTACTAAGTTTTGTTTCTAAGACTATTTCCCGGATGATGAGCTGATGTCGACGGGAATAGTCTCATCAAAGGAGGGCCATGATGAGTCCCACATCGACGACACGAAATTCGGAACATAGTTCTGGAATGATGTGAACGTAGTAACCACGGGATTGACTCAAAAGTACTGACACAAAGACTATGTTGAATATAGATGTAAAACTTCTTCAAATCCCCTTTGAACATTAGAAGGCATGACACAAGACTTGGAAGCATGACTGGATGGGACGAATGCACAATGCGACAGTAGACAATGCATTCTTTTGAAAGACTCAAAGGATTGACATGACTCATGAAGGTGGATCAATACTGAGTTCAATTGAATACCCAAATGACTGACATGATGTGCAGACAAGTACCATGTTCAAGGTAATGACAAACTACTACCATTTATCTACAAAATGATTCCCTTCCCATTTCCCCCATCATGATTGATGAGTTCCTCTTTTCGTTTTTATGAGTTCAAACAGGGTAACAAACACTCGGTATAGCTTGTCAGAAGACAAGTGAAAACTCATATTTTTTACAAAACTGAGAGAGGAGGGGTTCATTCCCAAAATGGGTCTCTCACTATTTTATTTAACAATTCCAATGAAAGAAAACTCGGTATCGTTCATGTTTAGAGAGTCTGAACGAATACGGAAGAAGACTCCAAAGGGGTCCTTTTTCATATGATTTAGTCTCTAAGGCCCAAAAAAGTGTAAAATCATTCCTTAGAGAACTCTTCCAGTCATGATTGGTTGGACCGCTCCTTTTCATTAATAGTCCCATCCGAACTGAGAAAGAGATAACCTAGCATCGAAAGGATGACTCTTCAAATGCTTTAACAAGCGTGAAGAAGACAAGATCAGTCGACAATCTTTTCATATTTAGGGATCCTAAAAAGAGTTTAAATAGGACTCCATGAGGTTTCTTTACACAATGTCACTTTTTACGATCCTGGAAAGAATCGGAAATGGACTTGATGATATTTTCATGTTTAAGGAGCCTGAAAAGGAGGTGAAAAGAAGACTCCATGATGTTTATTTACACAATGTTGATTTTTAACGAGCCTGGAAAGAATCTGAAATGGACTCAGACCTTTGTTACTAGGTTTAAGGAGTGTGACCAAAGTGTTGTAATAAACACTCATCGACCTTTTTTGTTTTATGAAAGTGCGAAAAATCCATAAACAAACATCCAAAGCTTCTTACTATAGTTCTCTTATCCTGCAATCGACTCAGAAACAAGTGTTAAATGCATTTATAACTAGCATTAAGAGATTACGACACATAAATTTCGACTAAAATATAATTTTACATCAAAATATAACATATCAGACCCAAAAATGCCTATGTAAGTCATGTAAATAGTAAAAAATCAAATCATTTTACTATTTACCCATAGTGGAGAGCATTTGGAGCACTTTCTTAGCCAGATCTTCAGTAGCTGATACTGGGAGTTCCCACTGTCCATTTTGAGCATCATCAGTTGCAGGTAATAGTTAAAACCCTACTCTTTCATTTCATAGAATGTATTTTGAGTTTTGATGGGGTTTTGGGCCTATATGGCAATCCCAAAAACCTTAGAAGCGGGCACCGTGCATACCCCTTACGAGATACGCGGTACCTCCCAATAATCGCACCTATAACATAGATGACAGGAACTGCCACTGCCTATCTCCAATAGCACACAGGAGGTGCTGGTCGTGGATATTTCCAACTAATAGCACAAGTAATATAAGCCATTCTTTTGATTTTAAATGATTATAGATTATTCTAATGCATGCTATGATTGTTTTTGGCAGGTTTGTGTTGCTCATAACATGGTGATATAGAAAGAAAGACAACATGAAAATGAAGATGCTTTCGTTGAGAGAAATGTGGGTTGTATAGTTGCATTATGGAACTATGGGCTCTTGAAGTTCTTCCGGACCCCAAGCATGGTGTCACACGAGCGGTTACCTTAGCACATAATGTAGATGTGGAATCTAGAGCAGCAGTACTTCAAGGTGGGGGCCCATATTCTGACAGTGGAAGTAGAAGATATCTACTTATTGACTAGTCTCTCAAGACGGGGTGTCCCCATCTCACTGACAAGTTCCCATGGAGGGGATATTACCACTCGAGAGCTTGTGGATCGTCACTATACTCTAGGGATGAGGACATCGGGGAAGAATATCCCCATCAAAGTAGTGATAGATGGTCCCCTACGGAGCGTCCTATTTACTGTGCATAGTGTGGCAAGGAGTCAAGGTGTGCACTAGGCTTCTAGAGAACACATGTTATATTCCATAGAGGCCATGGCACCCATGGTATTCAACTGGGTGGAAGCCATGCTTCCAATATTCAAAGATTAGCTGACTAAGTGTCAACGGGGAGAGCTAAAGCAGTTTGGCTTTGGTTCCATTTTAGCCTGCTTCTTCTTTGAGCGGGTTCCACTGACGAGACCTCAGGTGGTCTTCAGAAGTCTGAGACCACGGGACCCTTGTATACTGAGGTGGGTCCAAGTCATGGCTCGTACAGGAGCAGGTAGAGGGAAGGTGAAGTTCGGTGACCCATTCTTCAGATGGCTTCGAGATCAGATCCTCATGGTTGAGGATTATGCTTACATAGGTATGGACTTCACTAGAGATACTGACCTACCACTCCCACCTGGCGAACAGTGGGGTGACATCGGTAAGAAGAAAAAAATCCTAAAATGGATAAAATGTTTTTATGTTTTTAATGTTTTATATTTTTTATGTTAAGTGATGAGACCTATATATTTTCATGCAGATTTTGGAGCAACGTGACCTAGAGGAGATTCTCCATTGGATAGGTGGGCTGGAACCCACTTTGTACCATAGGCTGATGATATCATCAGGGAGTTCAAGAAAAACTTGGAGAGGTTGACCTTCGATATCCCAGATGATTCCATAGATGTCCTCGCAATGAGATATCAGAGATCCACAGTGGGAGTACCGGGTCGATTCAGTAGGCTGCTGCATAGAGTAGCTCGAGCAGTGATGTGCTACCATGAGCATCACTAGTGTATGAGATATGTACTGAAAGCTGACAGCTTCAGGATTTTGTATGATGATTTTTCCTGAAAGCCTGTGTGCTTCAGATGAGGTCTCAGGACCTATTTTTTGTAAACTTTTTCGTATATATATATACAGACTTTTACCTGTTGTTTATATGTCTCAAATGGAAAATATATTTTATATGAGTTTTATGTGTCTCTAAATGTTTATTTACAATGGAACATGTTTAATTTCAATGTCATAAATGGGAAATATGCCAATCTAGGATGTAATTAGCTAATGAGTCAGCAACTACATTATGTTCCCTAGGGATATGCCTATAAGTGATGGTTTCAAATGATCTTTCTANTGGAGAAGCATAGGGTTTAAAATGGTGTAAATAAGGTTTAAATGGAAAACCATGAGTTGTGAGTCCATCAAGACTACTATATTACAAAAATCCTGGGAGGCAGCTTCAGTCAGAAGATCGATGACTACTTCATACTCGGCGATGTTATTAGTAGAGGGACCTATACAAATCGCTCCTGAACTGACCAAATATTCATCTAGGGAATAGAGGACCCAAGCAGCCGAGGCGAGATTCAAGGTATGGCAACAGGTACCGTCAGTAAATCCATAGAAAGCCATCTGCATGACCAAAACATGGTATAAACAGATGCAGACACTAAACTCAAAACCATATTGAAAATACTAAAATCACACTGAAAGCCAATAAATATACATATATACAAGATACTATCCAAGAAAAACCTAGGCATAGTACCTTTTTAGGTACAACCCATTGCAGGGTTTCCCCAAAGGGATTCCATCATAATCAACAAGCTCGTAGGCTCCTTTATCTAAAACATTAGAAATGATGAAAGGTCCGTACCACATGGACTTGAACTGACCCTTCCCTAGTTTGTCATATCTTTGATCATAAGTCAAGACTAGGTCACCCTTGTACCACATGGACTAGGAACTGACCCTTCCCTAGTTTGTCATCTCTCTGAGTCTCGTCAAGGTTACTCAAGTAAAAAAATCTTTCTTCCTCTATGGAAGTGTCTAGGAGAAGCTCGACGGCAAGTTGTAAAGATGGAATCTGACATTGAGTTGGTAAGACAGCTTCTAGTCCATAGACAAGCTGGAATGGTGTGAAACCAATGGTTGTTTTCACCGAAGTTCGATAAGCCCAAAGAGCAGAGAAAAGAACATGGCACCAGTTGGATTTATGATTTTCAACCATCCGACGAAGCATAGTTTTTAAAACTTTGTTAATGGCCTCTACCTGACCATTAGCTTGTGGATAATATGGTGTAGAGTTTTCATGATGAAAACCTAGCTTGGCACTCAGTTCCTCCATCATTTTATTACGGAAATGGGATCTGTGATCAGTAACAATGGACTTCAAGACTCCAAATCTAGCTATGATATGATTGAACAAGAAGAGAGCGACAGTATTACCATATTTCGCATATGTAGGCATGGCCTCATCCCATTTTGTGAAATAGTCAATAGCTACAATGATGTAACCATGCCCCCCAGCTGAGGTAGGCTTACAATGCATGAATTCAATTCCCCATTTGGAAAATGGGCCAATGACAATGACTGGGTGTAGCAGAGCAGGATGGGTGCTCTTTTTGGGGTAAAATTGTTGACAAGGTGGGAATTTATTAACAGCCTCATGACAGTCTTTAAAGATAGAAGGCTAGAAATAGCCAGCGCGGAGGATTTTCTAGGCTGTAGCCATCCCAATTAAATGACCGCCACATGCTCTAGAGTGGCAATCATTCAACACATGTTCAGCCTCCTCATGGGTGAGGCATCATCAGAGAATAGAGTCAGTCCCATGTCTATACAAGGTATCATTCAAGATGAGGTAGTATTTCACATGGTGACGGATATGGTGGCAATTGTCATGGGATAAATGTGGCTAAAATCATTGTGTTTGGAGATAAATGAGAAAATGTCCATACCAAGGAACGGTAGTGCTAATCAGGAACATGAATTCATCTGGAAATGAATCACTGGGATCATATTTCATTGAAGCACAGGGAAGATCACACATAAGCTAGACAAAGACCAAGGATTTCTTTGATGTGGCTTTGGAAAATTCCAGAACAAATTCCTGTAGTATCACTATCCATCGGCAGTACTTGCCCCCAAGCACCTGATGAGTCAGAGTGTAATACATAGGGTTCTGGTCTGCCAATACGATGGTAGTGCGGAGCAGAATGTAGTGATGAAAATTTTCTACAGCAATGATCATGGCCAATGCTAAATTTTCCACACATCAATGGCGAGTTTCAGAATCCATAAGATTCTTACTGGCATAATAAAATATGTGCTCTTGACCGTGGAGATTTTCTTGCACTAAAACCATAGCGATGGTAGTAGTAGAGGCAGCAATATACAAGAGAAAGTCCTTTGAATAATCCAGGGGGTGTATCACTGGTGAATGAGTCAGAGTGTGCTTAAGATTATCAAAGGTGCATTGGTCCTGGTCATCCCAGAAGAATGGAGTGTTCTTCTTGAGGAGATGCATATAACCGTGCGTTTTCTCTGCGAAATTGCACATGAAACGATGGAGAACGTTTTCCTTCCCTTGCAAACTTTGGAGTTCTAGGAGATTAGTTGGGGTTGGTAGAGCTATGATGGTGGTAATTTTCAAAGTATTAATCCAGATTCCATCTTTGGATACCACAAAACCTAGCAGATGTCCCATCTCAATGCAAAAAGCACATTTATGTGGATTGAGCCGTATATTATAATGACGGCATCTCAGGAATATCTCTCTAAGATGAATAGGGTGGTCCTCCCATCGTTGTGAATGAGTAGGGAGGTCGTCAAGGTACAGTTCAACAATATGTTTAATATCATGAAATGCATAGGAAATCACACGCTGGAATGTGGCTTCAATGTTATTCAATCCAAAAGGTAACTTCTTATATGCAAAGGTTCCCCATGGGAAAATGAATGCCGTCTTATGCTGACCGGAGGGTAATATCTCAATCTGATTATAGCCAGAGAAGTTGTCCATAAATGAAAAGATGACACTTCCAACATAGTTGTCAATAATCTGAATCACCAGATTTGTTAGTAGGAATATTTCACCTTCTACGGACAATAAGGTGTTCCATTGGTCTGAATGCTTTAGATCCAGAACAAATGAACGACAAAGGTTTAAGACCCTCTCTGGACACCGTAGATACCTGGAATGTGATGCTTTGATAGTAACCTTGTGTACCTATAATCAGATTAAACATGCAAACACATCAAAGCTACCTGAATATAACCTACTAATCCATTTCAGTGACTGTAGGAGGAGCAAGTCGATAAGTTGACTAGAACAATGAGTTGACTTAGTCGATCAGCTGACTAAGTCAGTCGACTGACTAAACTAGAGATTAGGTCGGACACCTAAGGTCGTGTTGGTTCACTGAACCGACAGACAGTTATTTGGTAACCATTTTGTAATCATATATATTAGGTTGTTGAGCCAGAAGATAACTCATTTAAGTTCTCTGTGTTGTATGGACTCATTCATGTAATATAATATGTTAATTCACCTACTTGATCTTATCTCTTATCTCTGTTTTATATGTATGTTTTAGTATGTATTATTAGTAACCTTATGTGATCTGTGAGATTACAACATTGGTCCTAACAATGGAACCAATGTTGTAATCTCACAGATCACATAAGGTTACCAATAATACATACTCGGCAGACCCGATAAGGGATCCAGGCATTGGAAAGAGGGAAAACCATTGAGGAAGCACTAAGGACCACAATAGAAGAACAAATAGTGCTTGAAATAGCCAAGCTGCAGAGAATAGAGAGGGAAGCACATCAGTGGGTGCAGTGAGCTATCCCCAATTTAGAAAAAGACAACATCATTTTTCTGTAGATGAAACGACTTATAGAGACTGCAGAAGAGAAGGACTAGTTTATGGGTCCTGACATGGAGCGAATAGTAGAAGTATCCATTTCAGAAAAGATGCCGATTCTGTCAATCCTGACCACACTTACCATTGACATGTAGAATATTTTGCAAAGTTGGACAGATTTCCAACATCACCTCGCAGTAACAGCACCAGCCATTGTCGAATTTTGTGTACAGAAGTGACCGACCATCAGACTTCATAGCCCATGAAGACCAAGAAAATCACAGTAACTATCAAGACCAGAAGATTTTTTTTTCTACCTCCCTATTTCTTCAGGACAAAGAAACCTTTTGTTCGTGGGGGAGATGTAGGAGGAGCAAGTCGATAAGTCAACTTGAACGATGAGACGACTTAGTC
The DNA here is from genome assembly GCA_001517045.1 of Pseudotsuga menziesii. Lineage (NCBI taxonomy): Eukaryota > Viridiplantae > Streptophyta > Pinopsida > Pinales > Pinaceae > Pseudotsuga > Pseudotsuga menziesii. The sequence goes on from LPNX010568559.1 coordinate 1,165,545, forward strand.
GATCAGCCAACTAAGTTGGTCGACCGACTAAACTAGATATTAGATCGGCCACCTAAGGTCGTGTCGGTTCACCGAACCGACACGCAGTTATTTGGTAACCATTTTGTAATCATATATATTAGGCTATTGAGCCAGAAGAGAACTTAGTTCAGTTCTTTGTGTTGTATCAACTCATTCATGTAATATAATCTATTAATTCACCTACTTGATCTTATATCTTGTCTCTATTTTATATGTATGTTTTAGTATGTATTATTGGTAACCTTATGTGATCTTTGAGATTACAACAGTGACTAAAGAATCCAACAACATTTACATGTGAAATCAAACAACAACAGTAAAGTGGGATGGAAATCAGCTTTGCATTAAGATAAAATGGAGACGTTTACAACCAATTAAGCCTTAGTGTTGACATGCATCTCCATGAAACCAAAACTTTCATCCCCATAAGCTCCAACTTCACTCTCCATGCTCTCCAATGGTTTGGGCAAAGTGTTCAATCCAACAACATAACAATACCTTAATGGTTCTCCCCCTCAACCATGGACATGAGCTTGTATTTATAAGGCTCAATGGATAGGGATGGTTGAGAGATTTATGGATGAGGTGGCCTCTAATATCCTATGATGGGTGATATCAAGCTCAACTGACCCACAATGATAGGGATAAGGGAGGACACGAGTCTCATGATCTAAAAGCATCGAAAAACTTCTATTTTTCCCATTTTACCCAGGGTATCGTGTTTCTCCTCTTATGATAGAGCGGTTAGGGTAAGAAATGCTTATGGACTAAGGGACATAAGCGGTGGCACTGCTTATGGATAACAAGGGATAGGCGGTTCAAGCAAGGTATCGCTCATGGGAAAAGGGGAAAGCATGGTGATAAGAATTTTTATGAAAGATTGACAAAATGGTATGAGTTTCCACTCCAAGTGTTGGGATTCATGGCAAGTAGGTATGTCAAAGGTCTTATCACAAGATGGTGACATGATTTTGGTATAACACACTCATATGTAGCACATAGATGGGGGAGAAGAAGTTGTTCGGGCTAGAAAGAAAGATACTACTGTTGTCGGGAGATCATCTTATTGTTTTGGGGTTTTACTTTTGGTGTTGATTCTATCTCTGAGGAAGTTGTAGGGTTTTCTCCATTTATGGTTTCCCTAAGGAAAAAAATTGTGTTCATTGTCTCTTGTGTTTGATTGTTGTACTTGTTATTCTCTCAGTTAAAGATCCTAACATAATGATAACATAATGCTAGCTTGAATGATAAAATTCCAACAATTTTAAAGCAATGGTTTTGTCTGATATTGTAACTACACCTCAGTCATCAGTATTTGTTCACAATGTTGAGTTCGAAGGTAATCTGAGAAATATTACTACTACATTTTTTGTTGACATATTAGTAAAACCTGGAGTTGTAGAGAATATTCATTTGGGCCATAATTTCTCTCATTTCAAACTTAGGTCTTATATGACCTTTTTTAAGGAATTTAGAGATGTTTTTGCTTGGATGTATGAATAAATGAGATGGATATATCCTTCGATCATGTTTCATAAGATTAGGACTTACCTTAATGTCAAGTCAGGCCATCAAAAGTTATGTCAAGTTCACCCACCGAAAGAGGCATCCATTAAGGAAGAAATTAAGAAACTTCTTAGCGTTGGGTTCATTTACCCTGTGGTGTTGACAAAATGGGTTTCTAATATTGTCCCTATGAATAAAAAGCAGGGGAAGGTTAGGTTTTGTATCAATTTTTAGGATTTGAATAGGGATTGTCCTAAGGATAACTTCCCTACCCCTTATATATATCAAATCATCGATAATTGTGTCAGGAGTGTCATCTTTTAATTTATGGATGGTTTCTATGGCTATAATCATATAGAGATACTACCTTTTGACCAACATAAGACGACCTTCATTTGTCCATGGGGTATATTTGCTTATAGGAAGTTGTCTTTTGTCCTAAATAATTATGGAGATACCTTTCAACATGCTATTTTCTACGCTTTCCCTGAAATAAAACATATCATAGAAACGTACCTCAATGACCTTCCTACCCATTCTCAACATCAAGACCATCATGTTGACCATTTGAGAGTTGTTTTTATCATATGTCACCATTACAACATTAATTAAATCCACACAAATGTGTTTTTTGTGTTGAGAGTGGAAGACTGCTTGGATTCATCATTTCCAAGGATGGAATCCATATAGACCCTTTAAAAATTGAAGCCATCTTGGCCCTACCCCCACCTACGAATATTACTGAACTTTAAAGTTTGCATGGGAAGGAAAACATTCTGTGTCATTTCGTTTGTAACTACGCTAAGGAAACACATGGTTTCATGTGTTTTTTTTAAAAGGACACACCCTTTGTTTGGGATTACCTTGCACAATGTGCATTTGACATTCTCAAACACGCGATTACACATGAAACCATGTTGTAACCACCTAATTACACCAGGGATTACTCCTTTTATGTGGTTCCGTCATTAACCACCATCGACATGATACTAGTTCAAACAAACATACATGACCAGGAACATGTGATTTATTACCTAATTAAGAGTCTCCTTGAATTTGAAACCCATTATTCACATGTTGAGAAGTTAGCTCTAGCCACAATCATCGCGGTCCAGAAATTCTATCACTACATATTGCTCCGCACAACTACTGTGTATGCAAATTCTAAACACATGTATCACATCTTGACTTGTCAAGTGCTTTGAGGAAAAGACTCTCAATCAATAGTTATTCTCTATGAATTTAAGTTATATTTTGCAAAATACAGTTCAAAGAAGTCCCTTTTCTTCGCATATCATATGTGTGATCTTCCTTGTATTATTGAGTATATGTTGGAGGAGAAAGTCGGTAAGTTGACTTGAACGATAGCCGACTTAGTCAATCGGATGACTAAATTAGAGATTAGGTCAGCCACCTAAGGTCATGTCGGTTCACCGAACCGACAGGTAGTTATCTTGTAACTGTTTTGTAATCATATATATTAGGCTATTGAGATAGAAGAGAATTGGGTTCAGGCTCTGTATTGTATGGACCCTCTCATGCTAATATAATCTGTTATTTTCATCTACTTGTTCTTATCTCGTGTCTCTGTTATGTCTATATGTTTTTAGTATGTATTATTGTTAACCTTATGTGATTCATGAGATGTAGAATAGTTGGTGGCAGGGTATGGTTAAGACGCCCCCTAAGCTGAAAGGCTTCCGATTCTAATCTTGTCGGATACCAAAAAATCCAACCATGTTAAGGGTTGATGCAGTCCCAAAATACTTGCTTATATTTCAATCGTTCAATAACTTTGTTATTAAATAATTCTACTAAAAATATTTTTTAAAAAAATCATATAACGACCATAATGGTTAAACAAAAACTATAAAAATCTAAAAAGAAAAAAAGCAAAATAATACCGTACATGAAGAAAACTATGATAGGAAATCACCACTTCGACAACCGACATCATGCCCATTGACATAACCCCATCGACTATTTTCATAACTGACATTGACCGACGACCTCGAGAGTCCCATTGTGCATTCATGACCTCGAGCACCGAAACCAATTCACCATTAACACACACTCAAGTGTTCTAGCTGGAACATCACGTCCGCCATTAATACATTACTCAACGAAAACATCCAACGCATCCCCTATAAATATAGAACCACCGAAAGATTAGTCACTACAATTCAAAGAGCATCAGAGCATCCAGATGACTAAAAAAAAAAATCACCTTAGTGAAATCAACCAGCAAACCAACAAGATGGTACCAAAACAGACTAGAGCCTCAACCAAAGCCAAGGAATTAGAAACTGCAGAAACACCTTTAGTCAGGAGGCTAAAGAACATTAAGAATGCTAAGGTGCAGGAGGGCTCATGGAAAAAACTATGGACCGAGATGAAATAATAGGCTTACATCAATAATAAACCTACTCCATTCATGGATAAAATATAGTACAGTACCATCTTCAACTATGCCAATGCACCGCTCATGGCCACCTTCGGTGGCACCAAGGAAATAACCGTAAAATTTGTCATAAGCCGGTATCACAACGGCCAGTTCTACTTCGACCAATCGGTCGACATCTCTAGGGAAGTCATATCCAAGCTTACAGGTCTCTCAAACAAAGGATACCCAGTACCAGATGGTATCAAAGAAGGATTGGTCGAAGAACTTAGAAGCTCAGCGTCGGGCAAAAATTCGAAAGGGTTGATGATTAGCCAAATTACAGCTCGAACACCACAGATTGTGTCCAGAATCATCGCTATTACACTTACAATGGTAGGTTGAAGCAGCGAACTCAAATGGGACATGTTAGAACCGGTCGACACTATTGTGACTAATGGAAATATATAAAGATGGGATAAATATGTCACCGACATGATCAAAACCATCTGCAAAAAATGCCAAGAGTCGGGAAGAATTATCAGGTTTCCGTCCCTTAATCTTATGGATTGAAATATTCTATATTTGTCATCAAGGACACAATGAGTTTCAAGGATCGACAAAATTCTAGATGTGGAGATTCAAACCCTTCTCCCAGAAAGGAACATTGACAGAGCTTGCAAATGAAAAAGTGTTGTTGGAAAACTGGCTCCAGCAGCTTAAGGTCCACACAAACAGATGGAGGGTTCCTCAAAACATCCGACGAAGTCTACCAAAAATGTCCCACATTCAGTTAGAGATTGACCATACTATAGTATGGAACATGGAGGGTGGAAAATCAAATGCAAAATCCCTCTACTATTACCCATCAGTTGACTAGATCTTTCGGGAGCTGTCTCGACAAGATAGAACAAAAATACCAGTACCAGCGATGGTAAAGGAAATCGACTTCTTGATCGAGGAGCCGTTAATAGACCAAGAGAAGGAAGAGGATTATGAGCTCAACCTCTACATTATCACTTTTGTGTCAGAGGAGACACCGGTCAAAACCACTGGCCGACTACAAATCACAATCAAACCCCCGACGACACCGAGGGAAGATACACATGCAGAAGAGACACATCCAGAACAACAGGTAACCAATCCGGCCGAAGAAAGTCTCATCCTGACTTAGCAGTTAAGGGAAGAGATAGAAACCAACAATCCTGAGTATGCTCTCACCAAAGAAAACATAACCAAGTTGTCGAAGGAGATAGCAGCTGCAAGGAAAAGGAAAAGAACACAAGAGAAGTAGCAAGGGAAAGGTAAGCACAAGATTATCATAGCAGAGTCCTTAGATGATGATGAGGAACTAGCAGCCACACCCATCGACATAATAGAATATTCCTCAACAAATAAAGTGACAGTGAAAACTCAATTCCAGATATTTGTCGAGGTAGGGGCACAACAAGGTTGACCAAAGAAGGCCAAGATCACGTCAACGCTTGAAAATGTTGCAGATCTTGTGTCTACACCTCCACCTCCATCCCCGACAAAAATAACAGAACATCATTCGATAAGCCCACTCAACTTGTGCAAAAGTGTTATGTCGGAAGCTATGAAAGAGAAGTTCGACAGGGACAAAGACCTCCAGTCTTACATAGAAAAATTGTCTACGATATTCACCTAGGTGCAGAAGCTCTCTACAAAATCACCTCTCTTCGAAGTCGGTGGGTACCCACTACCAGTCCCCCAAACAGGCGAAATACCCCACAAACCAAATATCTTTGCAACTATCACTTCGATCTTTGAGAGAAATCCAAACAAGGAAGTTGAAGTTTCCAAACGTCGGACCTCAAGTATTACTTCGACTATATTAGAACCCCACCTACTAGCCACTGATCCGACCAGAGGAGAAGAAGAATAAAATTTCGAAGACATAAATTAGGAAATCAACCAAATATTCTCTAACTTGGATTCAACCCCTCAGACCAACAACCCACCACTCATCTACAATTACAACAACCCAATCACACCCAACCATTCCCCAACCCCATCACCACCACCACCACCCCCTGACTTAGAACCCTTGATCCAAATAGCTGTACCAAAACTACCCCCACCTCAACCATCAGCACCAACTGCATCCACTTCTATACCCCCTGCATCTAATCAACAAGAGGAAGAAGTCATCCCACCTCTCCAAACAAAGAAGCCATCAACCACTACTATACCACAAACCGAAAATCTCGACTCGACTTTTGTAGGTACACAGGTGCCGACACAAACAGAAACGAAAAATAATAAGAAGAAGAAGGAGAAACAGAAGAAGGAGAATCATGGATAGCCATCAAAGGTCCATATCAAATTTAAATATGCAACCAAACTGACTGATGCAGAGCTAGGACAACTCCTGAAAACCATACCAGTCGAAGCAAAGACAAGGAGCCAGCAGAGACATAAGGAACTCGACAATAAGGACAAAGAACAGGTCGAGTTCCTCAACAAATGTAGAAACCTTGCACAATCAGCAATTCCAGAACCAGTAGAGGTTGACACCGACAAACCGCTTGAAAGCGCTTATCAGCTATTTGAAGGCATGGTGTCAGCACTCCAAGCATAGATTCAGGAAACAAAGGAGGAGTAGAAAGAAGAAACCATTTGACTACTAATGGCATAGCACACCACCTTTTCTGAAGCCTACAAAGTGTTACAAGATCACATGGAAGAGTCTGTTATCATGGAATAAATACTACAATATTGGCCTGCTTACTACGGGCAATTCTATCAACAAACTAGGTAGACCCGGCAGGAGATACAAGCGCTTGAGAAGAGGAAGAACACTAATACAGCACTTAGAAGCACAATTGAATATCAAATAGTGCTGGAGACAACTAAAATGTAGAAACTCGAGCGGGAATCTCATCAGTGGGTGCAACAAGCTATCCCCAACTTGGAAAAAGTCGACATCATCTGCCTGTAGATGAAACGACTTATAGAGACTACACAGGAGAAGGACCAATTTATGGGTTCCGACATGGAGAGAATAGCTGAAATCTCCATTTCAGAGAAGATGTCAATCTTATCAAGTCTGACTACACTCACGATTGACATCCAGAAAATATTGCAAAGTTGGATGGATTTCTAACATCACCTAGCAGTGATAGCCCCAACAATTGTCAAATTCTGTGTACAGAAAAGACCGACCATCAGACTTCAAAGCTCATGAATACCAAGCACATCATAATGACTACTAAGATAGATAGGAAGATTTGTGTACCTCCCTGTTTCTTCGGGACGAAGAAACATTTTTTTCGTTGGGAAGATGTTGGAGGAGCAAGTCAGTAAGTCGACTTGAACAATAGCTGACTTAGTCAATCGGCACGATGTGTATACTTAGTAGTATACACAACCACCCCTGCGCTACTGGTTGGGCCATCTGAAGCTGTGCTTGCATTGCCCGAGGGTCCTCACCTTTCACAAAATATGAATCATATGTCCTTTCCTGGAGGAAATCATAAGCTTGGTAGTTTTTATCATCATGTCCTACTGACCGAAAAAATGTATAGTATAGATTTTCTTCCTTGGTAGCCATCTTCTACATGTATTCGCAGTTCTCATGTCGATGCCCATAGACCTGACATGGTTCGGAGGAACGTGATAGTTCCCAAGTGATTTGGTCATCAAAATTAGAGGTTAGATCTGTCTTAAATTGTTAATGCTGGTTATTTAAAAGTGTGCAGGTTCATTGATCCGTAGGACCTCAACTTTAGTGCATTAAAAGTTTTGTTGTAAAAGAATACGTGCAATAGGTTACTTAAAGGAACAGCATTAACAGAAATTAAATGTTCAGAATAGAAATGAAAACCACAACACTGATAGACAGATACAAGGAAGAAAACATAGAAACGGAATCACAACAAAAGTTGATAACAGAGTTCACCCCCTCCACTGGGCTACGTCTCCGGGTCCCTCTCCTATGGGTACCGATCCAATTAATGGCTTTAAATGGTACAAATGGTTCTGGCATCAAATTCAGCAACTGTAAAATAGAATGCTGGATTGAAAGTCTTCAAGAATCCTCTCTACGGAATTACAATCTGGTATTCAAAAGATAAATACCCAAAATGTAACAGAGAATACAGTCGACTTTTAATACAAACAAAAATCTGGAAACTATAGCGAAACTCTCCAAAATTCTATAATGGAGAAACAAGGTACTGTGCTCTCCAATGAACTGTGTTCTAATCGTCCCCCTCTTCTGGTCCCCAGCTTCCTCTATTTAAGCCTCATAAGTAATGGATTTGCCTTCTTTCACACCGCTGTTACCACGGAGACAAAATGTAAAAGAAATGTGACTGTTCACATCCCCTGCCAAATTCCCACTTGTTATCATAACAGGCTGTTCATCTCCATAACTGAACCAAAGAACCCATTACCAATGCGTCGGTTCCATTCCCTGAGACGTTGCATCCAAACTGTGTACCAACTACAAAACCCATGATGGAAAATCCCCACGCGAACGCATGCTAAGTATTTGAATCAGAAGTTTTAGTTATCTGGGCTTCTATCGTTGCGGAAGAGCGATACGCAATGGGCTCCAATATTTTTCCTTCGATGATCTCTATCTCAATCAGCTGTCTGTTGGTTTTCGAGTCGGAGGCTTTAGTCACTTTGGTTTCCGCCATTGCAGACTGTCAATTGTTAAAGTATTCTGATTTGACTTCTCAACCCGTACGTTTGGGGCCTCCACCGTTGTGGCTACTGAATCGTTCCATCTTCCGATCCGTCCGAACATCCATTAAGCTTCCGCCATTGTGGCTGCCGAATCGTTCCGTCTTCCGATCCATCCGAACGTCCATTAAGCTTCCGTAGTTGTGGAAGGGAGAAGTCTTTGTGAGCCCTGCCATTGCAGAAGAGGAAAGGCTTTCGAGTCTCGCTATTATGGAAGGGGAAAATCTTCCCGGTTACCCTGTGGGTAAATTAGTGGTTTTGCTGTCCGATGTTGTGGACAGAGATCTCCTCCAATCTGTGTATTTTTGCGTCTGATTTTTCACCCGCGGCTTCTTTGAACCATGTACCATATTGGATCTTTACAGAGGAATAATCCGTCGGATCAATCCTCCCCATTGGAGAGGTTTTGGACCACCAAAAGCCTGAATTATTCTGTAAGTAAGTGAAGGTACAGCTCCCTCACTTTCCCAATCTCCATCCATCTTGCTTTGTTAGGATGCATTCCTTTTAGCCCCACTCGAAGGTACTCAACATTCCCCCTTCGTGAAGTCCTTACATTCCTGTCAAGAATAACATCATCCTGCAACTCTCTCATATATTCAAGTGCCAAATCATCTATTGAAGGAATCTGTATGTTAGTTTCCTCATCCATGATCATAGGATGCTCATATAATTTAAGATTCTCAACATTGACAACTGAATAAATTTGCATGTATGGAGGTAAATTCAAGCGAAAATCATTAGTACCGATCTTTTCCAAGATCTCAAAAGGA
>LPNX010568559.1:1176932-1205934 GCA_001517045.1 Pseudotsuga menziesii
GATATACAATTACAAAATCATGAATAAATGACCGAACTACATCATTCATGACCCACATGAAAGTAGAAGTTGCGTTACAGAGCCCAAAATGCATCACAAGCCATTCATACAAACCCTGTTTCGTTTTAAAAGTTGTTTTCCAAGTATCATGCTCAGCAACATGGATTTGATGATACCCACTACGTAGATCCAATTTTGTAAAGTAAGTTGCATGTTTCAATTGATCAAGCAAATAATCAATGCGAGGAAGAGGATACCTATTTTTAATGGTGATTTTGTTAAGGGCCCTGTAGTTGATACACATCCTCCATGACCCATCCTTCTTTGGAACCAATACTATAGGAGAGCCTCAAGGAGAAGTGTTGGGCCGGATGACCCCCTTCTCAATCAGCTCCTAAACTTGCTTCTTGATCTCCTCATTCTTCATTACAGACATCCGATACATGGCTATGTTCGGGAGTGGCACATATTACTGCAAATGTATCTCATGTTGAATCTCTCTCTTCGGTGGTAACCCCTTCGGATCTTGAAACAAATCATCATATTCTGAAATGATGTCAATCAATTCAGATTTATGCTTAGGGTCACATTCTTCAAAATATTTAGAGACTTCATCATTTTTCATCTTAACCATCATCAACACAAAATTCTTACTAGCATTTACCAACCTCTTCATTTGTCCTATAGAGACTATTGCTAGATTGGTTTTTATCTTATGTGCTCGTACAATATATTCCATACCTTCTTTAAAAATATGATACTTATTCTGCTCTCTATAAAAGACTGCTTTCTGGTCATACAAATATGGACTCCCAAGTACAATTCCACAACTGTCAAGTGGTACTACATCCAATTCTACCTCACCCCTAAACTTTTCAGTAATTGCAAATTTTAATACAGATTTCCTTGTAACTTGCAATCGTGTATCATTAGTAACCCAACCTAGAGGATAGGGCTTTTCATGAGGCACAGTAACTAAATGCAACTTCTTAACCACTTCTTCTGATATCAGATTTACTTGTGAACCACTATCAAAAAATGTATCAATCTTTGTGTGATTTGCAATGACACGAACATGAAACAGTGCACTTCTATCTTTATCATTTTGCTTAGAAGTAGATGGCAGAATTGTACTTGCACTAGAACTTGATTGTGCATCAATGGGAAGTGAGATACTTTTATCCTTACCTTGGATTCTGATAGCTGTAACCTTTGTTTCATCACCTGAGTCGGATCCCAAGTCTTGAATAACTGCTGCATTAGCTTTTTCTTTTGCTTTGTTTCCTCTGTACTTCTTTGGCCTTAACTCCAGATGAAGTTTCCAACACTTAGAGACATCATGTCCCTTCTGACAATGCGAACACGTAGGATTTTCACCCTCTTTCTTCACAGTAGCCATCTTCTTTTTCCCCTTATCTTTACCTTTTGATTTGTTGTCAAATTTAAATGACTTCTTCACAAAAGTATGATTAGCATGCTTACCCCTGGCTTCTAAATGGGTAGCTTGAACACATACATCATCTAAATTACTGGGATTAAACATCAACAATGTATGTTTCAAATAAGAATGCATGCCACGAATGTACTTAAGAAGAGTTTCCTATGTATCTAATGAAACATTCAATGTAATAGCCCTCTTTTTGATTTCATGAGTATAATCTTGAATGCTTTGTCCTTTAGCTTGTCTAAACATTTTCCAATTCATGGTTAATTGTTGCATGTGACCTAAAGGATAAAATTGCTTCCTCAATACTTCAATGAATTCATTCCAAACTGAAATATTTTTACCATTCTTTCGAAGATCTTGTTGAATATTTCTCTCCCACCAAGTAAGAGCCATTCCACTCATTCTCAAAGTGGCCAATTGGATTCTGGAAGGGTCATCATTAATGCTCTGCACCCTACAATATACTTCAAGCTGCTTGATCCAATTGTCTAATTTTTCAGCGTCTACATCTCTATTATAAATAGGTAATTCAAATTTTACATCCAATTTGAAATAAGGCATATTAGGACTTGCATTATGAGAAGTATGAGAAGAAGAAAAAGTCTGTTTCACCATCACCTCCTAATACTTTACCCTTTTCTTCTAGCTTCACTTTTGCATCTCTGGATGAATATCCTTCTTCTTTCTTCTTCCTTTCTGCTCACTCATCGAGTAGAATTTCCATCATGGATTTCATGCTCATAAAAGCCTCCAGAAACTCAGTTTCAGAAACGACAGGTTTTTCCCGTTCGGTATGTCCTTCTTCTTCCGCTCATGGAGAAGACATGGTTCTTGAGAATGTTCTCTTGGAGCCAATCTCATGATCTCCTTCAACTAATTCTCCTTCACCAACCTTTAACCTGGACCTGGTAAGCATTCACAAACTCGCACAATAGTCAACCAGCTCTGATACCAAATATGATCCGTAGGACCTCAACTTTAGTGCATTAAAAGTTTTGTTGTAAAATAATGCGTGCAACATGTTACTTAAAGGAACAACATTAATAGAATTAAATGCTCAGAATAGAAATCAAAACCACAACACTGATAGACAGATACAAGGAAGAAAACACAGAAACATAGTCACAACAGAAGTTGATAACGGAGTTCACCCCCTCCACTGGGCTACGTCTCCGGGTCCCTCTCCAATGGGTACCGATCCAATTAATGGCTTTAAATGGTACAAATGATTCTGGCATCAACTTCAGCAACTTTAAAACAAAATTCTGGACAGAAATTATTCAAGACTCCTCTCTATGGAATTACAATCTGGTATTCAAAAGATAAAGACCCAAAATGTAACAGAGAATACAATCGAATTTTAATACAAACAACAATCTGGAAACTACAGCGAAACTCTCCAAACTTCTATAACAGAGAAACAAGGTACTGCTCTCTCCAATGAACTGTGTCCCAATCATCCCCCTCTTCTGGTCCCCAGCTTCCTCTATTTAAGCCTCATAAGTAGCGTATTTGCCTTCTTTCACACCGCTGTTACCAAGGAGACAAAACATAAAATAAATGCGATTGTTCACATCCCCTGCCAAATTCCCACTCGTTATCATAGCAGTTTGCTCATCTCCGTAACTGAACCAAAGAGCCTATTACCAATGCATCGGTTCCATTCGCTGAGAGATTGCATCCAAACCGTGTACCAACTGCAAAACCCATGATGGAAAATCCCTGCGCAAATGCATGCTGAGTATTTTAATCAGAATTTTTAGTTATCCGGGATTTCATCGTTGCGGAAGAGTCCGATATTTTTCCTCCGATGATCTCTATCTCAATCGGCTATTGGTTGGTTTTCGAGTCGGAGACTTTAGTCACTTTGGTTTCCACCGTTGCAGACTGTCAGTTTTTAAATTCTTCCGATTTGACTTCTCAACCTGTAAGTCTGGGGCCTCCGCCGTTGCGGTTGCCAAATCGTTCCATCTTCCGATCCATCCGAACGTCCATTAAGCTTCTACCGTTGCGGCTGCCGAATCTTTCCGTCTTTCGATCCGTCCAAACATCCATTAAGCTTCCGTCGTTGTGGAAGGGAGAAGTCTTTGTGAGCCCCACCATTGTGGAAGAGGAAAGGCTTCCGAGTCCCACCGTTGCAGAAGGGGAAAAGCTTCCCGGCTACCCCGCGGGTAAATTAGTGGTTTTGTCGTCCGATGTTGCCGAGAGAGATCTCCTCCGATCTGTGTATTTTTGCGTCCGATTTTTCACCCGTGGCTTCTTTGAACCATGTACCATATTGGATCTTTACAGAGGAATAATCTGTCGGATCATTCATCCATTAAAGGAGCTTCAAAAAAATTATAGGTATGATTTCTTAGTATGTCAAGTTCATTTCTAGGGTAAATGCTAGCTGCTTTATGTAAATGTTCTTTATATATTTCTAAATCTAGAAATGAGGGTTTTGTCCATATCTCCTAAGGTTACTTTTCTTATACTGTCTATGATATTTTCTCGATTAATTGATGGATATGTTAGGTGAATGTTTTCAAGTTACCTCCTAACCCTATGTATTTGAATTTCTGGTTAGACTCTTCTAGGGTTGTTTTTCGTAGATATACCCATGGGTTGTAAATGTTATCATAGGGTATATATAACTAGGATTGTATCTTTAAGTTTGTTTTTGTATTACTTCAGTATTCAAAAATTGTTACTGTAAACGAGGGTTTGATTTTTATTAACTAAGTAATCGCCCTCTAGGCTTATTACTCTGTTGACATATTTCATTTTTCCACAAAGACTTGTCTACATTTATTTCCAACTAGTTCAGAAGTAGTAATTTATATATTTATATATAATCACTAGCTCAGCCTAAAGTACCAATAAAGGAACTATGATAGTATCCACCTAATCATTAACAACATTTAAGTAAACCATAAATATTAAATAAAAGTAGTTAATAACAGAACTAGAATATATATTAAATCAAGAGTAAATAAACCATTACGACCTTTGAACATCTGTATTATTAACTATAAACTAAATAAGCAAATCAATTTCATTAAAAAAAATAGCATCATAACTACATGAGCAGAGGAGGCATCGTGACCATCCATGTGGTCCTATATCGAATCTCTGATCATATATATATATACCCACAATTCTATCTATTCCATCTTAAATAACCAAATTCCATTTATACATAACCATTAAACAAAATTACATAACTCATCAACACATTACACATAACATATTAAACAACATCAAATTCATATTATAAACCCATGTATTACAAATAGGGACAGGAATCGAATCCTGTGGGCGTACAAGCCCAACCTATTCTTATTAATTAAAATACAACTCCTCACATTAATATCCAAATAGAGGAGATATCATGACCATCCATGTGGTCCAATATCCTATCACTATACTCCTATATAAAATCCACAGTCCAAATTGTATAACCACTGTTCTAGTTCTTAAAACATATAAAAGGTAGGACATAACGTAATAACCAGGAATCAACCTTATATATAATCCATCATTTACACCTCTACACAGGCCACGCTATACAACTAACGTATACGAGATGCAATTTACATTTACATCAATTTCCATATAAATAACAATGCATATGCTAACAGTGAGGTTGAAAGACCCTAGCTACCACATGGCCTTGGCCATGAATATTTTAATACACAATCCATTAAACCTACAGTACGTGTTGGTCCCCATGGATTTTCCACAAGCCAAATTGCATAAGAACCGATAATCATTAACCCAAAATAATATACAAGCTATCACAGCATTATGGGAAAGGCTCCTTCCATCTACGGCATGGCCTTTACCCACGCTATCCAAGTGCATACAACATCCAAGATAATTAAACAACATTACACATAGAGAATCAGAATAGGTGAATGGCTTCCACAAACCCCAGCTCAAATTAAATACAGTGCTTTGTAAAAATGCAGAAGAAAATCGTATTACATAGTATATCCATTTACACAGTGGGTATCAAGAATTGCTACACAGTCATCATTTAAATACCAAGAACCAAGTTACACAGGAATGCCAATGGGCTAATGCACCATAGCAAGAAATGGTGCATCCCATGGAAAAAAGGCCTAAACTAAATACGATTTACATAAATGAAGACAGAGTGTGCTAAACGCTCAAGTCTCTTTTTATTCGCTGCTAACAGCCCAAGTAATTCTACAACCCAAACTTAATTACACAGAGCTGAGTGGCTTAAGAATTACTTCATGGCTCAAATTCCTTAACCAAATCATAAAATCCAAGTTTGTAATCATAAGCATGAGGGAAAACTCCAAACCCCACAAAAAATTCCCCAAAGCCAAATGATGAAACAACACATAGGAAGGCCGAGAGGCAACAAGCTTACGCTTATTGAGCAAGATTACCTTGTGTTACCACCTAAGTTGTACTTAGTGGCTTTTTATCAAGTGAGCCTGGTGAACCGAACAGGGTTAACTCGTTCGGACTTCAGAAGACCTTTGGAAGTACTTCTGGGAAGTGCTTGTTGTACCATATCACATGTTCATACCCCATGGGGGAATTGTAATAAATGTTCTAGCATGATAGTGTCTATAAAAGACTCGGTCTCTTAGACTTTATTTTTCAATCCGATCAGCCCAGGGTGTTTTTTCCCTTGGTTATTATAGGTTGTTTAATAAACAACTGATAATTTCTGAGTTTTTGACTCCATACCTCCAAAGTTGGGGTGTTCGGCTTGGCATTTAGGCCTAATGAGGTTATTAGAGTCTATGTGTCAATGTATAAGCATGCTAGACATCATGGTTGAGTCATATGAACATGTCTAAGTCCCCCTAGGTTTTTTCAATTTTCCAATTTTTTAGTTTTTTCAGTGTTTTTTTTTATTAAAAATTTAATTTTTCCAAAACTTAGGCTATTTTTTAATAGTTTAATTGGAAAAATTGATTTTGTAATAAAAGTGGGCCAAATAATAAGTTTCAGTCATGTAGGTGCTCATTTTCAAGCTAAGAGCACCATGTAAACCCATGGACCCACTTTCTCCTAGTTTTGAGTGATTTTCCATCAATAAGGTCAGAAAGCCCCAAAAATCAATTATTGATTATTTTAATTAATAAATTGATGAATAATGGAGCAAATACAAAATCATAAATCAGTGGATTCTCAGCCGATTTGATTGAAATCAGTTAGATCTGAAGCAAATTGACTGGATCTGACAAATCCTTGACTGAAGGAGGTGATCAAATCAGATCCAGAATTGATATTCAGCTATATTCATGGGGAACTGCGCCCTCTCTCTCTCCTCCACACATGTGGACTCTTTTGGATGCTCTGTGGAATGATGTGCTGGTTTATGGCTTGATGTGTAAGCTCAATCAGGCCCCCGATTGATAAGTAGGCTCAGTTCAGTTTTAGATTTGCATTGATTGACTCTCCATCAGCTAATTTGATCTGATTCCTTGAGGAATTGCGCCCCCCCTGGGCTGGATGTCCTATTTTTTGTATATATCCTGGCTGAGGCTCCCTCTTCCAAGCTAGTTAGATCTAGATTGAAGGGCTTACTATTGTAATTATGTATTGATCATCATTTGTTGAAATAAAGAGAAGCTTTGGAGGCTCAATTGTGGAGTACCTTTCATGTGTGGATCATCATTATCATGCTGCATTTGAGGTGAAACTGCTATTTTTTCAATTTTTTGCACGTAACTGTTGTCTGCCTGAATGGTTATTGGAACCATATGGATAGATCATTGTAAGTAATCTTACTTACTTCTATTTTTCTTCATATGTTTGAATGAGCTAATACCTATATGCTAAATAAGATTATTTGCATGCTGTATCATCTACTTCTCATATGTATCTTTAGATTTAATGGTTTTGTTTGCAGGATTTGTTTTGTATCTTATAGGTTTGCTGTGATTGGAAGATCTATGGTTCAGGTTTGATTCCATTGGTGTTCCAATAGATATTGCTAATATTGTGCCCCTTGGTGCTTCACTACCAAGTTTCCTTTGCAGATCTGCTTCAGCAACAAGCACTTCTCTTCTCCATTTCCTCCTTTAAAAATCTTAAATTTTCTCCAAACTGGTTACTATTAAGGAATCTTATTGCTTGGATCTATCTCGTTAAGAAAATTACATATAGATCTAGTCAGTAAGGTCCCTTCCTAAGTCTAGATATCAGTTTTTTTTTGCATATAAAGTTACATTTTAAGAGATCTAGTTGAAATTACCCTTTTTTTTTGCAAGCATTTAAATGAAAATTTGTAGCTTGCTTTTAAGGTAGTTTCCTTTGCTGTACGTTAAAATTTCATATTCTGCAATAAAATTGCACATCTTATTGGCTTCCCAAAAGGAAAGCCTGGTTTCCTTGGTTCTTTTTTACCTTTTTAACTAGTTTTAACTTAGTTGTTTTTGGTTAAAACTAAGCTGATGTTACAGAGAGAAATTCCCATGGCCTGGGGTACCACAACAGACACCTTGACTCCAGAAATCAATCCTTTCCAATATGCAATGGAAATTAAATGTCTAACACTAAAGGATCAGACCTCGTACCTTATTCTGGACGATTGAAGTAGATCCCTGTTGAGATTTCCAACTTCAGCTTGAATTGATAGATTACTTCCTCAACAACAAGTAAACAAGACAAGCACTCTATATATCATGGTGTTAGATCTATTCTAGCATATATAATCAATAATGTATATGCATTTGACATAATACAATGGATAAAATATTCATTCAAACACACATTATTGGACAGGAAAAGATATTTCTATTAATATAAATCAGAGATTACAAGATACAACCTTTGACGGCACGTCTGTGAACCGGAGAAACTGAATCCCCTACTTGGGCCTCCACCACTTCAATCCTCCATCACTAGATAGCAAGCTCACAAGCAAAAGGAAAGCTTGGGAAGAACATAAAAGTGCTCCAAGGGACAAAGGGATGCAGACTCAAGCATAAGTTCTGGCAACAATGGACTATAGTTTCTTTTCTCTTAGTTCTCTCTTATGCCTTCAATGTACCAAGGGGTTCCTTATATAGATTTTCAAAGGGGTAATGAAAGGTCAAATATGAGCAATCTCAATGCATATGGAAGGCTAGGATTCAAATGAGTCAGATCGATGTCAAGGAAAACTCCAAAAGGATTTGGATTTTGTACACATCCCGATGTACAGGGTTTTAGTGGTCAAACCCGCGTATATATGTGCTTATAGGTTTAAAAGTCACATGTATCATTTTTCACATGTTTTTAGGGATGGTCAGGGAAACATCAAAGGACAAAAAATGGTCCATGGGGTCTAAGGAGTCTGCAGCGGGACAGGGGAAGGCCATACAAAGTGTGATTCACTTGGAGTGGTGAAATCAGCTATAACAGCTGACCCAAAGGTACTTTCAGAGTTCTTTTGGGCATATTTCAGTCTAATATGCTTGCTGGTTTTTAGCATGTTTGACAGAAAATAAAGGAAGCTTCTGTTCGAAAGTGGCCTCAGGAGCATTCAAATCCCCCCAGGGGTCTCCCATTTGACTAAAACCTTTAATTTTTGCACTTTGTAAGCTCTTAATTTCACTTTGTATAAGGATCAAGAGGAATTATATCAATTCTATGATATTTTAACCACTTTTAATAAAAATAATTTTTGAATAGGCTCTTTCGAGCCCATTCCCCATTTGCGTCAGTGTCTTTTTTTTTACTTTTTGTTCATCTCTTTTCAAACTAGTGTAGATCTAATCTACAGGGTAGTATACTTTAATTCATTATCAATTTCATATTCCATATTTGATATTTCAAAGTAATCTTAATACTTACCCCACCACTTCCCGATTGATCAGAAAGGGGAAAGATATTCGTGGTAGGACTAATTAGAAAAACGAAATTGTGTATTTGTTTTCTTTTCTATCATTTGTTTCTTCATCTATTATAAAATTAACCCCTCCTTGATTCCCTAATTGAGATCCACTTGGATTGAAAGAGGTTCCTGGAGGGTTTTCTTTTTAACAAGAACACCCAATTTTAAAATTCACTAAAATTGACAAGACTCCAGTGTGTATGCTCTGCACTTGGCTACGGTTCATTCGATCAGTCAAAATATATGAAAATCACTTGAGTGACTATATAATTAGGACTCACTCTCCCAAATAGACAAACCATTAGGTGAGAATCCAACACCTAGATCAAACAATCAGGTGAAAATCCAACACCTAGATCAAACCATCACGGTGGAAAAATACCCAAAGGAAGCAGGAACTTCTGAAAAGTGACCTCGGGGCACCGATCTCTATCACACCCTAATGGGTGCATTATGAACAATATCCCCAAAGGCTCCATTCATCCCACATATTCCTTGCGGGTAACCGTGAAGGTTTAGTTTTGGACATACTCCAAGTACTCCTAGGTATATATGGAGTCCACCCCTTCGCCTAATTTTAATCAACTCACACCTCAAATTTAACATAAAACGTGCCAAGAGGAAATTGCAAAACATTGACTCCAAGCACATGCAAGTACATTGATTCTATTTTTTGACTCCATTCTAAGGCACTGGTTATTTTCTTGCGTTATATATATATTGTGTCTCAGCATTGTGCTTTCGTGTGTTCATTTTTCTATCTTGTCATTTTTTATTTGTCTATAGCTAAATTTCAAAGTCCTAAGTAACTCATTCATTTTAACATCACCATACTAAGTAATTATCCTTAGTAACTTAATAGGGTCTACCCCCCTTGGCTTCATTAGGAGTTGAGCCTAAATGGAGGAGTCAAGAACANAACTTGCCCCCAAGGACAAACTGAGTGGCTTGAATATTTCTTGCACGTGACCTAGGTGTGTGAAAGGTGGCAACACCTTGCACCTTGGTTCCACAAGAAAGACCACGACAGAGTTTGAGCCATGCTGCTCCTCACTATATTTCAGCACCTACAAGCACAAGCAAAACTGGGGATGAGAACTATGGCCATGTTAAGAACCTTAAACCAAAACAATGTGCAGGCATATGAACCTAGATGAATCATACCCTACAGTTTGGAGGTTTCCTCCATGGTTTTCTCCCTGCGCAGAGCCAAATTGCAAAAACCCCAAATTACGAACAAATGCACAAACCATAGTGAGCCAAGCCTAAGGGAAGGCTGCCATGATTTCCAAGGACATTAAATGAACCATTTGGTGGCCATTAACGTGATACTAAACCCACTCTCCATAGTTAAGCGTCGTTGCATTCGTGACCTCCAATTCAAAGCTTAAACCCTGTTGACATATGGTACAACCATAGGTTATACTCGCTACCCCTTTCATATCACCATGCAACAATTACAACGTATAGATTATAACAAGGTTAATATATTACAATAATAAGGTTCAAATGTAGAGTCCATATATGTTCTGTGCTAGCCTTAATTCAACCCCAAGACTTATGTATTAATATAATGTATGTACCAAAGGTTTAAGACCTCATAATATGTGAACCTTAGGCATTAAGTCATAAACTTAACACCATACAATTAATCCCTAAGATTATGTTTAGTGAACATGGCATATGTAATATGCCATGTTAAATACTTTAACCCTCATAAAAATCAATGGCTTGGTTTCGAAGGACACATACTTAACCTGCAAAATAGAAAACATAAAAAGTGTTAATAGTTTTTAATAAACTAAAACATAAACTGTAATTAATACCAAAATGTGAAATAAAGAGTTACAAGACCATAAGAAAGCATAAGTACTGAACAAGAATTTTAGCAGTAATAGTTAAATTGATGAGAATAGGATTTATACCTATTATAATTTGAAGTGGGTAAAGGAACCCAATTGCACTAGCAGTATGCTCTCTAAGATCCCATTGCAAAGTATGAACTGCACATGAAATAGAACAGGTGCCTTAGTCCAGAGAACTAAGTAAGCTTTCAAACAAGTAAACACCTTTACCTCTCAAACCATCATGGGAGAACGAGTCCCATCACTCTACACACTTTGTTTCCACAAACAAAGTTAAGTGAGGACCTTATGATTAACAAATACGACTATGTAGAAAGGACGAATCAGTTACACTAGCGACAACACATAAGTGACAAAAGTATAAACATAATACTAAACAACTAAACAACGGTACGCCATCATAAGTAAAATACATTAAAAATAATAACTGAAAGTAAAAGACAAAACGTATGAACAACTTACAGATAAACAGTGGTACATGAAGTGTACGATAGAGTTCCGCAAGAAAATAATGTTCCACCTAGCTAGATTCTACCAGGCTATAAAAAAAACATACGTTTTCGATTTTTGGGGACATTACAATGGACCCAGAGTAGAGGGCCACCCTAGCACTATCTTGATGTCCTGAATCCAATGGAGTCAACGGTTCATTGATTCGTGCAACGACCATCATTCTATCGATCGTTAAATCCCACCTCCTACATGATTTCGGGGACACGTGTTGAATCCCTACCCAGGGCATAGAATGGAAACTGTGCATCAAAAATGGCTTCTGGTGGGTCGTGCAAGCGTTTTTAGGAAGGTTCCATGTGGGAATTCTAGCCACATGTTCACGGTCGAGGAATTTGCCAAGTTGACCCCTATGTGCAGAAATTGGGCATTCACTTATTGAGAAAAACCCTAGTTTCCAAACTTGACCGAAAAAATGATACCTTGTCCATGGACCCACAATAGAGTGCCACTCCTAGCATTATATCGACGTCTTGAATCCAATGGAGCTGATGGTTTATTGATTTGAGCAACGACCATCATTTTATGGCACATTGAATCCAACCTCCTACAGGCTTTCACGAACACCTGTTGAATCCCTACTCAGGGAATAGAATGGAAACCGTGCATCATAATGAGATTCGGGTAGGTCATGCAAGCATGTCTAGTCATGTTCCATGTGGGAACTCTAGCCACACATTCACGGTTGAGCAATATGCGAAGTTGACCCCCATGTACAAAAATTTCACATTCACTTACTGAGCAAAACCCTAGTTTCCAAAAATTAACCAAAACAATGATCCCTTGTCCATGGAACCAGATTAGAGGGTCTCCTGTAGCACTATCTTGATGTCCTGAATCCAAAAAATCCAATGGTTCCTCGATCTGAGAAATGATCATCATTATATGGCATGTTGAATCCCACCTCCTACGGGCTTTTAGGGACACCTGTTGAATCCCTAATCGGGGCATATAATGGAAACCATGCATCAACAATGGATTCTGGTGGGTTGTGCAAGCATGTTTAGACAGTTTCCATGTGGGAACACTAGCCACACATTCATGGTCAAGGAATCTGCCAAGTCACCCCTATGTGCAGAAATTGGACATTCACTTACTGAGAAAAACCCTAGTTTCCAAAATTGACCAAAAAATTAATCCCTTGTCCATGGACCTACAGTAGAGGACCACTCTTAACACTAAATTGGTGTCCTAAATTCAACGGAGTCGATAGTTTTCGATCCAAGCAATGACCATCATTTTATGGCACATTGAATCCAACCTCCTACAGGCTTTCAAGGACACCTAATGAATCCCTACTCGGGGCATAGAATGGAAACCATGCATCAAAATGGGATTCCAATAGGCCATGCAAGCCTATTTAGGCATGTTCCATGTGGGAATGCTAACCACACATTCATGGTTGAGCAATATATGAATTTGACCCCCATGTGCAAAAATTTCACATTCACTTACTAAGAAAAACCCTAGTTTCCAAAAATGAACCAAAAAATGATCCCTTGTCCATGAACCTAGATTATAGGGCCACCCTAACACTATCATGATTTCTTGAATCCGATGAATTCGACGGTTCATCAATCCGAGCAATGGTCATCATTCTATGGCACGTTGAATCCCACATCCTACACGATTTCAGGGACACCTGTTGAATCCCTACCTGAGGCACAGTATGGAAACCATGCATCAAAAAGGGATTTCAGTGGGTCGTGTAAGATTGTTTAGGCATTTTCCATGTGGGAATGCTAGAAACACGTTCACGGTTGAGGAATTTGCAAAGCCGACCACTATGTGCAGAAATTGGACATTCACTTACTCAGCAAAACCCTAGTTTCCAAAATTGACCGAAAACATGATCCCTTGTCCACAGACCCATAGTAGAGGGCCACTCCTAGCACTATCCTGATGTCCTAAATCCAATAGAGTGAACGGTTTGTCGATCCAAGCAATTTCCATCATTATATGGAACGTTGAAGCCAACCTCCTACAGGCTTTCAGGGACACCTGTTGAATCCCTACTCGGGGCATAGAATGGAAACCGTGCATCAGAACAATATTTTAGTAGGCCATGCAAGCTTGTTTAGGCATGTTCCATGTGATAACTCTAGCCACAAGTTCACAGTCGAGCAATATGAAAATTTGACCCCCATGTGCAAAAATTTCACATTCACTTAATGAGAAAAACCGTAGTTTCTAAAATTGACCAAAAAATGATCTCTTGTCCATGGAACTAGATTAGAGGGCCTCCCATAGCACTACCCCAATGTCTTGAATCCAACAGATCCAATGGTTTTTCAATCCAAGCAACGAAAATCATTCTATCACACGTTGAATCCCACCTCCTACAGGCTTTCAGGGAGACTTGTTGAATCCCTAACCGGGGCATAGAATGGAAACCATGCATCAAAAAGGGATTCCAGCGGGTCGTGCAAGCATGTTTAGGAAGGTTCCATGTGGGAACATTAGCCACATGTTCACGGTTGAGTAATTTGCAAAGTTGACCCCTATGTGCAGAAATTGGACATTCCCTTACTGAGCAAACTATGGTTTCTATGATTTAGAATGAAAAATATAGTTTATGCTGGAAACTTGAGTTAATAGGATTGGCTATAGATTTTGTAAGCTAGGATTGGAAATGGTTATTAGGCTAGGATTACCACTCCTTAACGTCATGTCTCCCGTGGAGAAACAAATTATCGGAGTGACCGAGATAATTATCGGATTCAAGGAGATGTGCTTATAGGATCAACTTCGAGATTCAAGGAAAATGCAATAGACATATCTTAGATAGAGTGGTAGATAATGGTATTGGGATATAAGGAATGAATCATGTAAGTATCAATATAATACAACAAATCCATTATGAAGCTCAGGTGCTATTTATCAAGTTGTAGAATTCTATTGAATTTATCAATCTATCAGGTGCTCAATGCATCAAACTGTAAATAATCAATGAGACCATGAAACCAAAATATCTGAATACCACATACCTGACTACCTACCTATGGTAATTTGACTAGACCATCGGGATCACCTCTTATAGCAACAGTATCCTTTATCCTCTTATGCTCGGAATAAGCCAACAAGTATCGTGACTTTGATGAGTTCTTATTTGGCATTGTTTGCAGCTGGAGGTTTGTGCCAATAACTAAGTTTGTATAATGGTATACAAATTGACCTGGTCTATAACCTTCAAATACATAACCTTTTTTCTTTCGTGTGTGGGAAACCTGTGTCAAATATTCTCCATTGATAACCATCAAACCAATTGGAAAATAATTTCCCTCGGAGTCGGTTAATAAGACAATGAGGGTCTGCTTCCCATCCAAGCAACGTGCTAGCCAGTAGACAGTGTGCCATTCATTTTCTCTTTGGTAAACCACTACGTATATGTGCCCTACATAAAATAAAGTGTAGACATAGGAGTCAGATAACTAAACACAACTAGTCATCAAACATTTCAAAGCTATCAACATAATAGTCGAACCTGGTTGTATGAGATCTGAAGTGTGGTCATAGTGATGTGAAATACTCGACTAGACCTCCTCCAACTAGGATAATTATGCAGTTATTTGTCGACCAATGGGGAGTGATACATGATCCCAGCTGTCAACCCAATATGTGGATTCACAGTTTTTCCATTCACCACTGCTACATGGATATAAAAAACAAGAGAGATATCTTGTCCACATTTCAACTATAGAATTGTCTGACATCCTAAATAAATGGAATGCATGAGTTCCTTGGATGGTCTTGCACTCATATAGGTGTGATCTATATACATCAAACACCTCCCAAAAATATCTATGTACATGTGATTTTTGAGATGATTGGTCTTCTTGCCTTCTAGCTCCCTACCCCATCACTGAAGAACACCATGCAACAATGGCCTTTGCATCTCGGATGAGCAAAATATTTGTGAATTTCATCTCTTTCCTATGTAACATAGTCTTGATCCATGAACCTACTGCATCATGTTCCCCTTTTCCGTGTCCAGTCTCAAAATAGTTCCAAATATGTGGCACCTTGTGCCTCTTGTGGAGAATACACAACCAAATCCAATGTTGTTCCATCTGTATATTTTTATCCTCCAAGTGTTTTTAGAACAATTGAAATATATGTTGTACAAAATCCAAGTCATGACACTTGTCATCAATTATGTAAAAGTGATACTCCTTCAATATAACCCTGTTCTCTTCAGTACTATCTCCCCCATGTCTATAGGTGATATGGACCATTATGATGACCTGGTCTGAGTGATAATATTGACTCTGAATCTTGTTATGTAGTTGAAGAGTGTAGTTTTCCACAAAATCAACCACTAATAATATAGTTCCAATATGAAATGTATCCCTGCATGCTTTAAACTTCTCATCTTGCCAATGAGCCACATGTACATGCTTTACATATTGTTGTGTCTTTTCAAATAATTCCTCAATGAATTTGCATACCAGTACCTAGTAGATCAACAATAAAGATGTACAGATCAATAGGTTGTTACATTTATGAAGTAGCAATATATGAAGGAAAAAATACTATTCAAGAAATCGTTACTAACCTGAGAGGTGACCAATTGTATTTTTTTTCTTTCATCCCTCCACCGATATCATACGTGACATATTTGAATGACTGCAAGTTCACTTCATGTATCCCAAGTTCATGCTCATCAGTGACATGTATTAATTTGTCCAAAAATTCCATTCCACCACACCTTGGGCATGTCCCATCTATGCAAGGCCTTTGATAAAATGTGCAACCTTTTGTCCTTCTACACAAGATGCTATGGATAAACTCTATAGATGATGTCAGTGGAAATGTAGTTGAGCATTCCTACACAAGAGTGTTATGCAAAATAGGAAATATATGTATATATGTGTCATAATAATAAGAGTACTCAATGTGATATCGACAACAACATGTGTTACAAGTTGTGTTTATTTTAACATACCATGGTTTGCATTTCTAGAAGGATCTTTGGCCCAAGTTAAGTGCATTATGTTTATGCCTAAATCTCTCATATAATTATGTTTGTGTCATGTCAAGAAAATGTTTAATGTGGGGCTCTTTATCCCTTGAACCCCTTCTCAATTTTAGTACATCTTTTTGGTTGGATGAAGGTCTACTATTGTCATGCCAAAAGTCCTGCACCAGTCCCTTTACCACATCAATGAGCTTCATATCGGAGCATGAAAATATGCCAATGAAGGACCAGACATCTGTTTCACCAGAGTCAAGTTGTTCTCTTCTAGAACAATACCTATGGAGTGCTTTGATATCCAATCCTACAAGTTTGGATGTAGGATTTAGAAGGAAAAGGGCCCCGATGCTTTTGTTCATGATTGATTGTGACAACACACGACGAGCTGCATTGTGATCCTTTGAACGAGATTTCTTTCCAATATTACTAAATGCATCTACCAAAATTCTAACAACATAAGAACTTAGTTCAGAACTATTTATCATCTTTATCCTTAAGTTTTTCCTAACAATAGTCATAGACCTATATTTTAACAATGATATAAATAATATAGATTTATCTCCATCACATTTAGAATCAAAATAGTTGACAAGTATCTATTGAGCTTGATATACAATACTGCGTTTAGATAGTGTACCTTCAAGCGAACCAATGAGACTTTCATCGATCTGTATACATTTTGGAGTTCTTCGGCATGAAGTTGCTAATGGAGGTAGGGATGTTGGAACTGCACCCTATATGATATCACCCAGTCAGTTTGGCGTTCGAACATGAGCTTCATGTCCTTCCATGTCTTCCTGATGGTCGAACGGTGGCAATTGGAAATCCTCTTGGGTGGTCTAAACAACATTATCTGCTTCGAGCATACGTTCAACATTCAATGTCTCTCTAACTTCATCACTTGTATACCCACATTCAATTAAATCTACAAAGGTTTCAGGTGTCCTTGATTTGCACCTACATTTTACTACTTGATCAGTGCCATGAAGTGCTTGTTATTAGACTGATATGGTGACCGAAGGCCCCTCAAGTGAATGCTTTTGTCTTTCTTGATGTGGATTGGTAGGAAGAACTATGGCATCCTCAACAACTGGAATTGGTTGAGTGTCCATAGAGCATTTTCGATTGGCCATGTCATGTCTTTTCTTCTCTCTAATTTCTTCAAGGATTTCATTGGGTATCCGCTTCCTTACTGATTTTCTTGCTTGATTGTGTGAGTTTCCCGTGACCACAATGATCAACGATATATATGGTTTCCTTTGCTAGCTCCGCAATGGTACTCTTCAATGGGAAAATACCCAAGCTTGGTTTCTTTCTTGCTCAATTATGTCTAGATACTCAAGATAGGGGGAAGATTGAGAAGAATGTTTCCTTTTCTAGCTCCTCAATTCCAAGAAAAATAATGGTAGAGATGCTCTATGGTGATCCTCAATGGGAAATTCCCCAATCTAGGTTTCTTTCTTGCACAATTGTGTCTACATACTCAAGCTAGGGGGAATATTGGGGAGAATACATTGCCTTTTCTAGCTCCTCAATTGCAACAAAAAAAATGGTAGATATTCTCTATGGTGATCCTCAATGGGAAATTCTCCAATCTTGGTTTCTTTCTTGCTTAATTGTGTCTACATTCTCCACCACAATGACCAAGTTAGTGTTTCCTTTGCTAACTCCTCAATTGCAAGAAAAACAATGGTGGAGATGCTCTATGTGGCTCCTTTATCAATTAATGGATTCTTTCTTGCTCAATTAATTATTTATTTCTTGCTCCTCAATGTATACCATGCTCCAAGTAATACTTAGAAACTTGTGGTGGAGATGCTTGATTCACAAAAAAAAATTGTGTGAAAATATGGTGAAGAAGATAATGTTCACGCACTGTCTGTAACCTGAATTTTTGCATGGACTGTCAAACTTGTGAAAATGTGTTAGAGTGTTTCTCGGACAATGAATTATATTGTTTATGCTGAGAATAAACACACACATGTTATTGTTAACTAAAATGGGGGCACGTTTTGGACACATAAAACGAGTGCGTGTTTTATTCTAATAGAATTTTGGAGAATTCAAGAAGGTAGTTGCATGGCTAAGGGATCATTCAAGGTTTAGGGGGAATTAACAAGCACTCCCTTAGTCTTTGCACCTTAACATGCTCCCTTTCTCATCCTAACTATATTTTTTTACAACTCTAGGGATGTGTGTGTGAGAAAAAGATAGGTTAAGGGGTGTTAGTAATAAGGGGATACATGGGGATGTGTGTGTGTGTGTGTGTGACATAGGTTAGGAGGTGTTAGTGGTAATGGGAGACATATGAATGTGTGTGTGTGTGTGTGTCAAAGAGATAGGTTATGGGGTGCTAGTGGTAAGGTCTGACATAAGGATTTGTGTGTGTGTCATAGAGATACGGTAGGGGGTGCTATTGGTAAGGTTTGACATAGGGATTTGTGTGTGTGTGCCAGAGAGATAGGGTAGGGGGTGCTAGTGGAAAGGGGAGACATAGGGATGTGTGTGTGTGTGTGTGTGTGTGTGTGTGTGTGTGTGTGTGTTAGAGAGAGAGGGTAGGGGGGGCTAGTGGGAAGGGGGGACATAGGGGGGTGTGTGTGTGTGTGTGTGAGAGAGATAGGTGAGGGGGTGCTAGTGGTAAGGGGATACATAGGGCTGTGTGTGTGTGTGTGTGTGAGATAGGGTAGGGGGTGTTAGTGGTAATGGGAGACATATGAATGTGTGTGTGTGTGTGTGTGTGTGTGTGTGTGTGTGTGTGTGTTAGAGAGATAGGTTAGGGGGTTCTAGTGGTAAGTGGATACATAGGGATGTGTGTGTGTGTGTGTGTGTGTCAGAGGGGAGACATAGGGATTTATGTGTGTGTTTCATAGGGGAGACATAGGGATGTGTATAGGGTGACTATGAGTTTAGGAGTGGGGGGGGCATACCTATGGATGTGACCTATGGATGTGTGTGTGTTGATATAATTGTAACTTTGGAATGTATTCACTTGTATTTCTTATCTATTGTAACCCGATGTTCATTTTGGGATGTATTTTAATGTATTTGAGTCATGTCATACCCCGATGTTTATTCTGGGAAGTTTCTATAATGAGAAAGTCATGTCAAGTCATTGTGGTTAACCCTCATATTGGTCAAGGTTTAAAGTCCCCATAGTTATGGGGCCCTTGGGTTATTAGACTATCCTAGTGAAGTCGACCCTAGGTGAGTCATTATAATTCAGGGAAATAGTCCCCACCATTGTGTTACCCTCCTATTTGTTGGAGGAGGCAAAGTCCCCAAAAGTGGTGGGGCACTAGGGTTATTAGACACTCCTAGAGATGCCAGCTCTAGTAAGTAATTGTTAAGTGAGACCGACATGTTGGAGTGCACTTGAAGTGAATGGAAGAATATAAATAGAGAGTGAGAGCCTCTCTATTTATCACTTGCAACACTCACACTCACTCATTGGGGCACATGAGTGAGAGGAGAAGCTCTCTCAGTGTGAGAGAGAGAGACTGCTGCTATGTGGAGATCATCTTACTGTTTTGGGGATTTTACTATTTTGGTGCTGATTCTATCTCTGAGGAAGTTGCAGGGTTTTCTCCTTTATGGTTTCCCTGACGAAAACTCTTTGTGTCTCTTGTCTCTTGTGTTGTGCTTATGTTTTATTGATGTGCTTGTTATTCTCTCAGTTAAAAGATCCTAAGATCATAATGCTATCTTATATGATGAAAAACTAACACGGTATTAGAGATAACCTGAGAAGAAGACATTATACAGCTACAGAAGCTAGGGATTATTAATTTTTGGGTCTCTCTCCACAATCCATTAGCAAAATTATGCTAGGCTAACTCTCCAATGAAGGGCGCATCTTTCTGTTGAAGCGGAATTCGAATCCGAGCATTTTCAGTTTTCGATGTGGAAATTAGGGCTTTCTATAGAAGAGGAATTTTTAAGTGAGACCAGCATAGGATTTTTCTCCTCATCAAAACCAAATTTTAGAGACCTGGATCAGGAAATTTGGTTGGGTGAAACTCTGGGAAAGTCAAACCTAGTTTGACCCTAAGCTAAAAAAAACCCTAAATACTAAAACTGCTAAGTTTTGGTAAATTCGCTATATTCAGTGATTGGAGAAGTCTCAAAAGCTGAAAATTTCAAGGGCTAAAGATACAATCCTGAAGAACATTGGGTTCAAAATTCAGCCTCAGATTCGCTGTATTCCAGGAGATATGATCTCTCAACGTTAGGGTTCCATCCTCTTCCAAAAATCATCCATAAACAGGACACATGGGGAGAATTGCAATATATTGGGCTACAGAGGTCCAACTGGAATTCCTGAAGATGTTCCAGAAATCGAACGGACGTTAATTTCTGTGGTTAGAATATCAGACTCATAAGATGAACCAGTGACACGTGGCATGCCATACAACTTCGCTGTTATGAACAGTCCTGTAATAGGTCACCTTGGGAAAATGATCATAAATCCCAAATGGTGAAACCAATTTTGATGAAACCTATGATGTTGGATCAGGGACATGCGATTTTACCTCAGTACGAAATTGCAGACACAGAGGAGCAGTAATTTTGTATATATCATAGAAATATTAATAGGAATTTCAGTAGAATACATTGGAAAATTACAGCTTCCTGTTCTGGGAGCTTCCCTCCACTGTTTTCAGAAAAGGAGTACATTGGATAAATCCATTTGAAGAGATCTATATGTCTATCCAATCAGATCTAAAATATTCCAAGTTTTGAAAATTAAGGTTTCTGTGACAAACCCTAAATCAACCAGCTCCGAAACAAGGACGAAAACCTCAAATCGGTAAGATCTAATTCTTTGTTATTTTCATTTGTGGTTCTCATTTCAAAGTGTTCTATCACATCAGCTTGATGATAAGGTTGGTAAAGTTGACAACTTCCAAGTATGGAAGTATATGATTTCTCTGAAGAAAATGGATTGGACACCTACATGAGTATAGAGGTTCCAGTTCCAGAGGGAGATGAGGCTAGAAGCCTTACACAAGAAGAACTCGGTCAAGGCCAAGAAGATCATGGTTGATTCAGTCACGGATCAACTTGTACCACAAGTGTCTTCCCTAAAGACACCAATGAGTTTTGATTCCTTGACCAAGATATTTGAAGGGAAGAACATACATCAGAAGATGACCTTAAGAAACCAGTTGAAGAAGGTGAAGATACAGAATGCAGAGACCATATAGTCATAAGAGTCTCTCAAATCAAGAACAACTTGAAGCGGTAAAAGTAGAAATGAAGAATGAAGAAGTGGTGATGGCCACCATGAATGGACTCCCAGGATCATGTGATTCATTCATGCGAGGAATATGTTCTAGAAGGAAGTGATTAATTTCAGTAGACTCTGAGAAGAAGAAGAAGCTCGACTCATAAGAAGAGAAGAGAAGATGGGAGCAATTGAAGATCAAGCTCTCACCATCCAAAGAAGATCCCTTAAGCAAAAAGGAATATGAAGATCTCAACTCTTGAAGAAATTCTTATCCACCTTAGCATTTGGATAAGAAATAATGCTATCATGAATGAAGAAGACGATGAAGCTGAAGGCTCAAGAAGCAGTCTACCCACAAAACAAATAAAGATAAGTATTTAATTGTCATTTCATTATGAATTTGTTTATATTTAGTTAAATTATTATGCATGATAGAATGTTTGCATTAATGACAGTATACTACTAATATGCATGTGATGGGTAAGTAGCTCATGGTGCTATACAAATTCTCCATTGCTACTTATCTAGAATGAAAACTCTTTGCTGACATATTAGATTAGTGCACAATCTCAATGTTGTCCTGGTAGAGATGGAAGGCATCTAGAAAGTTTCAGTGAGATATGGATGAATGTTGTATTGGCTAAAGTAGTTGCATGATCATATATTTATGCATAAGTATTTTCCAGTATGAATATTCCTTATGAAATGTTCTAATCATACAAATGCATTTGACTTGTAGGAAAGATCGCATACATAATCGCCTTCAAGCAAAGAAGGATGAAACTTGTTCCGAAGAGCAAGTGACAACAGTTCAAGATGAAGAATAATATGATGAATGTAGTGACATCATTGATGTAGAATCTTCCAACTATGAAGAAGTAACCAAGAAGACCAGTTCAAGAAGAATGATGTCTAGGATGCAGTATCGAGACCTGAAGAGAAGTTCATAGTTCCATCATGCAGTAGATGGAAACATCGTGGAATACAAAGCAATATTTGTAGCATGAGGCTTCTCACGAAAAGAAGGCCTAGACTACAAAGAGACATTTGCAGTCAGTAAGAACTTAAACACATACATGATGAGCCTGATGAAGATATTAACCTTTGCTACAAGGTTGAAGATGCAAGTCTATACACTAGATGGTCACATAAGAATATCAGTAGCATAGGAAGCTACTTTTCACTCCGATACAGAATGTTTTCAGTGCATAGAGCACAAAAGACAGAGGGAGTATGATGCTTCGCTTCAGAGGGAGTGACTACAGAATATATTAAGGTTCGACATGGTATGACAGGATGGGAAGATTACTGATGATTCTAGGATTTACTAAGAGTAAAGTGGATTCCAACCTTTGCTTCAAGGTTGAAGGCGAAAGACCAGTGATGCTCCTATTATGTGTCGATGCATTATTTTCTAGGCATGGAGGTGTGGACAAGGGAAGTATGTAGTAGAGATCCTGAATAGGTTCAGGATGATGGACTACATGACCACACCTATGGCATCGAACATGAAGCTATTGAGTGATGCTTCATTAGAGACGGTTGATGCTACAATGTATCATCAATTGATTGGATCCTTGATGTACCTGAGACTAGATATTTGCTTTGCTGTGAACACATTGACACAGGTTCACATGATGGTTGCAAAGCATGCAGGGGTACAGTTGAGTATGGGATCAAGTATGATACGAATTAGAAAATTAACCTAGAGGGCTATGTGGATTCGTATTGGGCACGCAGTGCCATTGATAGGAAGAGCACTTCGAGGTGTTACTTCAGTATGAGATCAGGTGTGATCTCTTGGTTTGACAAGATGGAGTCATGCATGGAACTGAGTACAGCTGAGGAAAAAGATGTTGCCACTTGTGATTTGGGAGGTAGTATGTTTCTTTTGAAAACTACTATTTGATTTGATTGATCTAACTTGCATTTTTGGTATGATGCAGAGAGGAGCAGTGAAGCTCCAGTTTGTGATGCAGATCAAGATCTCTCGAAAGAGTGAGTTCTAGCATAGCTGGTGAGATAGGTGAGACGTAAACGGTCCTGTAGGTTGTCCTCGGATGTAATTGGTCCTGGCAAATCTCACAGGTTATCCTTGGATGTAATCAGCCCTGATGTGATTCTATGCTAGAAATGGCAAGAGTTCCTTCCATGGTCAGATGTAAGGGCTGAGCCATTCTGTCATGGTGAGAGGATTGGTTCCTTCTATGTCAGATATGAGTTCCTGTCTGGATGGATGTAAGTGCAGAGCCTTTCTGGAGCAACTGAGGGATTTGTTCCCACATGCTTAGATGTAAGGGTTGAAATCTCTTATCACTGTGATAGGATGTGTTCCTGTCTGGATGGGAGTCTTCCATCACTGTGATAGGATGTGTTCCTGTCTAGATGGATGTGCCCTTCTGACGAGTAGGTCAGATGTAAGTGCTGAAATATTCCATCACTATGATAGGATGTGTTCCTATCTAGATGGGAGTCTTCCATCACTGTGATAGGATGTTTTCCTGTCTGGATGGATGTGCCCTTCTGACGAGTAGGTCAGATGTAAGTGCTGAAATCTGCCATCACTGTGATAGGATGTGTTCCTATCTAGATGGGAGTATTCCATCACTGTGATAGGATGTGCCTTTCTGATGAGTAGGTCAGATGTAAGTGTTGGGTGAAGACCTACATGATGGGTATGCCTACAACTAGCATGAAAAAGGGCTGGCTCTATAGAACTTCCTATGACTAGAAGAATCATGAGATAGCACCAGTGATGATCCAGATCGAGTGATGATCCAGATCCAGTGATGACAGCCAGTGATGATCCAGATCGAGTGATGATTCAGATCTAGTAGTGATGATACATATCGAGTGATGATCCAGATCCAGTCTAGTGATGTTGATCCAGATCGAGTGATGATTTAGATCCAGTGATGATAGCCAGCGATGATCTAGATCGAGTGATTATCAAGATCCAGTGATGATGATCCAGCAGTGATGATCCAGATCAAGTGATGATCCAGATCCAGTGACAATGTCTAGCAATGATCCAGATCGAGTGATGATCCAAATTCGATGATGATGTCCAGTGATGATCCAAATTGAGTGATGATCCAGATTTGATGATGATGTCCAGTGATGATCCAGATCGAGTGATGATCCAGATCTAGTGACGATGTTCAGTGATGATCTAGATCAATTGATGATCCAGATCCAAATGAAGATGACTTACAAATGAAGATGACTTACAGATGAAGATGACTTGAAGACGAAGATGACTTTGAAGATGACGATGACCTAGATGATATAGAGAAGAAGACTTGTGCTGATAAATTGTGTCAAGAGAATACCTTCCTAGTTAAGAGGGAGTGTTGATGTAATTGTAACTTCGGAATGTATTCACTTGTATTTCTTATCTATTGTAACCCGATGTTCATTCCAGGATGTATTGTAATGTATTTGAGTCATGTCAGACCCTGATGTTTATTCTGGGAAGTTTCTATAATGAGAAATTCATGTCAAGTCATTGTGGGTAACCCTCCTATTGGTCAAGGGTTAAAGTCCCCACAGTTATGGGGCCCTTGGTTTATTAGACTATCCTAGTGAATTTGACCCTAGGTGAGTCATTTTAAGTCGGGGCAATAGTCCCCATCATTGTGTTACCCTCCTATTTGTTGGAGGAGCCAAAGTCCCCACAAGTGGTGGGGCACTAGGGTTATTAGACACTCCTAGAGATGTCGGCTCTAGTAAGTAATTGTTAAGTGAGGCCGACATGTTAGAGTGCACTTCAAGTGAACGGAAGAATATAAATAGAGAGTGAGAGCCTCTCTATTTATCACTTGCAACAATCACACTCACTCATTGGGGTGCATGAGTGAGAGGAGAAGCTCTCTGAGTGTGAGAGAGAGAGACTGCTGCTGTGTGGAGATCATCTTACTGTTTTCAGGATTTTACTATTTTGGTGCTGATTCTATCTCTGAGGAAGTTGCAGGGTTTTCTCCTTTATGGTTTCCCCAAGGAAAACAATTTGTGTCTCTTGTCTCTTGTGTTGTGCTTATGTTTTATTGTTGTCCTTGTTATTCTCTCAGTTACAAGATCCTAAGATCATAATGCTAGCTTATATGATGAAAAACTAATAGTGTGGGGGTGTCTAGATGTTGTAGGTTATAGGTTAGGAGGTGTTATTGGTAAGGGAAAACATAGAGATCTATGTGTGCGAGAGAAAGAAACAAAGATAGAGTTGAGGGGGGTGTCCCTTAGTGGGGCGGGGTGACCTATGGATGTGTGTGTGTGAGAGAGAGAGAGAGAGAGAGGAAGGGATGTGTTATGATTTTAGGAGTGGGGGGGGGTAATATTAATGTGGGGGTGTATGTGTGTGTGTCTCAGAGGAGGGACATAGCGATGTGTATGGGGTGACTAGGAGTTTAGGAGTGGGGGGGGTTAGATTAATGTGGGGGTGTCTAGGTGAATGTATAGGGGATGTACTAGGGGGGTGGGGATTATAGGTAGTTGTATTGGTTGGGGAGTGATATAAGGTGTTATAGCTAATTTGACCACACATGGTGGATCACACATTTATGGCCTTCCCTATCCCTCTACAAACTCTTTTGACCCCATTGACCATTTTTGTACCTTTAATGTTTCAAAGATCATCCCTAAAAAAGTGCATTATTTTCCATACATAAATTTTAAACCTATTCTCGTGTATATACATGGATATGACCCTTAAACCCGCGTACATTGGGATTTGTGCAAAAGGCCAAATATTTTTGGAGTTTTCCTTAATGTGGAGTCGAGTCACTTGTCTCTTAACCTTCCATATTCCTTGAGATCACTTGAATTTGACCTCCCATTACCCCATTGAAGCAATATATAAGGAACCCTTTGGATACATTGAAAGGAAGAGGAATTGAAGAGCAAGAAAACTATAGTCCATTGTTGTTGAAGCTTATACTTGAGTCTGCATCCCTTTGTCCCTCGGAGCACTTTGTGTTCTTATCAAGCTTGCCTTTGCTTGTGAGCTTGCTATTGAGAGATGGAGGATTGAATTGGTGGAGACCCAGGTGGAGGACTCAGTTTCTCCAATTCACAGACGTGCCGACAGAGGTTGTCATTCTTGTAATCTCTGATTTATATTAATAGAAATATCTTTTCCTATCCAATAATGTGTATTTAAATGAATATTGAATCCATGGATGCTTTTAAATGCTTATATGTTATTGATTATATATGCTAGAGTAGGTCTAACACCATTATATAGCATGTTTGTCTTGTTTGTTGATTGTTGAGAGAGAAAATTGCTAACACAAGCGAGATTGGAAAAGCTCAATGGGGATCTACATCAACCATCCGGAATAAAGTATGTTTCGAGATCCTTTAGTGTTAGATGTTTATTTCTCTTGGATATGGGGAAGGGATTAATTTCTGTGGTTACTCTATCTGTTGTGGCACCCCAAGCCATAGGAATTTTTCTCCATAACAGAATTGGCTACCATACTGGGGAGTTCCTAGTCATTTCCTTTGGGCGTCTTATCGACATTCAATGTTCTTGAATTGCTCTGATTTCTCTGTTTCTGAGTCAGGTTTGGGGGCATGTTTGCCTAGTAGTGTCTGATAGGAGTAAATTTTGTCTTAGCTTATCTATTTACCTTTGTTTTGATCTCTTTTTCATCCTATATATGAGTTTTGTCTTCACAGTTGTGTGTACACGTGGTTTTTCCTAGAATAGCTGTGTATATATGCAGATTTTCTGCACATAGTCACGTGTGTTCTAATTTTTCCCTTTTTGGGGAAGATTAAGTGTTGCTAGGTGAGTTTGGATGATTGTTGAGTCTTCTTGGATGCTTTTGGAGTCTATATACACCTCTGTTTCTGACCAGAGACGCTTTTTAGTTTAAATTTTTTTAAATGTTCTTGTCATTTCATTTTATATTTTTTGTTTTGGGATTAGTGCATTAGGTCTCTTTTACCTTAGTGCTTTGCTTGGGTGTTGTCTTGTAGTGCTTACAGAGTTTGGGGGTTGTAGAGTCATACTTCTATTTTTATCTCATTTTAATTCAAAAAATACAAAAACATTTGCTTTTTGCATCGTTATGCATTGTTGCATTTTTCATTTTGCATGGTACTTGCATTAGGTTTGCTTGGAGAGTATTAGTCATATTTTCATATAGGAATAAATGCATATTCATTTAAAGGAAAATTTTGCACTTCACGTAGTAGCATACCCCATTTTTCATTCAACACAGTGTAGTTGCGTTGATGGTTAGGTGTACATTTTACTTCTTGTTGCATCATAACATCATTAGTTGCACGACCATTTTCCCTTTTGAGTAATAATCCAATTAAAATCAATGCATAGTAAAATGAATTACACTCTTTTCTTTTATAGGGTGCACCAACAAGATTAGGTTTTAGGGTCTTGGAATAGTTCATTGTGAGTAAATTCTCCAAGACGACTAAATGAAACATTTATGTGTCTTTCCAGGTGAGTGTGAAATTCCTTTATATAATTAGTGTTTCTTAGGATCCTCCTCTTACAAGGGAGTTAAGCATGTGGCAGTGTGAGTGGTTATTGATTGGGATGACCCCTGGTCATAACTGAATAGCACCGAAGATATTTCCAGGATTGTATTCGTATCTGGGGCCTCTTTCAAGAGTTTTGGGCTTTGTTACCCTAATCATATGGTCAATCCCGCCTGCGACTATTGGCCTGAGCATTGATTATATTGACCTGAACTTAGTTTCCTTCGAGGGGATACTTCGTAAAAGTTATTCTGCAGGTGTCCTGGCCAAGTAGGGGTCGAACAGCGTAGTCACTATATGCGTTGAAGTTGAAGGCCACTATAATTGGTTACGAACCTTTGCTTGTTGTGTATGGGAGTCTCAAGCCTCTCCTAGGTGAGACATACCTGCTTCATTCGAGAGCTCACATATCCTGCCCTTGTTTTCTTGTGATTTGGATTTACATTTTATAGGTGTATGCTCTGTGCACACTGTTACCACCTAAGTTGTACTTAGTGGTTTTTATCAAGTGAGCCTAGTGGACCGAACAGGGTTAACTTGTTCGGACTTCAAAAAGACCTTTGGAAGTACTTCTAGGAAGTGCTTGTTGTATCATATCACATGTTCATACCCCATGGGGGAATTG
>LPNX010568559.1:1220279-1247553 GCA_001517045.1 Pseudotsuga menziesii
GTGTTACATCATCGATCATATTTTCTTCCTGAGCTTGACCATATGGAGCGTGAGGATTTTAGGGATATTCTTAGCAAGAAGATTGGTAGTCGCGTGGTTCCATTGAGCTCTCTTGGTCAGATGGCCGATGGGAACATGGCAAATTTATCACCTACTATTCCTATCAATATTTCTCGTGATCCTGGTAAAGCTGAGAATGTCTACATTGGGGAAAATTGTTCCCCTGATGAGATCAAGGAGTATACTGAGCTATTTAAAGAGTTTCGTGACATCTTTTCTTGGTCATACGAATAAATGCCAGGTATTGACCCTTGTATTGTCGAACATGATATTAATACCTATACGAATGTGAAGCCGGTTTGACAAGGTTTGCGTGCGGTGAATCTTAGAAAAGCACCCACTATTAAGGCTAAGATAAAGAAGATGTTAAAAGTCGGTTTTATCTATCCTGTTTCCCTGATGGAGTTGGTTTCAAATCTCGTTTCGATTGATAAGAAGCAGTGAGCGATCCGTATATGCACTAATTTCTATGATTTAAATCATGCTTGTCCTAAGGATAATTTTTCCACACCATTTATTGATCAGATTTTTTATGAGTGTGTGGGAAGCAAGGTATTCTCCTTCATGGACAATTTTTCTGGATATAATCAGATTCAGATCAAACCCGAGGATCAACATAAAACTGCATTTATTTGTCCTTGGGTTACTTTTTCATATCAGAAGATGCCTTTCAGTCTTAAAAATGCCAAATCTACATTTCAATGGGCTATGACCTTAATTTTTCATGATCCCAAAATGATTATCGAATTATATTTGGACGACCTTGCTAATCATTCTCGTCTGAGAGTGCGTCATCCATACCATTTGAGATTAGTATTCTAAATATGTCGCCATTACCAGGTTAGGTTAAATCCTCATAAGTGCATCTTTTGCGTGAATGTTGATCGTTTGCTAGGGTTCATTGTATCCAAGGAGGGTATAATAGTCGATACCTTAAAGGTTGAGGCAATACTTCAATTGTATCCCCTGTGTAATATTAGACATCTTCAGTGTTTGCAAGGCATGGAAAATTTCTTGCGGAGATTCGTGGTTAATTTTGCCAATTTGACTAAAGGATTTATGTGTGTTTTAAAGAAGGACACTACTTTTTGCTGGGATGAGTGAGCCCAAGAGTCCTTTGATTCTCTTAAGTGAGCCTTAGCATCGGCCCCTATGCTTAGTCCACCTGACTATAGCCATGATTTTTTTATTTATGTGGCCACATCCATGGAGACGGTTGGTATGGTTTTGGTTCATGAGGATGAGGAGCTCCACGAGCGTGTCATATATTATTTGAGTTGAAGCCTTGTTGATGTAGAAATCTATTATTACCATGTGGAGAAACTTGCCTTGGCCACCATTCATGTGGTTCAGATATTGAGACATTACATTCTCCTTCGCTAGACCTTGATGGTAGCTCATGTCAATCCGTTTCAATTTTTCCTCACTAGAAGGAGGATTGGGGGAAAATACAATAAATGGATTGTTATTTTTCAAGAGTTCAATCTCGAATTCATTTCGGTGAAATTGAAGAAATTGTTGATCTTTGCGGAGCTCATATCTGATTTTCCAAGTGTGGAGGAGGAGGAGGTTTATGAGGATACGTTTGTCAATGAGCATATTTTCCTTATCTCAACTTTGGACCCATGGTATCGGGATATCATTGTATATTTGCAAACGTTGAAGGTCCCTACTCACTTTTTATGGGATGAGTAACGACGATTACGTCATGTAGCTAAGCACTACCTTATAGTGGATAACACTTTGTACCGTTGTGGGGTAGATTCCATTTTACATTGTTGTTTAACCTATGATGAGGGTGAG
Source organism: Pseudotsuga menziesii (assembly GCA_001517045.1). Taxonomy (NCBI): domain Eukaryota; kingdom Viridiplantae; phylum Streptophyta; class Pinopsida; order Pinales; family Pinaceae; genus Pseudotsuga; species Pseudotsuga menziesii. The sequence goes on from LPNX010568559.1 coordinate 1,222,143, forward strand.
GTTGTGCTGAATGATTACCACTAAGCGGTGCGTGGTGGTCATTTATCTGGGATTTCTACAGCCCAAAAAATCTTGAGAGGGATATTTTTGGCCTTCGATATTCAAATATTGTGTCAATGTTGTTAGGAAGTGTAACCCTTGCCAAATTTTTGCACGCAATATGTGCTCGCATATTGTCCCATTACATCCTATTATCACTGTTGGTCCCTTCACCAAGTGGGGGCTTGAATTTATGGACTGCAACCTAGCTTGAGCTGGGGTACAACATCACATTATAGTGGTTGTCGATTATTTCAGAAAATGGGCAGAGGCTATGCCCACGATTAAATCCGACAGTGAGATAGCCACGCATTTCATTTTCAACCAAATTATTACTTGGTTCGGCATTCTGAAAGATCTTGTCACTGACCATGGTAGGCACTTCCAGAATAAAATGATGGAAGTGTTGGCTTCAAAGTTAGGGTATAATCAGGAGAACTCCTCTTCTTATTACCCTCAAGTGAATGGATAGGTTTAAGTAGTGAATAAATCACTTAAGTCTATTCTCCAACGAACTATCTCACAAAGCAAGATGAATTGGCATATCATGTTATATCCTACTTTGTGGGCCTATAGAACCACGATTAAGACTTCCACCGGTTTCTCTCCATATCACCTTGTGCATGGGGTGGAGTACATCTTGCCGGTTGAATGAGAAATCCCTTCATTGAAGCTATCTATAGAGCTTTTACCAGACACTTCCACATTGGAGGAACGTTTGGTCCACTTAGAGCAGCTTGATGAGCAGCGCCGAGATGCCTTAGTGGCTCTAGAGGTAAATAAGCATTGTGCTAAGGTCCAATATGATAATTTTGTCTATTCGAGGAAGTTTAGTGAAGGTGATTTGGTCCTACTTATTATTCTTGCACATTGATCTAGGAACAAATAATCAATCTCATCAAGAAATAATCAACAAATAACTCAAAAATGGTGTTAATCGAAACTAGAAATGGTTTCCTCTCTGTATATTCAATAAACAATGAATGGTTACAATAACAATGTCAAGCAATTGATTGAATCAATGAGGAATTTGAATACTTTAGGAGGTCATTCAAAATCAATGAGTGATTCTGGATTAACTAACTCTAAACCATTGGTTCACACTCAGTTAACCACTTGACCAAAACCCTAATTGACTCACCAAACCCTAACTAAAGTCGAAGTGCAATAAATGACTGAATATCAACTGAAGGAGATCAAACACATGTCATAGCAAGCCAACCATCAAGTGCTAGTGCTCAATGACTTCAATGAACGCTGATGAGGTTAATTGAAGCTAAACTGATCATCAAAATTTGGTGGAGGCGCCTTTGTTGAATCCATATCATTAAATAATAATAAATCATCATTAAATAATATATTTAATGAGAGGAGGCACCTTAACTGACTGGTTGAACAGATTGTAACCACCAGTTAGCAATTAGGTGCATTAATATCACTCATATCACCCCCGGAGTGCTCCAGTTAGCCTCCTTGACTATAGGTAGGCGTGGGTGTGACTGGATGATGTCAATTAATGTCAATTATACTTATGATAGTGGTTTAACTAGGCCAATCTGACCAAAAAGAGTGTGTATGGTGGTAAATGTATCCAACACCCCCCCTTATTCTATACTCAGGAAGAGTTAGAAAACATAGATGCATAAAAATTCTAGCGCCCCAGAAAATAAGGCCATAGGTCATTGTACAATGCTGAAACTGAAACAATGCTCAAAACAAACTAAGTGAGGAAAAGAGGGAAAACCCTGTGGGAAAGACCCCCCCTCAAGATAAACACTGAAAGTAGTCTGAATCACCTTGATGAAATCACCCCCAACAGTGAACGGAGGTAAGTGAACTTCTTTTCTGAAAATCTCTTGGTGAAGATGTCTGCAATCTGCTCATCAGTTGGGCAGTATTGGAGAATGATGGTCCTGTCATGCACTAGCTCCCTGATGTAGTGCATGTGAATCTCTACATGCTTGGTCCTCTGCCTGGTAACTGGATCCATGGATATCTTAATATCACTCTAGTTGTCACAAAAGAGGACAGTGGACAAAGTACTACCAAGATCAAACTATGAAAGAATGCCTTGCAACCAAACTGCTTAGATGCAAGCATTCATTGCTCCTCAATACTCGGCCTCTGCTGAAGATAGTGCTATGGCAGCCTGCTTTTTGCTGACCAGCAAATGGAGCCACCACCAAACATGAATACATATATATAATTTGACTTCTGATCAATAGAATCACCCACCCAATCAGAATTTGTGTATCCAACGAGCTCTAGCTCAGAGTTTGCAGCATAGTGAATGCAGTAGGTCCTGGTACCCTCAATATACTGGAGGATCCTCTTGGCTGCCTTCCAATGAATATCATGAGGCTGCTGCATTTATCTTGATACAGCATTCATGTTATAACTAATATCATGCCTAGAATGTGTCAAGTACAACAAGCTACCAATCAGTTGTCGATAGATAGTGCAGTCCATGGGAGGTGTGTGTTTTCCTTCTTCAAGGCTAATCCCTGAAAAGAAAGGGAATGGTGCAGTACTACATTCAGCCATGTTAAACTTGAATAACAGGTATGAAGTGTATTTGGACTGAGTGACCATAATCCCATCAGAATTTTGCTCGATTTCGAGCCCCAAAAATTGTTTTAAAAGCCCCAAATCACTCATTTCAAAGGCATTGTGGAGAGCAGTTTTGATGCCTGAAATGGAGGCAAATCTAATACCTGTGATTAGTAATTCATAAACATATAAAACAATGATAATTATATGACCATCATTCTGCTATAAATATACATCTCTGAAAGTTTTGCAAGAGAAGAAAGGAATCCATCTTGGAATACCACTCTCTTGAGGCCTGTTTTAACCGGTATAGTGACTTCTTTAGCTTGCAAAACAAAGATGGATCAGTGATGAATCCATTAGGATGATTCATGTATATATCCTCATCAATATATCCATGTAGAACAGCTGACTTAACATCCATGTGATGCACCTCCCAGTGCGTGGATGCTGAAATTGCCAAAACAAGGCAGATGGAGTCCATTTTTGCAACCGGTGCAAAGGTCTCATGGTAGTCCACTCCTTCGACCTAAGAGAAAAAAAATTTCTACCAGAATTTCCTTATATTTTTATGTGCTTCCATCAGCATAAACATTTTTCCGAAACACCCACTTGCATTGAACCAATTTCCTTCCCAGAGGAAGAGAAACTAGCTCCCAAGTAGTGTTTTTCTAAAGATCATTCATTTCTTCATCCATGGAAACTTGCCATCTCGAATCATTCTGAGCATGGTAGTAGGATTTTGGATATGAACTAATAATAAAATATCAAGTTTTAGAAATCAAATTATCAGAACAAGAGAGCGCAATACCTTCTCTTTGGAAATCAGACCGGGTTCTCCTTGGATCATCTGGATTTCCAATGTTGTCTCCTGCGAAGGAGAGTGTCTATTGGGCCCATGTAGGAAGATGATTTTGCACTTCAGGTTCCGATTCAGAATCTAATGATTTCTGCACACTGATATCAGAAATCATAGGATCCAAATCAGGGTCATCATCCCCAATTTCATCATACAAATATTCAGTAGAATAGGAAGGAAATTCAGCGGTTTTCTCCTTCGCTAGTTCCATCTCCTGAAGAGGCTCATCGAACTTGACACTTCTCTCGATGATGATATATTTGATCTTGATATCCAATAGCTTGAATCCTTTAGATTCATTAGGATACCCAATAAACAGACATTCTATGCTTTGCGGTTGCAAAGCCATTCTTTTATCAAGTGGAATCCAAACCCATGCAGTGGACCCAAACACCCATAGGTTCGACACATCCTGCTTGTGTCCGAAGTATGCTTCGAAGGGAGTATTTCCTTTCATATATGAGTGTGGCACCCTATTCTAAATGTATTCTACAACATGCATGGCTTCAGCTGACAAATTTGTAGCAAGCTTCTTTGATTCCAACATACAGGTGGTCATCTCCTTGAGAGACCGGTTCTTCCTTTCTACTACTCCGTTCTGCTGGGGAGTGTAGGGGATTGAATGCTGGACCTGAATACCAATTTTGGAGAATATGTACAAAAAATCATTACTGACATACTCCCCTCCATTATCAGATCTCAATATCTTTATCTTAAGCCCAGAGGCATTTTCGAAAATGCCTCTGGGCTTAATTCAGAAAATGTTTCACATACTTCTGATTTCTTTTTTAGAAAGAAAACTCAGGTATACCTTGAAAAATAATCAATAAAAGTAAGGAGGTATCTTGATCCATTCATGGATGTGACAGGCATCAGACCGCTGATATCAGAATGTATCAGCCCCAATATGCTTGTAGCTCTGTTTTCCTTCCCCCGATCGAACTTGTGCTCAGGGTGTTTTCCAATCACACAGCCCTTGCAAATTCCTGTGGTTTCCTTGATAACCGGGAGGCCTTCAACCATAAATTTTTTCTGTAATTGCTGCAAATATTTGAAATTAAGATGGCCAAACCTCTCATGCCATAGCCTACTAACCTCATTTCCATGAGTTAGCAGAGTAGTGGGCTTTGCATCTGCAACAAAGTGAGAGAAGTCATAGGGTTTTGCATGATGATTTGCAAGGCCTTTTGCAATGAGTTTCCCAGATGCAATTTCTATTAGCTCAACATAATTTGGGCTGAAAGAGACTCTCTTAAGAATTCATGTATGTGTCATATGATATACAATAAGGAGATTTGCTACTAGAGACAGTACATACAAAACATTAGAGAAAAAACCATTTTCAAGATCTATAGTACCTTGTCCTTCGGAAATGATGGTGGAGTCATCTCCCATGTGGATGGGGATGGATTTTCTAGTCTCCAAGGATGAAAAGGAGTCTTTTTCATCCATATTGTGATTCAAAGCTCCAGAGTCAATCAGTAATGCTTTGGACTTCGAAGTGCTTTCCATGATGGCATGACCTTTCTCATGTTGTGGTTCCCGATCTTGGTGATCTCTCCTTCGAAAGCTCTCTGGAATATTGATGTGATTCCTCTCAAGGAGAGAGGTTACTTCATCAAGATTTTTCTTCATGCAGGCATGTTTAGGGTGAAAACCCTTCCCACAGTAAGAACACTTGAATTTTTCTTTCCCATTGTGCCCTTTTCCTTTGTTCTTTCTTCAGCCGAAATATTCATCATGCTGCTAGTTTTCAACTCTAGGCTTGGGAGCATCAAATTTGGTTTTCTTATTTTTCTACTGCTTTCCTTTAACCTTCAGATATTTGGGCCCCAAGACATGGAGGGATTGATTTCTAGAATATCGAATGATCCCCATCTGGACAAGCTTGTCATGTTCATTTGTTAGGGACTCAATGAAGGCATTGAGTGTAGGCATCTTCCATCCAGGGGTTGTGAGCCTCCCCGCACGAAATGTAGAAAAAAAAACTGAATAATCAGCCCTGAGTTTAGAGAGTATGGCAAGGATGAGCTGATAATCCTCCTTGTCCATGTTGCATTGCTTCAAGCGTAGAATGGTATGCTTGAACTTTGTAAAGAAATCATTCAGAGTCTCGAAATTGGAAGGTTGGAGAGACATGAGTTCATTTTCGAGTTGGTAAACTCTCAAGTCATCATGCTTTCCATATAGATATTCCAATTTGTCCCAAATTTCTTTCAGTGTCTTCAAATCCGTAAGATGGAAGAGAAGGTCTCAAGAAATAGAGAGGCGCAAGAAACCGAAGGCTTCATCCTTCTTGTTCAAGAATCTTGATTTTTCTACGGTTGATCCAAGCTCAACTTCAGTGTCCATGGTGACTCTAAAAAGTCCTTTGAAGTGCAACTGAATCTCCATATTACTTTTCCATGAGTGTAAATTGTATGGATTCAAGAGATCTACTGAGGAGGCCATCTAGAAGTGTTGGACTGAATGCTTCACCTGTAGAAACTTGAAAATCAAAACAAAAAGGGAAAAATAAGGTTAGATAGCCTTCACATTCTAGGTTTTCATCACACCCATCATAGCCAATCAAGCAAGCTTGATCAACAAGTTCTTTACTTGGGATATTGAGTGGTAAGCCTTGGCTTCTAGTGCAGTGCTGGATTTTTGAGCTATTGCTCACTTTTCATGGAGAAATCTGTCAAAAAGCTTGTTTTTGAGAGATAGATCTTCATCCCACCATATGCTCTGATACCATATTATTCTTGCACATTGATATAGGATCAAATAATCAATCTCATCAAGAAATAATGAACAAATAACTCAGAAATGGTGTTAATCAGAACCAGAAATGGTTTCCTCTCTGTATATTCAATAAACAATAAATGGTTACAATAACAATGTCAATCAATTGCTTGAATCAATGAGGAATTCGAATACCTTAGGAGGTCATTCAAAATCAATGAGTGAGTCCAGCTTAACTGACTCTAAACCATTGGTTCACACTTAGTTAACCACTTGACCCAAACCCTAATTGACTCACCAAACCCTAATTGAAGTTGGAGTGCAATAAATGACTGAATCTCAACTGAAGGAGATCAAACACATGTCATAGCAATCCAACCGTCAAGTGCTAGTGCTCAATGACTTCAATGAACCCTGATGAGGTTAACTGAAGCTGAACTAATCATTAGAAGTTGGTGGAGGCACCCCTGTTGACTCCAGATCATTAAATAATAATAAATAATCATTAAATAATATATTTAATGAGAGGAGGTGCCTTAACTGACTGGTTGAAATGATTGTAACCACTAGTTAGCAATTAGGTACATTAATATCACTCAGATCACCCCCTTAGTGCTCCAATTAGCCTCCTTGATTATAGGAGAAGGCTAAGTTAGCTTCCTTAACTATAAGTAGGCATGGGTGTGACTGGATGATGTCAATTAATGCTCCACTAATGTCAATTAATGTCAATTATACTTAGGATAGTGGTTTAACTAGGCCAATTTTACCAAAAAGAGTGTGTATGGTGGCAAATGTCTCCAACACTATTGTGGGATCAAGCTAAAGAACCCTTGGGGCAAGGAAGTTTAATCCCATGTGGCATGGTCCTTATGTAGTCAAACATGTGTTAGCGAAGGGCACCAATGAGCTAGTGGATTATGAAGGGAAATCCGTGGCGAAGCCTAGAAATGGGCTCTATCTTAAAAAATAATATGCATGATCTTCAGCCAGGGATGATTGTTGTGTATTATTGTATAGTTTTTGAGTTTCATAGTTAGGTTTTCTTATGGTGATCAGGTTTGTTGATTAGCTTTCGTTTCTTAAGGTAGATGTCGATGGAGTCTTCCGATTACATAGGATTTTCTGATGGTGCTAGCCATCACACTCAAAACTCAGCTTCAGCCGCTTTGGTGATTTATACTCCTGCGGGTCAAGTATTGTCTTCAGGAGGTGTATGTTTATGGCCTTATTCGAACAATGTTGCTGAATATAGTGTTTTTATCGAGTTATTGCGGGATTCCATTTCACACGGTGTTCTGTCTGTTGAGGTACATCTTGATTTGCAGTTAGTGATTTCAGAGCTTAATGGCTTGTATCGTATTAGGGATCCAGTTTTATTATGAAGATTCTTACGTGTGAGATTGCTAGAACGACAATTTGAGAATATAACATACATACATGTTTAGAGAATTTTTAATCAAGTTGTTGACTCATATGCTAACTATGTGTTAGATTGGCATTTGTTTCATATACCATAAGCATATCACAAACATACATTTTTACACACATGGAAATAAATAAAATCGATCATCATAAAAAATTTCATTAAACATCCAAAATGTGACATCATAATAAAAAATTGGGACTTCTAAGCCTACCAAAATATAATACACAGTAGTACAAAAAGAAATACTCTCAAGTCTCTAAGCCTGAGGAGGAGGAGGGGGGTTCTGATCATGGTAGCACACCACGGCTCTAGATAGCCATCAAAATAATCAAACCCATGCCTATGCTACACCAACCGCCTGGCACTGCATGGCCTCAGGCAAGTCCTCAACTTGCTCCATGGGTACCCTATGTGTCAATCGTGCAAATTTTGTGTGGATGCTTTGGAGCATCCACTCCGCATCCACACCCATGATGTCATCTCTTCTTCCCCTCCGTCTAGGATGAGGGAAACCATATGATCGTCATGGTCCAACATATGCATACACATGACAGATTGTCACTATGTGTCATCACACCAAAACATGTATTTTGAGTCAATATATCTAAAAACACAAAATTTAATAATTCAGAAAACTTAAAAAGAGGGTTTGGGATTCACTACCTATGTCACCATACGTTACTCCTAGTGGTAGGGGCATGTCTGGATCTCCTTGAAAATATATCCCTGCATAGGGGTATTCATCGATGGCAATGATCTGCCTCCTCCACCATGGAAAGAAGTATGTTGGGTAGGGGTTAGCCACCCTACCTCTGCCCATTCTATGCATAACATTTTCCCAATGTCATTGGGCTGGATCTCAAACTTCATGTGAAGGATGTCCACTCTAGGGCTTAGCGCCAGTACACACTCAAAGAAGAACGTGCTCAGCATGCTGCCAAAACTGAAGTTTCTCACCCTACCCATCTTAGAGTCATTGAGTTGTTGTTTCATATTACTCAATAGCACAGTTCCCTAGTCATACACTATGGGTCTAATACACTCCAACGCATAGAACATCAATGGATGCGAGGCATGGTGGAGTGAAGCTAGTTCGGCAATCCTATCGAGTGCTAATAGTATGGCCTTAAGTCCTAGAACTTGGATCGAGTTTTTTTAGGATTTGACTCCTAGCCTTTTTCGTGTCCGAAAAGAAGTACACCGCAATATACTGATCAATAGTCAAGCCACCTCCTGGCCCACGAGATAGGAGATTTACCACCTCTCCTCGTCGGGATAATCGAGTGATAACGTATATGTCCTCAATCTCTATACTAAGCGACATCCCATCAATGTGAAAAGACTCAGAGTCTGGATCCTAGTAATCCACTAGCATCTACTAGAGTCTTGCTTTGGCCCTCAAGCTGCCAAGACACCAAAACTTATACAAACTACATGCACGTAGAGCTTGTTGGGCCATTAAGTCACCTTGTACAGCCTCTTCTACATCACCATGTTCCCTCTCCCTCCATTCTAGAACCATCCTGCACAAAAAACATAATTTTTGGTTATTATTTTCCTTCGAAATCCTCATTTGCGGTCGCATATGTGACTGTTTGCAAAACAGCCACGTATGTACGGGGTTTTGGGAGGTTTTTCCATGTATGGCTAGCCCTATACACGAAAAAAACCTCGATATCTGTGTCAGATGAAACACATACTTTAGATTGGCCTAGAAATTGAAATTGACCATTGAAACTTAAAAAAATTGCATGAAATGGGAAGAGGAGGACATGAGGAGTTACCTGCAACAAACAGTGTCGAATTTCACCTGACGATGCTCCCGAAATTTGCATCGGAAGTTTTGAGCTCAAATGGGTAAAATTTTCAAATGATATGGAATTTTTGAATTTTTTTCTCTTTATAGAAAATTTTTGAAATTTTCTACCCATTTTCTATAGTTTTTTATTGTTTCTGACCATTTTGGACCATTTTGGACTATTGTGATGATGTAGGAGTCCGTTTTGAGCACAGTTTGATCGTGGTTTTGACGCGTTCGTGCCAATTTTAGGTATTATGTCTAAACTAGAATATAGGTTAGGTTTCATATCCATTTGCACTTTGCATGACCTTATGACCGTTTCATTATAACCTTAGGTACAAACCCATTCTATCTTGTCACAGAACCTTCTTGTTGCTTTTAGAAGTGACATGATGTGAATGGTAGAGCTTGACCATACATGGGTTCCCCAGTTAGCTCCTATTGTGCATTTGGTGCCCATGCTGACATTTTTCCTTTAGGGTGTGGGAGTCATTTGTATAGTATCACCATGACTTTGCACAAGAGCCTCATACTCCTCTTGATCTTTTTGCTGGCCTTTTCCCCAGGACTCCCTTATGTCAAGTTGTAATTACATTATCATGAGTTTTTCTTGCTTTATTGAGCCTTATGCCAGCTTCCCTGAATTTGATTATTAGCCATATAGCCCAAGCTTGTCTCATGTATAGCCATGTAGAACCATTTTATATATCTTTTGCAGTTTGATTCTCCATTTTTTTCAGGAGGAGACTTTCCCCCGAGTGTCGTTATCCTACACATGTTTCCTTGCATTGAGAATAGGTATGTGTTGTAAAGGAAAGTATCCTATGGCTAGGGTTTAAGAGGCCATCAACGTACTGGGGTTGAAAGGTGGATGTAAATGGTTTTGCAAGTAAATACAAGCAAGTTCAGATATTAGACCGGTTCATACCTTAGCCAAATGAAGGTTGATCCAAGCAGCCCTTCAATCCTCTTCTTGCTCCTCTTGCTCCTCTTTCTTCAAGAGAACTGCAAAATGAATTATACCTTCCTCAAACCAACATGACCACATATAAATTAATGATAATCAAAGAAACATGAAATAATAATCTGATTAAAATCATCATATGATCATAAACAGAGTTTCAATCACACATTGAACAATTATTTGGGAAGAAGAAGGACATCACATATTTATTAATCTTGAAAACAAGTACAAGTATACCTTCTTTTCAAGTTCGGCACCTCACGAAACCTTGATCTAGTTCTGATGCTTCTCTTCTCCAAGGAACTCAGCCTCTAAGCTATGAAACACAAGGACAAAGCTTCTAGGGAAAAGGTGTGGGAAAAGAGAGCTCCAAATCCTCCAGCATAACAATGCAAAGATTCAAGTCTCCTCTCATGGACCTCCCTACCTCTATTTATATCCTTAAGGAAGAGTTAGGGGCGAAGACAAAGTAGTTACAACTGAAGGAGTTAGTTGCATAACTACCCAAACTACCCAAAATTCAAAAGATGTGTTCTTTGACATTTTTAAGAGGCGTATGCGGGTTGCAAAAACAACAGTCGCATACACAAGAAATACATGCAGGTTGCCAATACAGAAAGTCGCATATATAAGGTGTATGTGAATATTATATATAGAAAATCGCGTATGTACGTGGGTATTATATAGAGCAAGTCGCGTACGTACGTGGGTTTGCCTTAAGGAAAGTCACATACACACAAAAAACTCATTTTTAGGGTATTTCTGGGCATTTTCAGACTTTGGTGTCTTCTGAAAAGTTTTAGATAACAGAAATATATTTCCAACGGTGTAGAGATGAGGTAAAACAGAGTTACATAACTCAAGATATAGGTCCTCCAAGTTAGGTTTTTTTTCAGTGAATTTCATGAAGTGTCATCATGGAAGCGTCAACATGCGATGAAAACATAGGAAAGTGGTCATGAAGTGTCGTCATGGAAGCATCGACATGCAACGAAAACATAGAAAAGTGGTCACAGGTAGAGATGTGTCATTTTGAGCTATAACAGATGCCCCCTAATGTATGAAGTTAGAGGGGAAGACGATAGCCGAAATACATTATAAAGGAAACAGCTGAGTGTGGAGAGAGTAGAGAATCCAAGATCGAAAGGCTCGAACAAAGGTACCTGAAAGAGAGACAAATGTCATAAAAAATGATATCTAGGACATACAAGTCCATATACAAAACATCGCCATAAAGATACAGGCGGATCCAACATATGTATAACTGATGAAACTATCATGGTCGCTCAATATGCAAAAAGGCGCTATATCAAATCTAAAGGAGTCATGGACACAAATGAACAAGGTGGATCCATACTCGACAATCGATCATAGATACAAAAATACAAGGTGGATATATGTCTCAGCAAAATGTCATATAAAATGTAACAAGGTCTTACGTAGCTCAGGCGATAGAAAAAAATGATAATGCTACTGTCGTCCCAAGGTCTTCAATCCAAACTGCCCAAAAAAGGTACGAATCCTAACCATGCGAATAAAGGAGTTGAAGTCGAACATGGAGGAAACCGTTTGATTACCATTTGATTACCAGTCAATAATGAGAACCATTAACAAATGTGAGGGAAACCACCATTAAATAAAATGGTCCCCAAGCTACCTAGTACATTCTAACAAGTGTGATTACAAGGACTTGAAGTCGAACACTTGAAGAATCTATCGAGTAGGAGACATTAATGTATTCCCACTACCCAACAGCAAGGGAAATTGCCACTATTGACAACAATCCCCAAGGTACTATCATAAAACTCTAAATCTCATTCCCAGAGCAAGATGTGTTGCAGTCAATAGGAAGAGATCCATTGGAAGGAAGGCATTAAAACATCCTCCATCATCCAACATGAGGTAAGTCAAAGACTAATTAGATCTAGAATTGGTACTGAATTTCATGATAAGAAACGCTGAAGACATGATGTAATGAACCGATACCAGGGAATGACTGACACAAAAGGTCAAGGCAACTGTAGAATGGCCAACAAAGGTTTAATCCTTGAATAGTGAGCACGACAAAAAAGTGACTTAGGTAGCTTTTGACACAAAATTACCAACGAAACAAATCTGCAATGTAGGAGACATTGACAGATTCCCCATATAATTGGAAAAGAGACCAACTGGAGGAGTAAGAAACTTTGGGTGAGGATAAGGTCAAAATACTAGGACCCAACTGTTGATAGACTCAAAAATGGTGCTTTGTTCAAGGAAACAAGACTTGCATCCATGATGTAAAAAACATGTGAATGAACTTCCCTTCCCCTCTCTCGTGTAAGGGTTTAACGAGTCCAAGAAAGCAAACTCAGGACCATCTTCATTTTTTGGCAAGCTCGAAGAAAAGAAAGAAGAATGCTTGATAAAGCACTGATTCATGGATTTTATGAGCCCAAACTAATACATGCTCGATGGTGTTTTCATAGTTTAGAGAGTCTGAAAACTCCAAAGAAGACTCCAAGGGGGTGCTTTTTTGTACAATTTAGTCTCCTGAGGCCGGAAAAGTATAAAACAAACCACAGAAGAACTCTCTTAGCTTCCAAAAAAGTAACACACACCTTTTTCATATTTAGTCAGGAAGGTCCAGAAAAGGTTAAATTACCACCTACCCAACACTCCTTCAAAAGCAGCATATAGCCTGAGTTTTACAAGTGTGAAGGAAGGAAAGATCACTTGGAAAGATCCATTTGATTATGAGAAATGGGGCTTAAGACAATAAACTCAATGCTTTGTTCTTTAGGGTTTAATGAGCATGACAAAGACATAAAGTACACTTGGAATCTTTTTCATGTTTTGGTCTAGAACACGAAAAAAAGAAAACTAAGCTCACACCGGGGGTTCCTTTTCCGTAATTTTAGTCCCTCAAGTCCAGAAAAGTGATAAACCTATGCCTGAGAATACTCTTCTCATTTCTAAAGAAAAGAGAGTGTTCCTTTCTCATATTATTCCACATGGTCCGAGAAAGCGATAACCTACCATCAATGTGGATGCCCATTCACATATTCTTATCGAGCCTGAATGGACAAGTTTACTCGGTAGTCAAGTCTATTTTGAGGAGTCAGACCTTGGCCTAAAGAAACTCAAAATATTTCCCATGAATTTTTAACGAGTCCAGAAAATTCAACTCACGGCCTCCTTACTGTTTTTAACAAGCTCGAAGGAGAGCAGAAAGAATGCTCTAAATGCGAGGAGATGAGTGTCATAGGCAGGAGAAACTAGTTCCAAGCGCAAGGAACAGAACTATGCATAATGCAAGGAAAGCAAGCAAGATAAGGACACTCGGGGAACATCTCCTCAGGGTAAAAGGTGTCAAGTTGCAAAGGCAAAATTATACAAGGCTTAGCAATGATGAGAACAAAGATGAGGGCTTAGACAAGGAGCTAAAAGCGTGGAAGCTGGCATCAGGCTCATAAGCACGAGCAGGGCACATGCAAATGTAGTTACAACTTGAACAACAAGGAAAGTCACGTAAACAGTTGTGAATCCAACTACAAATCCTGTCTCCAAGAAACAACAACATCGTAATCATATTCAGAAGAAAGATCCGATGTAGGTCACTTTGGCTGAAGCACATGCGACTTTGCTATCTTCTACAAAAGGGAAAGTCAAGGTAGAATCAACCAAAGAAGATTCTATAGCACCAAGGCTTGAGGGTTTATAATCAGTAAGATCAACCTCAGAAGGAGAGCAAAAAAAAAAAGGGAGATAGAGTCTGTAGAAACAAACTCAATATCACAGGAGTTGAAAAATTCATAAGAAAAATCAAACTCATCAGGATCACTCACTTGCTGTTCAAAGGAAGAGTCAAAAGACTCAACAAGACCAACATAAGAAGAAAGGTCAAGCTTACTAGGAAAATCAAGGTTAGACTTAGTCACAACTGAACCAACATCCAAAAGAAGGTCAGACTATATCAAAGACTCTAAGAAGACTTCATTCGAAGGAAGGATATCATCCAAGATAGGACACATGTCTAAACTTTCAAATGGATTGACAGAGTGGAGAGAAGGCTCCATAATTTGTATAGGATGACTCACCTGGTCAACTACTGGGACCAAGTATTGAGAAGGTAAGCATGAAAACAGAGGCTACTTCTTAGTAGCAATTGAATGCAAAGGACATGAGGCCACATAGCTCAACTGTGGCGGGGTAGTGTCTATAGAAACACTGGGAATCAATAAAGGAAAGACCTAGTCTCTATTCAGGTTAGGATATGGATCAAGAAAATCCAACTGATCGATGGTGACAATTTCTTCTCCATTATTAAAGTACATCACATGAAATAATGTTGACACCACAGCTTGCATGGCATAGACATAATCATGTCCAAGGAGCATATTTAAGTCCAAGGGGTCTTCTATCACCATGAAGTCAACTAAGACAGTATTGCCACCCAAAGTAATAGGTGTTTGAGCAATAATTCCCAAGGCTATACTAGTTCTTCTATCAAATGCCAATAATTGGCTAGAGGTCAACAAAAGGCTGGGAGATCCCATGCCTTGCCAAGCACTAGCAGACAAGATACTAACTGAGGCTCCTTCATCAACAATACAACGATCAATCGTATATGATTCAACTTTGACCTTTATCTAAAAAGGTGCATCAGAAGGAAGACATGGATCAACTAGGCTATCCCAATCAAAGGAAGAAATCCGAGAGCTTGGTGGGGGTTGATCTGAAGCGATTTCAGTGCCCCCTTATTCAGTATGTTCTGAACTAGTAGTGAATAAAATGTGACTAGTAGAAACTTCACTCTCCAAAGGAAGAGTGGGATTGATCGATAATGGAATTGATTCAACCGCTTCATGAAAGTCACTCTCTGAAGGGAGAGTGGGATTGACCAAAGATGACATTGGTTCATTCACATCAAGATCACTCTCCAAAAGGAGAGTGGGATCGACCAAACCTGATATTTGTTCGACCACTTGATCAACCAAAGGTTGAGTAGGTTGTTGAGAAACTATAGGTTGTTCAAGAGAAGGAAATTCTTTAGTCTCGACCACACTCTTTGCACCTCTGCGATAGCAGGTCATTGGTGAGTAAGATGATCTCCCTCGCATTGCTTACAAGGGAACTTAAGTTTGCACTTCAAAGGACTAGTTTTCTCAATAGTGTCAACATGAATAGCAGTGGCTGACTATTTTCTCTCAACATGACCTGCAAAGGATGAGAGTTTGCCCCCAGCATGAAAACCAAAGGCCGGGTGACTGGGTCCAACCTAAGTAAGAGAGGTTGGTTGTTGAAAAGCTTCAGAATGTTCAAAAACGAGATGACCATGAAACCAGACTCTTCGCACCTCCGCGATAGAAGGTCATTTATAAGTAAGGTGGTCTCCCTCAAAAAGCTTACAAGGAAACTTGGGCTTGTGTTTTGAACGGTTAGTATTTTCAACAGTGTCAACATGACTCGCAGTGGTTGACGGATTGTCTTCAACATGAACCACAGAGGCTGAGAGACTTCCCCCTGCATAACTTGGAGAGGCTGAGAGACTGGTTCCAACATGACCTACAGAGGTTGGATGGGCACCACCAACATGAACAACAGAGTTCGAATGGTTATGATCAATCTGATTTGCAGCAGTTGAGTGTGTGCCCCCAACATGAACAACAGAGGCTGGGTGGATGGATCCAACATGAACAACAAAGGTTGGATGGGGAGGTTCAACTTGAACAATAGAGGTTGAACGGGTGCCTTCAGCATGACTTACAGAGGATGAGTGTCTGGATCCAACATGACCTGGAAAGGTTGGAAGGATCCCACAGCATGATCAACAGAATCTGGATGGTGAAGATCAACTTGACTTGCAGAGGTTGAGTGCTTAGATCCAACATGACTTGCAGAGGTTGGATAGATGCCCCCATCATGAACCACATAGGTTGGGTGGTGAGGTTCAACTTGACCTATAGAGGTTGAACAGGTTCCCCCTTTCTTATGTGCCTTCTTCCTATTCCTCCTTCTTTTACTTTTTTTAGACTGTCAGTTACTAGTATCAGTACTTTCACCGCATGAGGTAGAAGGAGGAGGAGAATCAACTATAGGTGAAGGGGAAGCAGTGTTTTGATGCCCTTGATATAATGAGCTTACTTGAGAAGCATCAGGAGCATTCAGGATAGTTGGAGTGGCCAACAACCACACCGGTATCCCTAGGGTGAATCCAGGAAGATTCAGGGTGGCCATCAAGGGAACACCAACATTCCTGGTGAGAGGAATAGTACAAGGATTTCCCAGCATGGGGATGTCTTGGTTGGTGTTCAAAGGGGTGTTAGTGATATTTTCAAACTAGGATACAAAGTCTGAGGTTGAAAGGAAACCAAAATTACAAATCACACACCTAAAGAAACATTAAGTACATACAAACAACACAGCACTCACTGAAATTACTAAAGCCAAACAGACAAACAGGAATAAGATATGCTTTCCAGAAGAAGGCTGATAGACAGTTACTTGGTGTCCCTATAGATCTTCTTAGGCACAAGCGGAGGAATCACCCACCGCCCTCCCACACCTTCTACCGGGGTTACCTTCCAAGCTCGTCCAAGGTCAACCAGAAATAGCCTTCTGGTGTACCTGTGTATGAACCCTAGATGTCAAAGAGACCAAAGGCTACCTTATCTATATTGACAGTCTGGAGGGACAGTCACAAGCTTGGTTCATATGCATGGGTAGGGTAGCAAACCTCGAAACCCTATCTGAGACAGAATCCCCAGATGCGTAAAAACCTTGGTCTACGCTTTGACAAGGAATCAGAGGGTTATCTCCTCAGTCCAAGTCTCCACGCGGACTCGTTCTTAACTCCCATTTGAGAGGAGCTTCCCACATACAATCAACGTAGAGAAGGGTTTATCAAGTGATTGGCCAACTACATCTGAGATTTAAACACTTGTGGAGAGTTAAAAATCCCTAATCCACAAGTCTAGCCTGAGCTAGTTGGTGTATGACCTTATAAATAGAACTTACTACTAATTTTAAAATTATATCATTTATTTTAAGGGTTGTTATTAGTCAGAGGGTAAATGGCGTGAAACTTATGTGGTGTTTTGACTCAAAGTTGAAACAAAATGACTAAGCAAAGAGATATGAAATGCAAAAAGAAAAAACTATTCTCCTTCTTTTTCAAATAGGAAACTTGAAAGCCACAAAAGAACAAATTCTTTTTATTTTTTTCAACAACAATGATATGCCATGCAATCTAGACTAAAAACCTAAACTACATGCATATAAAGCAAAGATGTGTTTTTTATTTTATTTTAATAAATGCGAAAGAGAAATAAGCCTATCAACTAATGCAAGCAAGTACTGTAAGCAAAGCAAATAGACAACTACTCTACACTCCGCAAACAAACCCTAGGTTTGCCTAAAGTTGGATATCAACCTCTCTTGAAAGGAAGACTTACAAAGGTAAAAAATCCAACAACTTTGGAATGAAGAGACTGAGCAAAAAGACTGACATAAACAAAGGTCTAGAAGTCCCAAGTATCAATCTAGACCTACAAACAGAGGCTGCTCAGTACCTTGTCCAACAAGGTCAAGCCAAAGAAGGAGGTGGGGGGGAAAGTAACAACAACAAGTATATGTTATTTTTATTTTTATTTTATAAATGCAAAATAAAAACTATCTACAAACTAAAAGCATGTAGATGACAAGAACAAAGCAAAAGGAACTCTGCTATACAACCACCAAACAAAATCTAGAATGAACTAAAGTAAGTATAAACCCTACTTAGAAGGAAGGCTTGCATAAGAGACAAGTCAACTATTTTGGCATGGTGAATTTAACCAACAGAAGAAGGAAACCAACACCAACAAGCTTTTGAACTCAAACAAATATCACTGACATAGGATGACCAGAAACATAAGCCAAAAATCATACCAAGAAAAGGAGGTGGGGGAAAGAGCAAAGAGCAAACCCTAATGCTATAAAAATGATTACCACATAGATAAAGAACAACCAAAATGGATGACACTAACTCCTTGGAGTCATGCACTTGCATAGAACACCAAAAGACCTACCAAATAGCCCACAATAGCAGAAAAAACAACAATGAGGAAAAAACATTGTTTTAGGGTCACACGCGGGTTGTACTACTGATAGGTCGTGTGTCATACGCAGGTTCACAATACAGCAAGTCACGTATATAAGCACATGTGGGTTGTACCATTGACAAGTCACGTATCATACATGGGTTGACAGTATAGAGAGTCATGTGTGCCAAACTAGACACGTGACTGTTCAGTCTGCAACTCCCCTATGGGTGGAAAAAACTCCCAAAAAGGTCAAAAACTGCCTTAAGAAGGTAGGGGAGGTGTTCTATCAGAATTAGAAGGTGTTCCTAAGTGGAAAGAAAGACCTGAAACAATGCAAAAGACTGAAAGGAAGACAGAGAAACCCAAAACAGACAAGGCTCTCCCTAGCAGAGTTGCCAGTTTTGTTGTAAAGGAAAGTATCCTATGGCTAGGGTTTAAGAGGCCATCAACATATTGGGGTTGAAAGGTGGATGTAAATGGTTTTTCAAGTAAATACAAGCAATTTCAAAGATTATATTGGTTCATACCTTAGCCAAACGAAGGTTGATCCAAGCAGCCCTTCAATCCTCTTCTTGCTCCTCTTGCTCCTCTTTCTCCAAGAGACCTACAAAACGAATTATACCTTCCTCAAACCAACATGGCCACATATAAATTAATGATAATTGAAGAAACATGAAATAATAATCTGATTAACATCATCATATGATCATAAACAGAGTTTCAATCACACATTAAACAATTATTTGGGAAGAAGAAGGACATCACATCTTTATTAATCTTGAAAACAAGTACAAGTATACCTTCTTTTCAAGTTCAGCACCTCACGAAACCTTTATCTGGTTTTGATGCTTCTCGTCTCCAAGGAACTCAGCCTCCAAGCTCTGCAACACAAGGAGAAAGCTTCTAGGGCAAAGGTGTGGTAAAAGAGAGCTCCAAATCCTCCAGCATAACAATGCAAAGATTCAAGTCTCCTCTCATGGACCTCCCTACCTCTATTTATATGCTTAAGGAAGAGTTAGAGGTGAAGACAAAGTAGTTACAACTGAAGAAGTCAGTTGCATAACTACCCAAACAACCCGAAATTCAAAAGAAGTGTTTTTTGACATTTTTAAGAGGCATACGCGGGATGCAGAAACAACAATCACGTACACGAGAAATACACGCGGGTTTCCAATACAGAAATTCCCGTATATAAGGTGTGCATGACTATTATATATAGCAAATCGTGTATGTACGCGGGTATTATATAGAGAAAGTCACGTACGTACGCAGTTTTTCCTTAAGGAAAGTCACGTACACACAAAAATCTCATTTTTAGGGTATTTCTGGGCATTTTCAGACTTTGGTGTCTTCTGAAAAGTTTTAGATAACATAAATATATTTCCAACGGTGTAGAGATGAGGTAAAATGGAGTTACAAAACTCAAGATATCAGTCCTCCAAGTTAGGTGTTTTTTTAGTGACTTTCATGAAGTGTCGTCATGGAAGCGTCGACATGCGACGAAAACATAGGAAAGTGGTCACAGGCAGATATGTGTCATTTTGAACTATAATAGTATGTTCCACTGCTTGGAACTAGTTTGTTTTCCCCTTGACACTCGTCTCCTCCTAGTCTATAACTATAAAGCACTTTTATTCTTTTTCAAGCTTTTCAAAATATTTGAAAAAGTCCAAAAAAATTGAAAAACCAAAAAGTCAGATAGGAAAAGATGTTATCTTTGGCAGCAGTCGAGTCGTGTCTCCTTCAAATAGAGAACTGTATATCACATCCGTTGGTTGGGTTAATAGTTTGACTTTAGGAGTTGTACTCATTTTTCTGAATTTATCTCCACTGACAGGTTAAGCTTCCAGTCCCTATGGAGCCTTTGTCGATGCCTCTTGTGTCACAAAGATGTCCCAGTTTTGTATATTGATTCTATGCTGCCTACATTCAGTCACCATTCACCTTTATGCTCTTGTTCATAGGAAGTTGAAACTTGAATCGGCTATTCCTCAATTCTCTTGACTTTGTATATCGGCCATTCTTGGTACTCGTACTGGTTTGTGCACATTATGATCGAGTCCTTCCACATTATATAGCTTTGCTGAGTACCTCATGTTGGATGATGGGGGATGCCTTAATGCCCTCCTTCCAGTGGATTTCATCCCATCTAGTTTATATCATTTATGCTAGGATAGGAGTTTAGAGTAATTTTGAGTGCCTTGAGACTTGCAGTCATCAGTGGCAGGTTCTCTCACCATCGACAGTTTTGGAAATACATCAATGTCCCCTGATCGATGGATTCTTTCAAGTGTTCAACCTCAACACATTTATTCACACTTGTTATTTTTCACTCTAGTACCTTGATTCCCATTTTCATTATCGGTGGGTGATCTTGTGTCTGTTAACGGTATACATCAATGACCAGTAATCAGACGATGGACTACTATGTTCGACCTCGACACCTCTATTCACATAGTAGGACATGTACTCGTAGCGGATTATGTAGAAGACTTTCTAGATTTGTGGGATTTCATATATGCTACCTCCTTAATCATGCCAGTGTTCATGAGATTTCAGCTCTCATGACTTGATTCTAGTGTATGTCAGATATCTTCAGCCATTATGGAGATCTTGATCCATTGTATATCTTCAGCTTTCATGGAGATCATGATCCATTGTATATCTTCATCTTTCATGGAGATCATGATCCTTTGTATACCTTCATCATGGAGATTCTGATCTATCTATATTGTACGTGGTGATGACCACACATGTCATATTTTGTATCATGCCTATTCATGGCCATTATACTCTTATGTATCGGAGATTGTTGTATGTACTTGCAGTCATGTGCAGAGTTTGATTATTGTATTATACTATTGGATGGATGGTTCTTCCACTTGGTTCTTGATCACTCCACTTCTGGGATGGACTTATAATGTATTTCGGCCATCGTACCACCCCTCTAACCTCACACATTAGGGGGCATCTGTTATAGCTGATTTTACCACACATGGTGGATCACACATTTATGGCCTTCCTTGTCCCTCTGCAGACTCTTTGGACCCCATGGACCATTTTTGTACCTTTGATGTTTCCAATATCATCCCTAAAAACATGCATTATTTTCCATACATGAACTTTAAAACTATTCTCGCATATATATGTGGATATGACCCTTAAACTTGTGTACATCGGGATGTGTGCAAAAGGCCAAATAGTTTTGGAGTTTTCCTTGATGTGGAGCCGAGGCAATTGTCTCTTGGCCTTCCATATGCCTTTATATCTCTTGGATTAGACCTCCCATTACCCCATTGAAGCACTATATAAGGAACCCTTTGGATACATTGAAAGGAGGAGGAATTGAAGAGCGAGAAAACTATAGTCCATTGTTGTCGAAGCTTATACTTGAGTCTGCATCCCTTTGTCCCTTGGAGCACTTTTTGTTCTTCCCAAGATTTCCTTTTCTTGTGAGATTTCTATTGAGAGATGGAGGATTGAAGTGGTGGAGGCCTAGGTGGAGGACTCAGTTTCTCCGGTTCACAGACGTGCCGACAGAGGTTGTCATTCTTGTAATATTTGATTTATATTAATAGAAATATCTTTTCATGTCCAATAATGTGTATTTAAATGAATATTGAATCCATGGATGCTTTTAAATGCTTATATGTTATTGATTATATATGCTAGAGTAGGTCTAACACCATTATATAGCATGCTTGTCTTGTTTGCTGATTGTTGAGAGAGCAAATCGCTAACACAAGCGAGATTGGAAAAGCTCAACAGGGATCTACATAAACCATCTAGAATAAGGTATGTTTCGAGATCCTTTAGTGTTATTTGTTTATTTCTCTTGCATATGGGGAAGGCATTTATTTCTGCAGTTACTCTATCTGTTATGGTACCCCAAGCCATAGGAAGTTTTTTCTGTAACGTAAGGGAGGGGGGTGTTAGTGGTAAAGGGTGACCTGTGGATGTGTGTGGGGGTGCTATTGGTAAATGGAGACCTATGGACATGTGTGTATGTGTGAGAGAGAGACAGAGAGAGGAAGGGGTGTGTTAGGAGTTTAGGAGTGGGGGGTTTTAGATTAATGTGGGGTGTCTAGGTGTGGTAGGTCAGTGGTAAGGGGAGACCTATGTATGTGACTTTTGGATGTGTGTGGGGGTGTTTAGGTGTTGTAGGTTATAGGTTAGGGGGTGTTAGTGGTAAGGGGAAACATAGGGATGTGTGTGTGAGAGAGAGAGAAACAAAGATACAGTGGAGGGGGGGTCCTTAGTGGGGTGGGGTGACCTGTGGATGTGTGTGTGAGAGAAAGTGAGAGGAAGGGATGTGTTAGGAGTTTAGGAGTGGGGGGGTTATATTAATGTGGGGGTGTATGTGTGTGTGTGTCAAAAGGGAGACATAGGGATGTGTATGGGGTCACCATGATTTTAGGAGTGGGGGGTGTTACAAAGATAAATTCCTATGGCTTGGGGTACCACAATAGATAGCTTGACTCTAGAAATCGATCCTTTCCAATATGCAAGAGAAATCAAATATCTAACACTAAAGGATCTCGATTCATACCTTATTCCGAACGGTTGAAGTAGATCCCCATTGAGCTTTCCAACTTCAGCTTGAATTGATAAATTAATTCCTCAACAATCAGTAAACAAGACAAGCATACTAGATATATTGGTGTTAGATCTAGTCTAGCATATATAATCATTAACGTATAAACATTTGAAATCATCCATGGATAAAATATTCATTCAAACATACATTATTGGATAGGAAAATATATTTCTATTAATATAAAATCGTAGATTACAATGAGTACAACCTCTGTCGGCACGTCTACGAAATGGAGAAACTGAATCCCCCACTTGGGCCTCCACCACCTCAATCCTCCATCTCTCTATAGCAAGCTCACAAGCAAAAGGAAAGCTTGGGAAGAACACCTAAGTGCTCCAAGGGACAAAGGGATGCACAAGTTCTGGAAACAAAATACTATAGTTTCTTTGCTCTCAATTTTCACATCTACTTGAATGTATCCAAAGGGTTCCTTATATAGCTCTTCAATGGGGCAATGAAGGGTCGAATCCAAGTGATATCAAGGCATATGGAAGGCCAGGAGACAAATGAGTCGGATCCACCTCAAGGAAAACTCCAAAATAATTTGTCCTTTTGCACACATCTCGATGTACGCAGTTTTAGGGGTTAAACCCGCGTATATACGCGAGAAAGGGTTTAAAAGTCGCGTATAGAAAATTAAGCATGTTTTTAGGGATGATCAGGGAAACATCAAAGGTATAAAAAAAGGTCCATGGGGTCCAAAGAGTCTACAGAGGGACAGGGGAAGGCCATACAAGTGTGATTCACCAGGTGTGGTAAAATCAACTATAACAGATGCCCCCTAACGTGTGAGGTCAGAGGGGTCATCGATGGCCGAAATACATTATAAGTCCATACCAGAAGTGGAGTGATGAAGAATCCCAAATGGAAGACCAGCCACCCAATCAGCACAGTACAATGATACATCTCTGCATATAACTGCAAATACATATAGCAGTCTCGAATAAATAAGAGTACAATGGCCATGAATAGGCATGATACAAGATATGACATAAGTGGTCATCACCACGTACAATATACATAGATCAGAATCTCCATGATGAAGATATACAAAGGATTGTGATCTCCATAATGGCTGGAAATGTCTGACACATACTGGAATCAAGTCACGAGAGCTGAAATCTCGTGAACACTGGCATAATCAAGGAGGTAGCATATAAGAGATGCCACCAATATGGAAGGTCTTCTACACAAACTGCTACAAGTATAGGTCCTACTATGTGAATAGAGGTGTAGAAGTCGAACATAGTAGTCCATTGTCTGATTATCGATCATTGATGTATACCATTAACATACATGAGATCACCCACCGATAATGATAATGGGAATCAAGGTACTAGAGTGCAAACTAACAAGTGTGAATAGACGTGTTGAGGTCAAACACTTGAGAGGATCCATCGATCAGGGGACATTGATGTATTCCCAAAAACTGTCGATGGTGAGAGAACCTGCCATTGATGACTGCAAGTCTCAAGGCACTAAAAAATGACTCTAGATTCCAATCCTAGAAGAAATGATCTGAAGTCAATGGGATGAAATCCACTGGAAGGAGGGCATTAAGGAATCCCCCATCATCCAACACGAGGTACTCAGCAAAGCTGTATAATTTCGAAGGACTCGATCATAAGGTGCACAAACCAGTAACTTTACCGAGAATGGCCGACATGCAAAGTCAAGATAACTGAGGAATGGCCGACTCAGGTTTCAACTTCCTTCGATCAAGAGCATAACGGCGAAAGGTGACTGAATAAAGGCAGCATAGACTCGATATACAAAACTGGGACATCTATGCAACACAGGAGGGATCGACAGAGGCTCCATGGGGACTGGAAGCTTAAACAGTCGGTGGAGATAAATGAGTACAGCTCCTAAAGTCAAACTATAAACCCAACCAATGGATGTGATATACGGTGCTCTATTCGAAGGCGACACAACTTGGCAGCTGCCAAAGATAACAACTTTCCTTGTCTAGATTTTTGTTTTTTTAATTTTTTTGGACCTTTTCAAATATTTAAAAATCTTGAAAAAGAATAAAACTGCTTTATAGTTACAGACTAGGAGGAGACGAGTGTCATATGGGCAAACAAACTAGTTCCAAGTAGTGGAACATACCTATGATCAATGCAAGGATACATGTGTAGGATAGTGACACTCAGGGGAAAGTCCCCTCTCGGTAAAATAAGGAACCAAGATGCAAAGGATAAAAATATGGCTCTGCATGGCTAGACATGAGACAAGCTTGGGCTATGTGGATAAAACTAAATGTCAGGGAAGCAAACCTAAGGCTCAATAAGGCAGGAAAAGCTCATGATAATGCAATTACAACTTGACATAAGGGAGTCCTAAGGGAAATAGGCCAGCAAAAGATCAAGAGGAGTATGA
>LPNX010568559.1:1247563-1264290 GCA_001517045.1 Pseudotsuga menziesii
ACAACGGACTCCCATACCCTAAGGGACAAAATTTCGGCATGGGCACCAAATGCAAATGAGGATTTAACTAAGGTACCTATGTAAGGTCAAACTCTACCATTCACATAATGCCACTTCTAAAACAGCAAGAAGAATCTGTGACATAATAGAATGGGTTTGTACCTAAGTCTATAATGAAACAGTCATAAGGTCATGCAAAATGCAAACAAGGGTGAACCTAACCTATATGCCAGTTTAAATATCATACCTGTAATGTGCACAAATGGGTCAAAGTAACAGTCGAAATGACGCTCAAAATGGTCTCCTACATCTTAAATTAGTCCAAAAACGGTCCAAAAAGATTAGAAATGGTCCAAACTATAGAAAAGGGGGTAAAAATTTTCAAAATTTTGAAAACATTCTATAAATAGTAAAATATTCAAAACATTATATAACATTTGAAATTTTTACACAATTGAGATCAGAACTTCAACAGCGAATTCCAGGAGATCCAGCTGTTGGAATCCACTACCGTTTTTTCTAGGTACTTACCCATGCTCTACTCATTCATTTTGATGCAAATTTTATCAATTTCCATGGTGTATTTAGGATTCTAGGCCAATATTAAATGCGTGCCTCGGCCCACGTAGGAATCGAGGATTTTTCTGTGTATAGGGATGGACATACGTGGAAATAGCCCTCAAAGTCGCATCAATATGCGGTTGTTTAGCAAAAAGTCACGTATGTGGCCACACTCAATGTTTTTTAAGTATTCTAATGGATCAAACTCAAATTTTAGGTGTAGGATGGTCCTAGAATGGGGAGAACATGAACATGGTGATGTAGAAGAGGCAATAAGGGCCGATCTAATGGATCAACAAGCTTTGCGGTCATCCAGGCTCTACAATTTTTGGTGTCTTGGTGGCTTAAGGGCCAAACCAAGACTGCTACAGATGCTAGTAGACTACTGGGATCCAAACTCAGAGTCGTTCTAGATGGACGGGATTTCCATCATGATAGAAGTGGAGGACATATAATTTGTTACTCGACTTTCCCAATTGGGGGAAGTATTGAACCTACTCTCTCGCGGGCCCGGAGGTGGCTTGACTATAGATGAGTACATTGCGATGTACTGCTGTCCGGACACAGAGAAGGTGGGGAGTCGGATCCCAACTAACTCCATACAAATGCTAGGCCTAAATGCCATTCTACTGACACTGGGCAGGATAGCGGGGCTAGCCTCACTCCACTAGGCCTCACGACCATTGATGTTCTATGTTGTGGAGTGCATGAGGCCCATAGTTTATGACTGGAGTACGACATTGTTGAGAAACATGAAACAACAGCTTAGCGACTGCAAGATGGCCAAGGTGCGAAACTTTGGTTTCAGTAGCATACTGAGCACATTCTTGTTCGAGCGTGTTCCAGGATTGAGCCTTAGAGTTGACATTTTTCTACACGGGTTTCAAGATCTGGCCCAACGGAATTGGGCAGATGCGATGCGGAAACTAGGTGAAGGTAGGGTGTCCAACCCCTATCCAGCTTACTTTTTTCCATGGTGGCAATGATAGATAGTTGCCATCAATGACTACCCCTATGCATGGATATATTTCCAAGGAGACCCCAACATGGTGTTTCCACCAGGATCGGCATACGGTGACATTGGTAACGAACCTCGACCCTCTTTTTAAAAAATTTGAGTTATTTAATTTTTATTTTTATTTTCAGGTTATGTGGAATCAAAAGACATGTTTTTGGGTGACAATACACAGTGACATTTACCATATGCATGCATATGTGGGACCACGGCAGCCTGAAGGCTTCCCTCGTCATAGACGAAGGGGAAGAGGAGAAGACATTATGGGTGTGGATGTGGAGCAAATGCTCCAAAGCATTCATACCAACTTTGTGAGTCTGACACACAGAGTACCCATGGTGCAAGTCGAGGACTTGCCTGAGGCCATGTAGTGCGAGGTGGTGGGTGTACCACGAGCATGGGTGTGGCTATTTTGATGGCTAGCTAGATCCGTGGTGACATTCCATGATCACAACCCCCTCTTCCTCCACAGGCTTAGATACCTGGGAGTGATACATTTTGTACTACCGTGTATTTATATTTTGGTGGCTTGAGAGCCCCATTTTCGTATTATCACACTATGTATTACCACATTTTGGATGTTTATAAAAAAATTTATGATGATCGATTTATTTATTTACATGTGTAAAAATTTATGTTTGTGATGAGCTTATTGTGTATGAAACAAATGCCATCTAACATGTAGTTAGCATATGAGTCAGCAACTTGATTATTAATTCTTGGAACATGTATGTATGTTATATTGTCAAATTGTCATTCTAACAATCTCACACATAAGAATCTTCTCAATAATGTCGGATCTCTAACATGGTACAAACCATTAATTTCTGACACTACTAACTCTGAATCAAGTCGTACCTCAAGAGAGAGAACACCATGTGAAATGGCATCCCGTAGAAGCTCAATAACGGCACTATACTTAGCGACATTGTTTGAAGAGGGATGTAAACATATGCCTCCTGAAGACAATACCTGATCCGTAGGAGTATAAATCACCCAAGCAGGAGAGGTTGAGTGTTGAGTGTGACGGCTTGCACCATCCACGAATCCTATGAAGGTGGAATATTCCATTGACATCTGCCAAAAGAAACGAAAACTAATCACAAACCCGATCACCATAAGAAAAAGACCTACCTATGCAAAACTGTACAATAATATACAATAGCTAGCTATGGCTGAAAATCATGCATAGTACTTTTTGAGATAGATCCCATTTCTAGGCTCCGCCAAGTTTGTTCCCTCATAATCCACTAACTCATAAGTGCCCTTCTCTAACACACGTTTAACGACGTAAGAACCATGCCACATGGGGTTAAAATTTCCTGCCCCCAAGGGTTCTTTCGATTGATCCCACAAAAGGACCAAGTTTCCCTCACTAAACCTCCTTGAACGGATAGAATTATCATACTAGACCTTAAGTCAATGCTTATTCACTTCTAGAGCCACCAAGGCATCTTGGCACTGCTCATCAAGTTGCTTTAGGTGGACCAAACGATCGTCCAACGGGGAAGTGTCTGGTAAGAGCTCTATGGCTAGCTTCAAAGAATAAATCTCGCACTCAACCGAAAATACTAACTCCACTCCATGTACAAGATGATATGGAGAAAAACCCGTGGCAGTATTAATAGTGATTCTATAATCCCACAAAGCAAGATATAACATAATGTGCCAATTAGTCTTTCTTTGTGCGATGGTTCGTTGGAGAATGGATTTGAGTGATTTGTTCACTGCTTCTACCTGTCCATTCACTTGAGGTTAATAAGAGGAGGAATTCTCCTACTTATATCCTAACTTCGATGCCAACTCTTCCATCATACGATTCTGAAAGTGCAAGCCATGGTCACTGACAATCTCCTTCGAAATACTGAACCAAGTAATAATCTAGTTGAATACGAAGTGCGCAGCTGTCTCACCGTCAAATTTAACTGTAGGCATAGCCTCAACCCATTTCATGAAGTATTCAACAGCCACTATGATATGATGATTCCCCCTAGCTGAATCTGGGTTACAATCCACGATCACAATCCCCCTCCTATGCAAAACTGTACAATAATATACAATAGCCATCCTTGGCTAAAAATCATGCATAGTACTTTTTGAGGTAGAGCCCATTTCTAGGCTTCACCAAAGTTGTTCCCTCATAATCCACTAACTCATAAGCACCCTTCTCTAACACACATTTAACAACATAAGGACCATGCCACATGGGGTTAAACTTTCCTGCCCCCAAGGGTTCTTTCGGTTGATCCCACAAAAGGGCCATGTCTCCCTCACTAAACCTCCTTGGATAGACAGACTTATCGTACTAGACCTTAACTCAACGCTTATTCACTTCTAGAGCCACCAAGGCATCTCGGCGCTACTCATCAAGTTGCTTTAGGTGGACCAAATGATCGTCCCATGGGGAAGTTTCTAGTAAGAGCTCTATGGCTAGCTTCAAAAAAGGAATCTCGCACTCAATTGGAAATACTGACTCCACTCCATGTACAAGCTAATATGGAGAAAAACCCGTGGCAGTCTTAACAGTGGTTCTGTAAGCCCACAAAGCAAGATATAACATAATGTGCCAATTAGTCTTGCTTTGTGCGATGGTTCATTGGAGAATGGATTTGAATGATTTGTTCACTGCTTCTACCTATCCATTCACTTGAGGATAATAAGAGGAGGAATGGTCTTGCTTATATCCTAACTTCGATGCCAACTCTTCCATCATACGATTTTGAAAGTGCAAGCCATGGTTAGTGACAAGCTCCTTTGGAATACCGAACCAAGTAATAATATGGTTGAATATGAAGTGCACGGCTGTCGCACCATCAGATTTAACTGTAGGAATATCCTTAGCCCATTTCATGAATTAGTCAACAGCCACTATGATATGATGATGCCCCCCAGCTAAAGTTGGATGACAATCCATAAAATCAAGCCCCCACTTTGTGAAGGGACCAGCGGTGATGATGGGATGTAACGAGGCAGGTCGCGAGTGCATATTCCATGCAAACACCTAGAAAGGGTGGCACTTCTTGACTGCATCTACACAATCTTTAAATATTATTCCCCGGCTCACTCATCCCAACAAAAGGTGGTGTCCTTCTTCAAAAGACGCATAAAGCCTGTAGTCAAATTAGCAAAGTTGACAATGAATCTCCGTAAGAAGTTTGCCATGCCTTGCAAACATTGAATATGTCTAATGTTTTTCAGGGGAGACAACTGAATTATTGCCTCAACCTTCAAAGGGTCAACTCTTATACTCTCCTTGGAAACAATGAACCCTAATAAGCGACCAGAATTCACGCAAAAGATGCACTTGTGAGGATTTAACCTAACCAAATAATGGCTGCACCTTTTGAATACCAATCTCAAATGATAGGAATGACGCATTATCATATGAGAATGATCAGCAAGGTCATCCAAAAATACTTCGATAATTGATTTGAGATCATGGAAGATCATGGTCATAACCCGCTGAAAAGTGGCTCCGACGTTCTTAAGGCCAAAAGGAATTTTTCGATATGCAAAGATTCCCTAAGGACAAATAAATGTAGTCTTATGTTGGTCCTCAGTTTTAATTTGTATCTGATTGTATCTGGAAAATCCATCTATAAAAGAAAATACCTCGCTACCCACACACTCATCCAAGATTTGATCTATAAATGGTGTGGGGAAATTATCTTTAGGATAGGCACGATTCAAGTCATGGAAATAAGTACACATGCGGATTGATCCCTGTTTCTTATCCACCAGAATAGGATTTGAAACCCATTCCATCAAGGGAACGGGATAGATAAAATTGGCTTTCAATAGATTCTCTATCTCTGCCTTAATCGCGGGTGCTTTCCTAGGATTCACTGCATGCAAGTGTTGTAGAATAGGCTTAGCATTGAGATAAGTTTTAATTTCATGTTCAACAATGCGAGGGTCGATACTTGGCATTTCATCGTAAGACTAAGCAAAGATATCACGAAATTCTTTAAATAGCTCGGTGTATTCTTGAATCTCAACATGGGAACATTCTGCCCCAATATAGACATTCTCAATCCTGCCAGAATCATGAGAGATATTGATAGGAATGGTAGGATATATATTTTCCATGTTCCCATCATCCATCGAACCAAGAGAGCTTAATGGAACCATGGGACTACCAAATCTCTCACCAAGAACCTCCCTAAATTCCTCATGCTCCAAGCGGTCAAGCTCAGGAAGAAAATAAGATCTATGATGCAGCTCTTCCCAAGGTGGCTCAACCCCTGACATGGCCTCAATAATCGCTTCATCTGAAGGAAAAACACTATCAAGGCAGGAA
Source organism: Pseudotsuga menziesii (assembly GCA_001517045.1). Lineage (NCBI taxonomy): Eukaryota > Viridiplantae > Streptophyta > Pinopsida > Pinales > Pinaceae > Pseudotsuga > Pseudotsuga menziesii. The sequence goes on from LPNX010568559.1 coordinate 1,253,440, forward strand.
TGCATGTGAGAAGACTGAACTACCCAGGAAAGCAGCACATATGGGTCCTCCTCCTCCGTCCATGAAGAGGAAGGACTGGGCTCTGCAACACACCCATGATTAGCTTGATAAGCTACCATATTTGCAGGCAACGACACATCTATCACGATGGGCTCACTTGAAGTATTCAGTGTAGGAAGAATCAAAGGATCTTCGATATGATTCGTACGAAAAGACACCGATCTTATAGATGTCGAAGCCTCACTGGAACTAGACCCTATCATAAGGATAGGTGCAGGACAACTAAAGCTTCCCATAGGGGATGGATACATTCCCACACCCACACTCCCGGTTGCCGGTTGAGAGTGCTCTACAATCGAGATCAAAGCTCCCGAAGATGTGGTAACTGACGAATTCTTGAATGATGTTTGATCAATCGTAACTATATTCCCATTAAATGGAAAGCATACAACGCAAAATATTGAAGAAGCTACGACTTGCATACTGTACATTCAATTCCTACCCAGCAAGAGATTGTAGTCAAGGCGTGCATCAACCACCTCGACCTCTATCGCAATGGTCTTCCCTCCCAAATGGACCTTAAGGGAAGGAAGGATCCGGTGTGGCGTAAACAATCTCCCATCAAATGCAATCAACATGGTACCGGATTTAGACAACTGAGGGGAACCTAAACCCATCCAACACGATAAAGACATCACAGAAGTAGTAACACCTTCGCCAATCACAGTGCGCTTGATGATCATGTTAAGACATTCTACATGAATCAAAAGAGACACATAGTAATTCAAGCGAGGATGAAGTCCTGCGGTTTCAAATTTAATCACAGAGGAAGAATTTTCAACATTCACACTAAGGGAAGAAAGAAAAGCCTTCCTTTACAAAGGACAACTCTGAAGTACTTCAAGTGCAGACATCGCACAAGGAGTGTGTTATAGCGGATTTCACCACTCTAGGTGAATCAAACTTTGTATGGCCTTCCCCTGTCCCACTGTAGACTCCTTAGCCCCTATGGACCACTTTTTGTCCTTTGATAATTCCTTGATCATCCCTAAAAACACATGAAAAATGCTATACGTGAATTTTAAACCTGTAAGCACGTACATACGGGGGTTTGACCCATATAACCGTGTACATCGGGATGTGTGCATAATCCAAATCCTTTTGGAGTTTTTCTTGACATGGATCCGATTCATTTGACTCCTGGCCTTCCATATGCCTTGAGATAGCTCGGATTTGACCTTTCATTACCCCTTTGAAAAGATATATAAGGAACCCCTTGGTACATTGAAGGCATAAGAGAGAATTGAGAGCAACGAAACTATAGTCCATTGTTGCTGAACTTATACTTGAGTCTGCATCCCTTTGTCCCTTGGAGCACTTTTGTGTTCTTCCCAAGCTTTCCTTTTGCTTGTGAGCTTGCTATCGAGAGATGGAGGATTGAAGTGGTGGAGGCCCAAGTGGGGGATTCAGTTTGTCCGGTTCGCAGACGTGCCGTCAGAGGTTGTATGTTGTAATCTCTGATTTATATTAATAGAAATATCTTTTCCTATCCAATAATGTGTGTTTGAATGAATATGTTCTCCATTGGATTATGTCAAATGATTTTACATTATTTATTATATATGCTAGAATAGATCTAACACCATGATATATAGAATGCTTGCATTGTTTACTTGTTGTTGAGGAAGTAACATATTAATTCAAGCTGAAGATTGGAAAGCTCAACGGGGATCTACTTCAACCTTCCAGAATAAGGTACGAGGTCTGATCCTTTAGTGTTAGACATTTTATTTCTATTGCATATTGGAAAAGATTGATTTCTGGAGTCAAGCTGTCTATTGTGGTACCCCAAGCCATAGGAATTTCTCTCCATAACAGAATTAATTATGTTATGGAGAGAGATTCCTATGGCTTGGGGTACCACAACAGACAGCTTGACTCCAGAAATCAATCTTTCCCAATATGCAATAGAAATAAAATGTCTAACACTAAAGGATCAGACCTTGTACCTTATTCCGGAAGGTTGAAGTAGATCCCCGTTGAGATTTCCAATCTTCAGCTTGAATTAATCTGTTACTTCCTCAACAACAAGTAAACAATGCAAGCATTCTATATATCATGGTGTTAGATCTATTCTAGAATATATAATCAATAATGTAAAAGCATTTGACATAATCCAATGGAGAACATATTCATTCAAACACACATTATTGGACAGGAAAAGATATTTCTATTAATATAAATCAGAGATTACAAGATACAACCTCTGACGGCATGTCTGCAAACCGGAGAAACTGAATCCCCCACTTGGGCCTCCACCACTTCAATCCTCCATCTCTCGATAGCAAGTTCACAAGCAAAAGGAAATCTTGGGAAGAACACAAAAGTGCTCCAAGGGACAAAGGGATGCAGACTCAAGCATAAGTTCGGCAACAATGAACTATAGTTTCGTTACTCTAAATTCTCTCTTATGCCTTCAATGCACCAAGGGGTTCCTTATATAGTTTTCAAAGGGGTAATGAAAGGTCGAATCTGAGCAATCTCAAGGCATATGGAAGGCTAGGAGTCAAATGAGTCGGATCCATGTCAAGGAAAACTCCAAAAATATTTGGATTATGCACACATCCTGATGTACATGGTTATATGGGTCAAACCCGCGTATGTACGCGCTTATAGGTTTAAAAGTCACGTATAGCATTTTTCATGTGCTTTTAGGGATGATCAAGGAAACATCAAAGGACAAAAAGTGGTCCATAGGGGCTAAGGACTCTACAGTGGGACAGGGGAAGGCCATACAAAGTGTGATTCACCTAGAGTGGTGAAATCCACTATAATAGATGCCCCCTAATGTGTGATGTCAAAGGAGTCATACGATGGCCGAAATACATTATAAGTCCATCCCAGAATTGGAGTGATGAAGGATCCCAAATGGAAGACCAGCCACCCAATAAACATAGTACAATAATACAACTCTGCATATAACTGCAAGTACATATAGCAGTCCCGGATACATAAGAGTACAATGGCCATCAATAGGCATGATACATGATATCACATATGTGGTCATAGCCACGTACAATATACATAGATCAGAATCTCAATGATGAAGATATACAAAGGACCATGATCTCCAAAATGGATGAAGATATATAATAGATCAAGATCTCCATAGTGGCTGGAAATATCTGACATACACTGGAATCAAGTCACGAGAGCTGAAATCTCATGAACACTGGCACGATCAAGGAGGTAGCATATAAGAGATGCCATCAATTTGGAAGGTCTTCTACACAAACCGCTATGATTATATGTCCTACTATGTGAATAGAGGCGTCGAGGTCGAACATAGTAGTCCATCGTCTGATTACCGGTCATTAATGTATACCGTTAACAGACACAAGATCACCCACCGATAATGAAAATGGGAATGAAGGTACTAGAGTGTAAACTAACAAGTGTGGATAAATGTGTTGAGGTCAAACACTTGAAAGGATCCATCGATTAGGGGACATTGATGTATTCCCAAGAAACTGTCGATGGCGAGAGAACCTGCCACTGATGATTGCAAGTCTCAAGGCACTCAAAATGACTCTAGATTCCAATCCCAGAATAAATGGTCTGAAGTCGATGGGATGAAATCCGCTGGAAGGAGGGAATTAAGGCATCCCCCATCATCCAACATGAGGTACTCAGCAAAGCTGTATAATGTGGAAGGACTCGATCATAAGGTGCACGAACCAGTAACTGTACTGGGAATGGCCGACATGCAAAGTCAAGATAACTGAGGAATGGCTGACTCAGGTTTCAACTTCCTTCGAACAAGAGAATAACGACATATGGTGACTGAATGAAGGCAACATAGACTCGATATACAAACTGGGACATCTCTGTGACACAAGAGGCATCAACAGAGGCTCCATAGGGACTGGAAGCTTAACCAGTCGGTGGAGATAAACTCAGATAAATGAGTACAGCTCCTAAATTCAAACTATAACCCAACCAATGGATGTTATATACAGTGCTCTGTTCGAAGGCGACATGACTCGATATCTACCAAAGATAATATCTTTCCTTGTCCGGCTTTTTGGTTTTTTGATTTTTTTTTTTGGACTTTTTCATTTATTTGAAAAGCTTGAAAAAAGAATAAACTATCTTTATAGCTACAAACTAGGAGGAGACGAGTGTCATAGGGGCAAACAAACTAGTTCCATGTAGTGGAACATACCTATGCTCAATGCAAGGATACATGTGTAGGATATCGACACTTGGGGGAAAATCCCCTCCCGGTAAAAAGGGAATCAAGCTGTGAAGGATATAAAAAGTGGCTCTGCATCTCTAGACATGAGACAAGCTCGGGCTATATGGGTGAAACACAATGTCAGGGGAGCCGGCATAAAGCTCAATGAGGCAGGAAAAGCTCATGATAATGCATTCACAACTTGACATGAGGGAGTCCCGAGGGAAATAGGCCAGCATAAGATCAAGAGGAGTATGAGGCTCTTGCGAAATGTCATGGTAGTACTATACAATGGACTCCCACACCCTAAAGGAGAAACAATCGGCATGGGCACCAAATGTAAATAAGGCTCTAACTAGGGTACCCATGTAAGGTGAAGCTCTATCACTCACATCATGGCACTTCTAAAGCAGCAAGAAGGTTCCGTGACACAATAGAGTGGGTTCGTACCTAAGGCTAAGATGGAACGGTCATAAGGAAATGCATAAGTGCAAGCGGATGTGATATCCTAACCTATATGCCAGTTCATACATAATACCTGTGATAGGCACGAAAGGGTCGAAACCTCAGAGAGAGTGTACAAAAACTAGATCCTATATGACAACCATATTAGACCAAAACAACCCAAAATAGTCAATAAATAATCCACACTATAGGATATAGGGAGGAATGATCATGAAAACCGCACCCAAAGGAAACAGTATGGTGAACGATAGGACATGAAAAGAAACGTAAGGTGTAGACCCAACGTTCACACATCCACTACCACCCCCATGAGGGTGACCACTGGTGTAAAGATCGAGCTAAAGAAAATAAAAAATCCTCCACAAATGGAGTAGAGGATGGAATATGACCATTCCCAAATCTATGAGCACGGCAAGGGGCTGTGATGCCCCTAAGTCTGACACCAGAGTCCATACTAGGACCAAGGATGGGTGATAAGATACCAGGCATGGCGAAAATAAAAGGACCCGAACTCAAGAGAGCATAAATATAGTCAAGTCACCACAATCCCAAAGGCCAACTAGCGCAAAAAGAGCACACTCCTATGAAAATCTATAGCCAAAATACAAGCAAACCAAGGGGAGGATATGTGAGCTCCCAAATTTAGTAGGTATGTCTCGCCTAGGAGAGGCTCGAAACTCCCATACACTACAAACGGAGGTACGTAACCAATTATTGTGGACCTCAGCTTCAACGCATAAAGTGACTATGTTGTTCGACCCCAACCTAGCCGGGACACCTGCAGAATAACCTCTACAAGTACCCCCTTGATATCCTAGGTAAGGCTACTAAGGTCACCTCAATATACTCAATGCTCAGGCGGACAGTCGTAGGTGGGATTGACCGTATGGGCAGGGTAGCAAATCCTGAAACTCTCTAAAGAGCCCCCAGATATGAATAAAATCCTGGAAATATCTCCGGTGCTACTCAGTTATGACTAGGGGTCATCCCAATCAATAACCGCTCACACTGCCTCGTGCTTAACTCCCTTTTGAGAGGAGGATCCTGAGAACATTGGTTATACCAAGGATTTCACACACTCACCTGGAAAGACACCTAGATGTTGTTGTTTAGTGATCTTGGAGAATTGACTTACAATGAACTATTCCAAGATCCTAAAACCTAAGCTTGTTGGTGCACCCTAGAAAATAAAAGAGTGTAATTCATTTTATTTAGCGTTGATTTTAGTTGGTTGTAATTACTCAAAGGGAAATGGTCGTGCAACTAGTGATATGAAGACTCAGCAGTGAAATAAAAGTGCACACCATAACAAACAATGCTAAGTGAAATCTTTGTCAAATGAAAAATAGGGTATGCCACTACATGAGATGCATAAATATATATTCCTTTTTGAATGCCAATGTAGTCCTTCCTATATGAAATCCTAAACACAACTCTCATCCAAGAAATCCAATGCAAGTACCTCCTCAAATCCATATCTAAGTTGCAACTACTTTGTATTTTTCAATATAAAAGAATGCAAAATGCAATAAAATTCATCTAAAACTCTCAGTCTTTGCAGCAAGTATAAAACACAAGCCCAGCAAGACACCAAGACAAGAAGAGTAATGCACTAATGGCAAAACAAAAAGGAAAAATGACTAAAACTACTTTCAAAGAAAAATCAATGAAAAAGCAGTCTCTGGTCATAAAATAAGCATCCAACAGAAAACATCAGACCCAAGGAAGACCCAACCACACTCACAACCCACCCAGCAACTTCCCATAACATCAAACTCACCAAAAGGGAGGATGTACGCGACTGTTTAAAGAACAACTGCGTATATACATGACTTTTGGCCAAAAACCTGTGTGTATAGGCATATGTACGTGACTTTTGGCCAAAAAACTGTGTATATAGTCATATGTACACGACTTTTGGCCAAAAAAATGCGTATATAGGCATATGTACGTGACTTTTGGCCAAAAACCTGCGTATATAGAGAAGGTAGTGGTAAAAAGCAGGCCAAGGGTCAAACAAATAAAGGCGAGTGTCAATGGATGAACATACTATAAAATGCAACCCAGAAACAAGGAGAAACAAAGAGCAAGTCAATAATATCAAGCCCATTGTACCGATAAAAACTCCCAAAGGCAAAAATGACTAGGAACTCCCCAGCGGAGTCGCAAATTCTGTTACGGAGAGAAATTCTTATGGCTTGGGGTACCACAATAGATAGCTTGACTCCAAAAATCAATCTTTCCCAATATGCAATAGAAATAAAATGTCTAACACTAAAGGATCAGAACTCATACCTTATTCTGGAAGGTTGAAGTAGATCCCCGTTGAGCTTTCCAATATTCAGCTTGAATTAATCTGTTACTTCCTCAACAACAAGTAAACAATGCAAGCATTCTATATATCATGGTGTTAGATCTATTCTAGCATATATAATCAATAATGTAAAAGCATTTGACATAATCCAATGGAGAACATATTCATTCAAGCACACATTATTGGACAGGAAAAGATATTTCTATTAATATAAATTAGAGATTACAAGATACAACCTCCGATGGCACGTCTACGAACTGGAGAAACTGAATCCCCCACTTGGGCCTCCACCACTTCAATCCTCCATCTCTCGATAGCAAGCTCACAAGAAAAAGGAAAGCTTGGGAAGAACAAAAAAGTGCTCCAAGGGACAAAGGGATGCAGACTCAAGCATAAGTTCGGCAACAATGGACTATAGTTTCGTTGCTCTCAATTCTCTCTTATGCCTTCAATGTACCAAGGGGTTCCTTATATAGCTTTTCAAAGGGGTAATGAAAGGTTGAATCTGAGTGATCTCAAGGCATATGGAAGGCCAGGAGTCAAATGAATCGGATCCATGTCAAGGAAAACTCCAAAAGGATTTGGATTATGCACACATCCCGATGTATGCAGTTATGTACACGCTTATAGGTTTAAAAGTCACGTATAGCATTTTTCATGTGTTTTTAGGGATGATCAAGGAAACATCAAAGGACAAAAAGTGGTCCATAGGGGCTAAGGAGTCTGCAGCAGGACAGGGGAAGGCCATACAAAGTGTGATTCACCTAGAGTTGTGAAATCCGCTATAACAGAGTGTGGCCCAAATCCTCGACAACAAAATAGTTCTGGGCGGCTCAAACATTAGGATTGTGCCCCGAACGCTTAAGGACTCCCTTAGGAATCTGAGGTGCAACTTCAGGTTTATCCACATGTTTTTCAATATGTAAAGGAGTCCCTAGTGGATCAGGTTCCTTTCCTGGGTTGGGCTATGACGAACCATAGTTCTTCGCATGGGTCACAACCTTCGTAGCACGCACCATGTTGATGCAACCATCACCACTACCCTCCGGCAGATCTTGATCACCACCAGACTGATCATGGGTCCTCAATTTCATGTTTTGATTGTGAGGTAAAGGGTTGGTCAGCAAAGCTGGGCCCTACGCTAAGAATCATGAGGCTTCATCGATACAAGGGCACAATTAAGTGAGGTGATTGTCCTTACACAACTTGCAAGGAAACTTAACCTTACGTTTAGATTGCTTGTCCCCCCTAGCATTTCGGGCATTCTTGTCATTAGTATTAGCATTTTCATTCCTATTCCCACCCTTACAATTTTTATTACCCTTCTTTCTATTCCTTCTGGGTTGCTAGTTACCCTTCTGGTTCGACGATTGCACCGAAAGAACACTCGCCGTTTGGGTGGGCTAAGACAAAGTCATGGCTTGTCCCGAAGAAAATTGGTTGATTGACAATTGACTGACCTATTTCACAACTGAATCCATAGGTTTAGCACTTGCACAACCAACAATGCCATCGGCATGTGGTCCAGGTTTAACTTTGGGATCGAAACTAGAACGCGGAGCATTGGGAATGATCTCATATAACAAACCGGACTGTGCATAAATCAAGTCCAATTCATGCATCCTAAAGATGGCTTGTTCCTCATTTTGTACTCTGGATGTAGAAACATCCTTCGCTATATAAGGAAATAACGATTTAAGGAACCATTTGAGGAGAAACTCCGGTTGTATGAAGGCTTTAATCAACCTCTTCTATCTACGCCACTCAGTGGATATGGTCTGAGATATATGTGGCTTTATCCTGCTAAAATGTCGACAAGAGATCTGTACCAACATTATAACGCATTGGTAGCTGGAAGTGGTTGAGAAAAGTCATCGCTAGGTCATTGAACAAAGCGAATTCCCCCTAGGTAACTCTATATACCATTTTGCGGCAAGCCCTGTAAGGGTGCATTGAAACAACCTTAAATGGATCGAACCTTCATGTAAGGAATTTGAAGAGCACCATAGGTTAAATGTTGTAACATGTTCACTTGGATCTTCTCCAGGTTTTCCCTCGAATTTGGGTATGTCCAATGGAAGCTTAGTAGGGACAGCCGGCCAAGTCGGGTCATGAGATACAGGATCGTTCGTCAATCTCAACAAGTCAGGAATATTTAGCATTGCAAGGAAAGGGAGCCTACAATGAGCAGGTCAGTGCATCGCTCCTTGATAATTCTGGTTCACATAGATCTGATTACTGTAACCACCATGGCCTTGCCCATAGTACCCTCGTCCCGTTTGACCCGTGTAGGGTGGCATGGAAGCACCATAATGTGGTGTACCTTGACTATGTGGGGATACAAAGCCATAATTAGGAGAGTAAATGGGTTGGTTATACCCATACCCATAAGGTGAATAACACTGCCCATACTGTGTCCCATAATAAGGTCCATAAGTCATCCCATGAGATGTCCCATGAGACACTCTGTAAGTAGGAATATATGCTCCGGAAGTAGGAATATGACATCTAGAAGTATGAATATGACCTCTCAAAAAAATGGTGGTACTTGGACTTGAGATAGAACTGGTTGAGTAGCCGCAGTACGGACATGACTTGTAGCAACATTCTAGCCCAAAGGACCACGTGAATGAGGTGGAGGAACAACATTCGAAGAATAAGGAACCGAGGAAGAAGGGATCTATGAAACTAGGTACGTGGTGTTCCCTATAGTCACTCGTCTTCTATTTGGTATCCTAATAGGATCACTAACCCTAGGTCTAGAAGGAATATGTGACGTAGCTTCCACTGCTATGATGGAAGGTGCAATGTGACTCGTGCTCCCAAACCTCTCCGCATGGTAAGGAATAGGAGTGCCCCAAGGCGTAGTTTTAGGCTCAAACTCTGACTCAACATGAAATTCCAAATCATGTCTGGGCATACCAGACATACCATAACTACCATAACTAGTGCATGTGGGCTCATAATAAGTCTCATCTTCCGGCTTGCCATACCGACGATGCGTCAATGGGGGATCAACACTATAGTAAGTAGGTCTATCATGGAAAGTGCCTATCTCGTAAATTACGGGACCCAACTCAGTCATATTAGGTGAAGGATCATAGGTAGGAGTAAACTCCCCATCATCCACTCAAATTGGAGAGGGTGGTTCAGGAATACCTTCTTCATGGTCTCCCATCATGTGTGAATCAATGTACGAAGTAGTCCTCCTAGACTGTCTGTCTCTCTCTCCCAAAGGATGAGGAGATGTAGAAGGCAGAAGTCCTGCTAACCGACAAGAATGGTTAGGAGTCGCACCTAAATCCATAATGACTAAAAAAAATGTAAAAGACTCTCTATTCACGCAAACCCTAGGAAAGCTAATGTGCACAGAGCATACACCAATAAAATCTAAATCCAAACACAAGCAATCAAGGGTAGGATAAGTGAACTCCTGAATGAAGTAGGTATGTCTCTCCTAGGAGAGGCTTGAGACTCCCATACACAACAAGAGGAGGTACGTAACCAATTATTGTGGCCCTCAGCTTCAACGCATAAAGCGACTGTGCTATCTGACCCCAACCTGGCTAGGACACCCACAAAATAACCCCTGCAAAGTACCCCCTCAATATGCTAGGTAAGGCAACTAAGGTCACCTCAATATAATCAATGCTCAGGTGGACAGTCATAGGTGGGATTGACCGTATGGACAGGGTAGCAAAGCCTGAAAATCTTGAAAGAGACCCCAAATATGAATACAATCCTAGAAATATCTCTGGTGCTACTCAGTTATGACTAGGGGTCATCCCAATCAATAACCGCTCACACTGCCTCATGCTTAACTCCCTTTTGAGAG
>LPNX010568561.1:0-22657 GCA_001517045.1 Pseudotsuga menziesii
GGTTTGGCCATCTCCCTTCAGTCAGTCATCTCAGAGTTTTTGGTTCCACCTGTTATGCCTTGATTCCAAAGGAGCAAAGAAACAAGCTTGGTGCTCGAAGTAAAAAATGTATTTTCCTGGGGTCCGAAGAATACTCCAAGGCATACCATCTGTATGATGAGGTAAACAAGAAATTTATTATTTCCAGAGATGTCATTTTTCTTGAAACTAATAAAAATGACCAGTCTATTGAGAGAGAGATTGATCATTTGGAAAGTTATCCTCATCTAAAGACATATTCTGAAAATGAATATGAAATTCCAAACCTTGAAGGGGGGATTCCTATTCTGGATCAACCTTTGGAATTTCCATATGAAGCACCAACTCCCCCGCATGAAGAAGTTCCTGCTACTTCACTTGAACAAGAGGTTCAACTGGATGATGTGATTGAGAGAATTGAAAGACTCTCAATCAATGATGAAGCATCAACAGCTGATCAACCAGGACCATCACGAAAGATTCCTAAATGGGCCACAAAGACACTTGAAAGTGTCCTTCCAGATGAAGTTGGAAAGACGGGAATGAGAAGTTCGAAAAGACATGAATATGGAGGAGGAGCAGATAATTCAGGTGATGACATGGATGTATCATTTGATTGTGAATTTAATTTATCTGCTAACTTTGAACCAACTTCCTTTGAAGAATCTTCTACTCGTGTTGAGTGGAAAGAAGCTATGCAGAATGAGTATGATGCACTCATAAAGAATGGAACTTGGAAGCTGGTTGACCCTTCAGTTGGAACCAAACCAACTGGCTGCAAGTGGGTGTACAAGAACAAATACAGATCAGATGGCTCACTTGACAAGCACAAAGCGAGGCTTGTAGCAAAAGGCTATGCACAGAAAGAAGGAATTGACTATGAAGAAATATTTTTTCCTATAGCAAAATGGGCTATCATCCGTACCTTACTCTCTTTAGCTACTCAGAAAGGGTGGAAAGTTCATCAGATGGATGTGAAGACTGCTTTCTTGAATGGAGACTTGAAAGAGAATGTCTTCATGTCTCAGCCAGAAGGCTTTGTTGTGAAAGGAAAAGAACAAAAGGTATGCAAGTTTGTCAAATCCTTGTATGGCCTAAAACAAGCACCTCGTGCATGGTATGAAAAGTTAACCGAGCATCTTTTGAAGTTAAATTTCGAACATTTTGATCTTGATGATGCAACATTGTTTATAAAGAAAGTTGGAAGATCTGTTGTGTATCTTGTGGTGTACATAGATGATCTTTTGATGACAGGGAACAATGAGAGCTATATAGCATCCATAAAAAAAGATTTGAAAAAGATATTTGAAATGACAGATATGGGACATCTCCACTATTAATTAGGAATTTAAGTCACTCAACATCCTAAGTACATATTCCTATCTCAGAAAAAATATGTTGGGGAACTACTAAACAAATTTTGCATGACAGAATGCAACCCTATATCTACTCCAATGGAACAGAAAATGAAGCTCACATCAAGCGAAGGAAAAGAATTTGAAGATGCGACCAAGTATCGACAACTGGTAGGAAGTCTTATCTACCTTACAACAACTAGACCAGATATTTCTTATGTTGTTGGCATACTTTCAAGGTTCATGCATAAACCTTGTTAAGGACACTGGTCAGCTGCAAAAAGAGTTCTAAGATACTTGAAGGGGACTCAAGACGTTGGACTCAAGTACTCTAAAGTGGATGACTTCAAACTTATTGGGTATTTAGACTCAGATTTTGATGGCGATAAGGAGACAGGAGTATCAACTTCTGGATACACTATGAGTCTTGGATCAATAGCTGTCTCATGGAGATCATGCAAACAGTTAGTTCTGGCAGATTCAACAACAAAAGCAGAATATGTGGCTGCAGCTGAAGCAACAAAAGAAATAGTATGGCTCAGGAAGATACTTGAAGATTTGCAAGAAAAAAAAGAAAACTCCACTCCATTATTGGTCGACAATACTTCTGCAATCAAGCTGGCTAAGAATCCTAGATTCCATGATCGAACCAAACACATCAACACAAAGTATCATTTGATTCGACATCATGTAGAGGCCAAGACAGTCCATCTTCGACATTGTTCCACAAATGATCAAGCTGCAGACATCTTTACCAAAGCGCTTGGACAAGAAAAGTTTGAAAGATTCAGAAACATGCTCGGACTTATGAACACCCCTTCGGATTAAGAGGGGGATTGTTAGAATATAATCCGTCGGGATTATTGTAAATAAATAAATAAATATGTAGGAAGCTGATCCATTACATAGGAAGGTGAAAAGGTTAATGAAGCTCAACCATCACATGTAATATATAAATGTATGCATTAGCCATGAATAATATTGAATCGGGAGTTATACCTATCACAAACCAATCTTTTTATGGGGATAATATTTAAGTAGTATAATTTTTAAAACAAACTAGTCACTTTGTTTTTTCCTCACAGACCATTTCTACTTTTAAAATAACCACTCAGTATATTTATCTTCTAACTACATGTAATTATGATATTGTTATTATATGCATAAATAATATCCTTGAAAGTTCCTTTTATATCGTAACATAATATCATAGTTTTTTTTTAGAGATTTCCTTTTATATTTTATAGGAATGCCAATTACACATCATTATTTAATAAAATTTAAAAATTTAATTCATATGATATGGCCCTCTCTCTCTATAGATTTTTGTGTGGTTCTAAACTAGTTATTTTCAGAACACTATATTGTTCTTTTATATCAATATAAATATTTTTACTATAAATGGATCAACTTTCCATTGTAATAGTAATAACAAAAAATATAATATAGTATTTTCAATAAAAATCTAATAGCATTATCTAACTACAATTTAGACTTTTAGTAATATAAATTGATCATCAATTTTTCGTTATATATATATATATATATATAATCCATTCGTCAAAAAATACTAGTCCATCCATCACTCTATTTAAGAGCGACTTTAACTAAGGAGGACCCTTAAGTGATTTTATACCTTCAAAAGAACACCAACATTTCGCTCTTCCATTAATGTTTTTCACTAAGATGACTTATATCATCACTAATTAGCTAGAAGTTCAAACCCTCCCCCTAGTGGAATTCATCCCCAATCATCGTTTTTGTCGTGCACACTTCGAGTTGCATAACATAACTAGTTTCATCAAATTTTGATAAATCTTGTATTTGTACTTACCGTGCCTTTGAATCACAGTTCACATTTTTTGGTCGTGCTCTAAGGGGATGTTACATACTTCCCCCCTTATAATTAACATCGTCCTTGGTGTTACATATTCGACCAAGGTTTGTGTCATTTCCCTTTAGGTTCTTATTGCTTGATTTTGCATCACTCACAATGTTCCTCAGCTTTTCTTTGATCATCTTCAATCCTCTGTGATTCCCACCATGTTTTATCCTTCATAACCTATGCTTTGGGGCAACATGGCCAGGTCTTCCAAGATTTATTCAGTAAACATGTCATTAGTTCATAATCTAATTTAGAACATAAACAACAAGTCCTTTATACAAAACAACATTTTCAATTTACAAAACTTATTTTAGCCCTTATTTGTGCTTTTATCATCATAAGAAGACTTATTAGGGCCTTTATAAGTAATTCTGATTTACTTATCTTTTTGGAGGACATCTTTTACCTCCAGTACTTGGATTCTCTAACTAGTCCTCAAATTGAGATAGACATTTCTTCCATTCACAAGTTATCATCATCTCTGTCACATAATTTCTAAGCAGTAACCTTTTAAAATTTACTATTCACCCTTTCCTTTGAGGGAATTTGTTTTTTCCTAATTAAGTAATCATAACATTTAGACATTAATCCATTCAACAACCATTTATTAGGAAAAATCGTTACTATGTGTTTTATGGTTTCATCATGAAGTTGAACAACTTTCAACAACAGTTTTTTCGATCAACATTCTCTCCTTTGAGTTTTTCATCTTCAACAGATCTCTGTTGAACACAAACATCTCTCTCGAGTTGCTGAAACCAATTGGTCTTACAGGCTAAAAATTTGAGGTTACTCTCACAATTTGATTGCAAGTCAAAAATTTCCCCTTCAAAAACATCAAACATTGTCCTGTTTTCTAGATGTCAATTGTGTGTGTAGGTCTTTCCATTGATATCACAAACTCTTTCATAATTTCCCTCAAACCTCCATGTTTGATTCCAAGAATTTCTTTTCCACCGAGCCTTCTGCTTGAGTCCAGGAAAAGTTACTTTAGCAAAGTAGAGTTGGATCCTCAATTTTTCCTCTTGGTGTTCCCTCAGAGAAGAGGTTCCTTTCCTCTGAAGCCTTCATGCTTGAGTCCATGAAAGTCCTTTTCCACTCAGCCTCCTGTTTGAGTCCAGAAAAAGTTCTTTTAACCAGCAATCTTTTATTGTTTCTAGCACATGCAACAAAATACATCAAAGAGGTTCACATATTTTCTTACTCATGCTTTAATATATATGTTCATGATTTCTTGATATTTTTTCATATGCTTACCATATTCTTACCATGCATACTATAATGCGCTCTTGTGTTTCATCAAGTTCCAAGAATATTGGTCATTACATGATCATCTGAAATAAGCATCCTCTTTTGGTTCTTATCACAACTCTGTTTATTATTATGGTTACCAAGTCTCGGTACTTGTAGCTACTCCGAAACAATGACAGTGATTCAATGACAGATAACAAATTCTAAAAGAAATGATCTTTTACAATTTATCATAAAAATAATTTTACATTAACTCCTCTAGAACTTACATTCATCATCCTCAACATTTTATTGGAATTTCATAATTTGATACTTCCATCATTTTCTAAAACATATAGAATCATTTCAATAATACTTCAATTTCATTTGGTTTACACCTTCTATCCTTTGTGAAGGACTACTTTAGTAAGTCATTCGTTTAGTCATTTTTAATGTCTATGACAATGTATAATTCTAACCAAAGATAAAATTAGCTATGATTTACAATAAGGTCTTACAGTAAAATTTGGTACTGACTTCCAATTGGAGTATATAGTTTATTGTGGTTAATAAGATAAGGTTATCCTCACAAAGAACGCGTTAAAAACTATCATAAATGAAACAAAAATCAAGAGCTCCGTAGACTAAGATATTGCTATTAACTAAATCTTCAGGGATAAGTAAATTCCACCCAAGATCTATGGGGAGAGGTTTCCAAAAATATTTTCACAGAATTTTTACCATGCAACCATATGATCATGATGAAGAGGTAGCAGAAATAGAATGCTTCAATTTCTTCAATATCTAATTCATGCCGTAATAAATTCATACATGCATCTGGTCACAAATGGAATGCTTCAAAAGAAACTTAACAACTAGAATCTCTGATTTTCTGACTAAAAATTTACTTAACGGGGAGGTTTAATGACCAAGTTAATTAGCCATTATCCTTAAGTTTGATTGTACGAAATTAAGTTACAGTTTATACTGCTTCCCTTGTCGTTGATGCATTTTAATTGGAGCAACCATGCATACTCTAGTCATAAAAAAAAATTGAGGGCGCAATTAAATTTTAACTTCCTTTAGCTTACATGCTGCATGATAAAATCTTATGCAAACCATTTTTATAAACAGTAATTTAGAGAGTAAAAAATTTACTTGTGTATACCCAGGTCCATTTGGTTGCAGTGTTTGAACCTGAGGCACTGATACCATTTGTAACATACCTGAAATTCCTCAATGTAAATTTTGAGAAAATGGGGTAAATTTTTTGCTTTTACTCTATCCATACAAGTCAACTATGTTAGTCTCTTGAGAGTGTGTAGTCACATATTTGTAAACACTATTATCATCTTCATCTATTCATATAAGAAACTATAAATTTGTTTGATTAAGTTCCACTAAGTAGTTGACAAGAGGGTATATTAATAATCATACTAGTAAAAGAATAATGATAAGAACTTATACCTCAAATATAAAATCATATTTGTTTATAATCAAGAACTATCAAGTACAATAAATATAATTCTACATGAGAGAATCTTATTTAAAATATATATAATTGTTACATTAGTTGCTAGAATCTCCCTCGAATGGGATAGCGATTACACATTACCCCTTTCTCTTATACCTCGATGTCTTTCGTATCCTTGGGACACAGTTTCTCCACCCGCCACTTGTAGTCATGGAACCTCAACATAAATATCAAAACTAGATAAAATAAATCCATATAACAAGGTTAACTGTTAAAGAACTAATTAAACATGTACACTCATAAACAATTAAATTACTCTACTCTGTCTTTCTAGAGCCATACTAATGCCCTTCCATCAACGAGTTATAGATTATGCATCCGCCACTCAATATACATATTAGTGTATACAAAACATGTAAGTTGCATGATAATTTCTCTAAACAAAATTAAAAATTATAGGTACTTCTTTAATGCTACCTAAGCTTGGGCGACTGAAAGCATGTCTACGAATTTCCTCCCAACCGTAGGCTCATTTGACATTAGTTTATCCATCTAAGCTACCCCCAAGGTGGGTGACAATCCACTAAGGTTTGAGGTTAAAGAAAAACTCTTTGAGTTTTCAAGTTAAGATAGGAGAATGGAATACTTTACCTAAGATTATGAGACTTAGCATTCCTTGTTGTCATAAAATTTTAACCAATACTCACAGCTAAACCCTCATCATGTTTCTCTATAGCAAAAATGGTACATTACAAAACTAATCTATACTGTTACATTACATTATTTAGGAAAGCTTGTTTCTTTATGGACTCGAACATTGTTTCATTTATGATAAAAATCAAACTCATGTTTAAGCTTTTGAAGAAACTAAAATACTTATATCATTAATCTAAAATACAGTGAATAATTAAACACATTTCCCAGCAATGTAGATAAAATAAATATCTTAAATAATTCAATACTTCATGCAATAGTTGGTTGTAAACTAAAGCTTGAAATTAAATATATATTCAACTTTCTCCTCACAAACCATTATTATACATAATATAATGAAATTTAATCAAACTTTAACAAACTTTTCCCTACTCTTTACTTACACCATATTATTTCATAAGTTACCTATTTCATTCCAAAGAAAAGATTTATAAGTCTCTAGTAGAATATACATAAAGTAATATATAAAGATATTTCCCTTAACTAGTATGACCTTCTCTCTACTATATCTTATTTCAAATCAACTACCTTCATGTTTAAATTACTTAATCAAGGGTAAGTGTAAAGTGATCGTACTAGTTACATACTTCTTTAACTCGATCAATGGTTATACTTTATACTTCTTTAACTCGATCAATGGTTATACTTTAAGTAAGCAATGTCGAGTTCTTGTACAAACTACTGGTATAATCTTAGAGTTACAGCATTGGATTCGATTTATTACAGTAACTACCCATCGCTTATTGAATAGGTAGAACTAATCCCATTACTTCCATCACTATGATAATAGCTGGAGCTCTCGTATTATTGTAACTCTTCGCTATATATAGTTTATCTTTAGTTGTTGACGTTTCCTTTATTCAATAAGCTATTTAGCTCTCCGTATAATTTAATATGTTAAATAGCTCTCTGATATTTTATTTCTTTTTTTGTCCTTGAAGCATGCTATTTGTCAAGGGTAGATATTTTACTGTAAAGAGTTAAGCGTTGAAGTTGTGATGGAAACTACTCATTCCAAACGATTCAAATAATTCAGTTTCAACAATAATTGAAAACACAATCTTGGATCAAGCAACCGATCTAGCATTCAATTTCAACAACAAAAATGAAAACAAAGTCTTAGATCTAGCAACCGATCTAGAGTAAAAACACAGTCTTGGATCAAGCAGTCGATCTAACATTCAGTTTCAACAACAAAATGAAAACGCAGTCTTGGATCTAGAAGTCGATCTAAAATAAAAACACATTCTTGGATCAAGCAACTGATCTAGAATAAAAACACAGTCTTGGATCAACCAGCCAATCTAGGATTCAATTTCAACAACAAAATGAAAACCCAGTCTTCGATCTTGCAGCCGATCTAGATTAAAAACGCAGTCTTGGATCGAGCATCCGATCTAGAATTCAATTTCAACAACAAAATGAAAACACAGGTTTGATATATATATATGGGTAGAGATGTACGAGTTTTGTCAGAGATAGATCCAAATCCAAGGTCGAAACAACAACCGTTGTCATTCTGGAAATGATATAAACACCATGTATTTCTCTTACGCACGCGAGGGTACAGTTGTGGACGCTGAAAAACAATTGAAGGCGTTCCATCCTTTATAATCATGGGTTTTCTGATGCCCCTCGCGACGATAGAGCAACGACGATCGAAACAATGGCCATTAAGCAACGACCTTCAGAACCTGTTTTCCATGTCTGCGGAGTCTCTATCCTACCCGACTTAGCTCTCTCCCAGCTGTATATATTTCTTATTTATTATATGTAAACTTACCATGATATTTTCCTGCTAAATAAATCCCCATTCCGTCTCCACTGGAAACTCAAAAGGTTATGCAACACTTGTATGCCGCGATTCTGGTGAGACAAGTGTCGTTCTAAAATTTACGAGTTTTCAATTATTTTTATCAAAAAGAAATCACTCACATGTTTCTAGTAAAAGCGATGAGTTTGCAAACCATTCCCATGATTCTAGTAAAAGCCATGAGGTTGGAAACCAGTCTTTTTATGGGGCAGTTCTTACGATGTTTTTTAAGAGAAGAAAATTTACAATTGTATGAAGATATTATGAATTGATATTGTTAAATTGAAAATTATTGTTTTGACAAGTTCTTCATTGAATGTTTTATAATCTCATAATTCTTTTATTTAAATATCATTCAATTTAATATGTATCATCATTAACTATCTTACCTATAAATAGTGAAAAACAAATAATATATTATAAATAGTAAAAAAAATAGTCATATAAGATATAAATTGTCATGTAATTTATTTGTTTGAACCAAAAGCATACTTATTATTTATCATGTAAAGCAATTATTTGTTATTTATATTAAAGATAATATTATAAATTTTTAGATTTAAAAATAATATTATAAAAATATATTTCTATTAAATAAAATTATTAATTATTTACGACTAAATTGATGAGGATTTCTTATTCAATTCTTTTTTAATTTACGGCTCAACTATCAATAAATCATTACATCTCATAGAAGGAGTTGGATCATTGTTTGGGTTATCTAATAATATTAAATTGTAGAACAAGTTGAAGCCATAAATTTGCTGGATCCAACTATGAAGTCTCTCAATCTTAATTGAAACTATGTCGACATCATGTAACTAATAAAATAGAATTTCTACTTGTGGAGCCAATTATGAAGGCTCATATCTACCAATAGTACATGTTAAATAGTTGTGTCCCATTTAGATTTAAATATATCAAAACCATATATTCAAGTTTTATGGGTTCCATGACCATTGGACTATATTTTCAAGCATCTTCGTGTTGAATACATAGAGTAAAATATTTATGGGCATCAATGCATTGTGTTGATATGAAGTGGCAAGTAGTATTTGAATGGAATTTGAATTTGAATATAAAGCATTTTTTTTCTATTTCTTAACAAAATTACTATTAATTAGATGATTATAAAATTTAAATTATCAACTCATTAAATTCATATTCAAAATGATGCAACTTACAAAGTTTGCTTCTTGTTCTCCTTTCAGAGTGAGACAAAAACAAATTAAATAAAAGACACACTACACTATCTAGATAATCAAATACACAAGCAAAAACCAAAGGAAACTAAGCATTCTTATTAACTCTAGCAGAGGCTCTAAATTCCAATCCTTATTATATGGGAGACAAATAAACATTATGTTTAACATATAAAATCCAACAATGTTAGAAGCACTACTCCTATAGCCATTTAATGTCAAAGCAATATTTATAAGAATAATTTCTTTTATACATATTTTATAATTATATAAATTAAAAATCCAAATTTCAAAACATAATTCATGGTATAATATATAAACATTTACACATAATTTAATGTAGTATATATTTTTGTCTTATTTAGGGAGAACTTTCAAGATGTCTGGTTTTAAGTTTATCCATAAACACTCATTAAGGTTTATATTATTTTATTAAAATGTTTATTTAGAATTTATTATTATTATATTTTATGATGAAAATAAACCAGAATTGGGCATAAGGTAAGTGAATCTTTTCTCATATAATAATATGCTATGTTCAATCACTTAAATGAAAAATGAAATTTATATAATTGAGATGTTCATAACATGAAATCTGACTTGTTCATTTAATTTATTTAAATGTAATTTTAGGTTTTGATTTCATAAATAGGTTTCATATTAAAAATAATGTTAAGATTGTAAGAAATATGAAATTATATAGTTAAACAATTTTTAGAATTTGGAGACAATGATGAAATTGAAATTGAAATAAATAGTAACTTAACCATATTAATTTATTAATTTTTTTAAAATAAATTTCTACATATTAATGAAATTAAAACCAATGATAATTTAACTAAAACAAGTCAATAAAAACTTATTGAGTGGGCCAGGTTTATTTCAGAAACTTTAGCCAGTGAGTAGATCAATGGCTCATCTAGATATTTTTAAGAACTTTAAACTAAATGAATAAAACTATCTATGAAACTCAAACAAGTCCGCTGCAATTATCGATGAGACTCCTAAAAATAACTTTAAACTAAATAAATAAAACTGTCTATTAAACTCAAGCAAGTTGGATACTCAAGCAAGTCTGATGCAATTATGGATGAGACTCCAAGAACTACACTAGTGGGAGTAGAAGCATGCTTTGAAATGTTTTATAATAATTATATATTAAATTTAGTATTTTAAAGATGATATATATATATATATATATATATATATATATATATATATAAAGTTTTTCATTAACCAAAATATAATAATTATATATTAAATTTAATATTTTAAAAATGATATAAATATATAAACTTTTTCATTAATGAAAATAAATAGATCTCTAATACCACGATATCTTGAACAGTTTAACATAAAGCATTAAACATTGTACACTTGCATGAGATTTAGTAGCATAATGAAATTTCATGGAGAACTCACTCCATTCCCATTAGTGCATTAAGCCTTAATTGATTTCTACAAAATGTAAAGCTTTAGTTATCTCTATTATTAGTTTATCATTACCATATTCCCTAGAGGGTGATAATGTGCGTGCAAAATGGAAGCATGCTCTATTAGTTAATAGTTATTCGGAGACGCATGCTTTATTATTATAAACTTATTCTTTATCTTGTTAATTGATGTAAGGACCCAACAAAAGAAAACTGTCAAAAAATACTTTCTATAATTATTTGACCAGACTAGTTGCAAACAAACAGTAAATAAGCTTTCTTTTATTAACTGCACTGAATTACAGAAACCTTTGTTAAGTGAAAAACATATTGAACAGGAGTACACCAGCTATTCCTAAATTGTCCAACTTCCATTAATCTTCTATGCGATCCTTTATATTATTTATAAAAGAGAGAGGCCAATTACAAAAGGTAGTAACTGAATTGCCTCAGTTGATAGGGGCTGCCACCTGCTCGGTTGCCTCAACCTACTATCTAACGCATGCAAAGGCCATTTGAGAGCACTTCTTGTAAACATGCCATAACACTATGATCAAACTTTTATAGCTAGACTAGACCGCGTCGAATGTTAATGGGCACATATGAGCAAAGGAAGCATGGTGAAAAGGGCCCAATCACAAGAGAACCAACACAATGGGAATTGGGACTGAAATGGTCCGGGCTGTTGTCGGTCATCCACATGCTGCATTTTGGGTGATCTCCAAAGGTCAGTTCATGCGTGAAGCAACTATTGGCATGTTTCCATAACATATATCTATGGTTTGGAATGAAGGTGTTGATTACGATCGATTTGATATCGCAAATCATCGACTTTCCCAAGGCACGGGTTGATCCCTCCCAATACTTTAGAGGGAAGGACAATGACAAGAAATTGGTGGCAAGACTGAAGAAGAAGTATAACATTGTCAAGGAAAAACAAGTGTACATCATTAACACCATCAATGACTAGGCAGTTAGAATCCGAGCAAATTCCCTGGTTGTGAAGGTAGTGCGAAAGAACAGGCCAAATCAGTGCACGTCGGGAGTTATCACATGCGCATCGCAGTGCACAGTGGGAGTTCAAATGAATTGGTCTTTAGTTTTACTAAACGAACTAATGGAGGACGTCGTGCTGGTGCAAGAGGTGGGAAAGCCATTCACCTACCCTTGGTTGTTGATACCGATCGCACTTGTTGGTTGGATGGAACCAGCACACTATTAGGGAATGGAGGTTTTCAATGCCAACATCTGAAAAGGAGTGCCATACAACAACTCATGGGTGCTCAAAAATAAGGAAATGCAAACCAATAACAACATCCAGTTCTATTTTTACTTGGACGCACTGTGGGATGCAATGGTAAAGATGTTGCTCCTTACAGACGAGGTCGCAAAGAAGTACAAGAGGATTGCGCGAATAGTAATGGGACCACATGCCATCCACATTTAGGCGTGGCATGATGCAGATAACTAGTGGATTACGACACAATTTAAGTTGACTGACGAAGAGTTGGACACCATCAGTGACAAATGGCCACTAGAGTGGAAAGTTCTAGTCAACAATGAGGAGCCGTCAGACACAGAAAATGGGTCTCCACCAGATATTCCAATCAAGCAGGATAAGCCAAAGGAATAAGTAGAGCACTCAGAAGAGGAATTGTCTGCAACTCCAACAGAATCAAAGTTGGAGAAGCAACAAGAAGCGGCGCGGATGAAGCGTTAGTTCAAGCAGGGCGTTAGCGTCACAGGGTTGCTGTAGACACTGACAAATGTAGTATTAGAGACAAGGATACCACAGGTTGGTGTGTTTCAAAGAGTAGTAGAGGTACAAATGGGTAAGAAAGTGCGGCTAGTACAAATTTTACCGCGGGCAATCACAACGGGTAATGAGGATGCTGACACTACATTGAGATGATTTTACTTGATCGACTTTAATATCAACAAACTCCCAATGCACATGCTGGTACGAGTTAATTTCATGTTCCTACTTCTAAGGCCTCAAAGGTAATTCTAATTATTAGCTTCCTAATCTTTCTTTAGCCAACACCCAGTATTTATGGTTGAACTTTTAAAGGATTCAAAAGATGCATAAACTTTTAAATAAATATATTTTTATTTTCTTTAAATGAACATACTTGCAAATAATGTTATTGTTGTGTTGAGTTTTGATGGGGAGACGACCAAGAGTACACACCATTTTTGGGCTTGGGTACTCACAATTTTGCAATTTATGGGATCATGTTTGAGTTAGGTGTTATCATTAACAACACAGTGAATTGGAAAATGAGCATTTTCTTAATGGAGGAGATTTTTTTGCTCATGTGGAGCATGGGAGAATGGCCTTTTATCATATTGCATATCATTATATAATAATATGAATTTAGATTTTACAATAAATTATTTTTTTATGGAAATTTTTTTAAGGTTATATAATTTTATACTCTATCATATTGCATATCATTATATAATATTATGAATTTAGATTTTACAATAAATTATTCTTTTATGGAAAAGTTTTAAGGTTATATAATTTTATATTCTAGTACACATTACTATATAAAATAATGAATTTGGATTTATAATAAAAAAAATTTGGGGGGGACTTTAATATTATATAATTTTATAATCTATTATAATAAGAGAATATGAAAAAAAAATTGATGTGGAATTTTAAAAATAAAAATAAAAATATGTTTTTATATTCAAAATAAATCAAAGAAATTACAAAAAAAACGTCCGCTGTATCTTTTGAGATGTTCCCAACCTTACAAGAGTCATTAGCTTCATTTCTAAAAAACTGCACTATTAACTCTTTTACTTGAGAGCCATTCGCATAAAATAGCCAAAAAAAAAAACTTTCTCAAAACACAACATAAGATTCTTGCTAGAAAGATACTACATTCTTCAAAACAAAACACAAAAACTATCATTCAACTAGAATAAGTTTGTTAATGGTTCCTATGTGCACTTATACACAATTATACACAATCTATTTTGTATATTAACTATTTTATTTATAAACTCATAAATATAATATTTTATTAATTAATAAATTGTCACATTAAGATTTGTTAGTTACTAGCCTCAATGGGTAGTAGTTGGTTGGAGTCCAATTTCAAAGATTGTTTGATATTGAGGTCAGAAATTCAATTCTCAAAAAATCAACTCTTTGGGTTCTTCAAGCTTCCACTGATCCCTTAAAATTATTAAATGGTGGATGTAGAAAAAAATTGTTAATTACTCATAATAACTTATCACTAATTAATATATATATATATATATATATATATATTATTAATGACATTTATTATAATCTCAAAACAATTTTTTTTCTTATTAAAAATTTAATCTTTACCATTATATCACTAAATTAAAATTTATTAATTATATTTATTAATAATATTTTAAAAAATATATATCTATTTATTATTAATGACATTTATTATAATCTCAAAACAATTCTTTTGTCTCACTAAAAATTTAATTTTTACCATTATAGTAATCAATTACCCATCCAAGATCTAAAACTTACCACTCCACAATTATAATTATAGTAATCAATTACTAAATTAAAGTCCAACCACCTTCCTAAATATGAATTTTTTTTCCAAAGCTAAAAAATGTTTAACCTTTAAATTAAAAAGTTAAAACCTATCCATACATTATGACTTGTACAAAACATTTCATATACAAAAAAATCATTCAACCATGAAAACTATTAACTACTCTCTATACAAAAAAAACCAAAGAAAACCCACACTATTAACAACTCTCTATGTGGAGAAAAAAACAACACAAAGATCTAAAAAAACATAACAGCTCCAAACCCACATCCACACAACCCTCCAAAATTAGTCAAAAGCAATGAAACCCTTGAAGAAAAAGTGAAATCCTTCTGGATCTTATAATGGATGCAAAAATCCATCTTAGATTATGAATGCAAAACCAAGCTTAGATAACCTAATAGCCTCAAAATTGTACCCACCATAAATGCTGGAATTCAATACTGAATATAATTACAATACCCCTCATAAAAACATTGATATCGATTATCACAAATATCCCATAAAACATTGATATACAAATAAGGATCTAAGCAACTAAGTTGGCCAACACCAAAATTTAGTTAAAATGGAGCTTATGATTCATGGCGCTGGACAATGTATTGGAGCTGAGATCCAGCACCATCAATTCCGTCATCATGCCAAGTGAAGAGGGTATTGATGTTAGCAAAAAATTCCGATTCTGAAAAATGCAGAATAAAACTATGAAACAGAATCAAAATAGGAATACCGAAGAGATCATACCTCCAGCCATTGATGCTACTTGACTTGCTGTAGAATATTTCCCTGTTCCACAAGCTTTAGCTTCCTGTACGGTACTTCCAAGCTCTGCTTTCTCTTTCTTGATGGTGTAAAACTGAAGGGGATTGAGTTAGTGAGCTTGGGGACCAAACAGGGGTTTAATAGCTAAGCTTCCATCAAGCTTCTTTTGGCTATGTGTCAATTGTTCCACAAATTTAGGTAGAGAACTCTAGATGGAGTAATGGACCACTCCATAAGCTCCCAGCAAGATAACAATCTCCATAACTAGAAATCAAATCAAGTGCAGTTGGAAACCGAATGAACCGGCGGTAATGCAGCGAAACCGTGGAATGCGGGATGCGCAGCGGGAGCTTACATTCTCCCACTTGGTCCATACTTCCAAACTTAATGTCTCATCTTAAAACCTATTGACAATCTGTATTAAGTAATAGATACAAGAATCATGGCGATACGTCCTGTTATGACAAGTATTACCTTCCATGTATTACTATGTATTTATTGCTAATTTAATTTATGTGTCAACAATTTCTTAATGAATAAACCTTACGTTTATTCTTGGTCCTCATAGATGATTTTTCTCAAATTAAATTAAGGTGCACATAAGTATGAGAAAAACATCACATTAATTAAGAATTTCATTAAAAATAACATTGTCCATACAATGAGAAACTACATAATGGAACCAAGTCCCATATTCATTACATGATCCTTGAATTTAAATGGTGGCATGCCCTCAGTCAAAGGATCAGTGATCATCAACTCAATGTTGACGTGCTCAATGACCACTTTCTTTTCTTTAACACGTTCCCTTATGGCTAAATACTTAATGTCGATGTGTTTATTTCGACACCCACTTTTCTTGTTTTTAGCCATAAAAACAGCAGCTGAATTGTCGCAATACATTCTCAATGGCTTAGATATAGAATCCATAATTCTAAGCCCATAAATGAAACTATTAAGCCATACACCATGTAAAGTAGCCTCAAAACAGGAGACAAACTTGGCTTCCATAGTGGAAGTGGCAATCAAGGTCTGCTTGGCACTCCTCCATGATACAGCTCCACCGGTCATCATAAAAATGTATCCTGATGTTGATTTGCGTGAATCAACACATCCAGCAAAGTCAAAATCTGAGTAACCAAGTACTTCCAAATTGTCTGTCCGTCTATACATAAGCATGTAGTCTTTAGTTCCTTGAATATACCTCATTACTTTCTTTGCAGCTCTCCAGTGGTCTATACCTGGATTACTCTGATATCGTCCCAACATTCCCACAACAAATGCAATGTCGGGTCTTGTGTAGACCTGAGCATACATTAGGCTTCTGACAGCAGAAGCATATGGAATGTTCTTCATTTGTTCCCTTTCAAGGTCGTTCTTTAGGCATTGGTTCAAATTGAACCTATCACCCTTCACAATGGGAGCTATACTTGGTGAACAATCCTTCATCCGAAATATCTCTAAAATTTTATTAATATAGGTTTCCTGAGACAGACCTAAGAGGCCTCGAAATCTGTCTCTATGGATCTTAATGCCAATGACATAAGATGCCTCACCCATATCCTTCATATCGAAATTTTTAGAAAGGAATTGTTTCACTCCATGTAGCATACCCTTATCATTGGTTGCTAGAAAAATGTCATCCACATATAAAACAAGAAAACAAATTTTACTCCCACTACATTTTAGGTATATACATTGATCCATAATATTTTCTTCAAAATCAAAAGAAGAAATTATATTATGGAATTTTAAATACCATTGGCGGGATGCTTGTTTTAAACCATATAAGGATTTCTTGAGCTTGCAAACAAATTGCTCACCATCACTAGAGGGGAATCCTTCAGGTTGTTTCATGTAAACCTCCTCCTCTAGATCTCCATGTAGAAAATCTATTTTCACATCCATTTGATGCAACTCCAAGTCAAAATGGGCTACTAATGCCATAATAACGCGCAAGGAATCCTTCTTAGATACAGGAGAGAAATTCGCTGTGTAGTCGATTCCTTCTTTCTGAGTGAATCCTTTAGCAACAAGTATATCCTTGTATCTCTCAATGTTTCCCAATGAATCTTTCTTTGTCTTAAAGACCCATTTACATCCAATGGATTTTGCACCATTAGGCAACTCAACAAGATCCCATAATTCGTTACTCTTTATAGAATTCATCTCTTCCTTCATGGCATCGTACCATAATTCTGATTCTTTGCAATTCATGGCTTGTGAAAAGGACTCGGGGTCATTTTTGGCTCCAATGTTAAAGTCAGATTCTTGTAGATACACAACATAATAATCAAGAATTGTTGATCTCCTTGGTCTAGTAGATCTTCTTAATGTTGTATCACTATCTTCTTGAGAAGTATGTGGTTCAATTCGTTGTTCAAAAGTTCTTGGAAACTCTTGAACTACCTGATCTACTAGAATGCCATCAGCAGCTTGTGGAACTTCAACAATTGGTTGTTCAACACCAGTTTGTACTTGAGGGGTGCTATGAACAATAACCAATCTATCACTTGAGGTTGAAGGTTGAAATTCTAAATGATCCTTCTCGAAAACTATGTTCTTGGTTAGATTGCTCCCACTGATCAAGTCATTTTCAAGAAATTTTTCATTTCTTGATTCCACAATCCTAGTGCCGTGAGATGGACAGTAAAATCTGTAACCTTTAGACCTTTCAGCATATCCAATGAAATACCCACTAATGTTCCTTGGGTGCAGCTTCTTTTCTTGTGGATTATATATTCTCACTTTAGACGGGCATCCCCAAATGCGCATATGTCGCAAAATCGGTTTCCAACCTTTCCATAATTCAAATGGGATTTTAGGAACGGCCTTGGTTGGAAATCAATTTAATATATACACTGCCGTCTTAAGTGCTTCAGTCCACAAGGATTTAGGAAGATTGGAGCTGCTAAGCATACTCCGCACCATGTCCAATAAAGTTCGGTTTCTTCTTTCTGTTACACCATTCTGGTGAGGTGAATTAGGCATGGTGTATTGGGCAACAATCCCATGCTCTTGAAGAAATTTTGCGAATGGCCCAGGTGCTTTTCCATCTTCTGTGTATCTACCATAATATTCTCCACCTTTATGTGATCTCACGATCTTAATTTGCTTGCCGCATTGTTTCTCTACTTCAGCCTTAAATATTTTAAAGGAATCTAATGCTTCGTTCTTTTTATGAAGCATGTAGAGATACATATATCATGAGTAATCATCTATAAAAGAGATGAAGTATCTCTGACCATGTGAGTCCATCTCTGGACTACATATATCAGTATGTATGATCTCTAATATGTCGGAAATCCTATTGGCACCTTTCTTTGACTTGTTGGTCTGCTTTCCTTTTATGCAATCCACACAAGTCTCAAAATCAGTGAAATCTAGAGTATTAAGTACTCCTTGATTTACCAATCTTTTAATTCTTTCTATGGAGATATGACCTAACCTCCGATGCCATAATTTAGAGGAATATTCATTAATAACACATCTTTTAGTGCCAGTGTGAACATGCATTGAATCATAAGTGACATTGTTTTGTAAATTAATGCGGTAAAGACCATCAGACAAAATACCATTCCCAACATAATCAGATTTATTAAATAAACTGATGGATGTTTCTGAAAAGTTAAAGGAATATCCAAAAGGTACAAGTCTTGAAACTGAAATCAAGTTTCTAGAAAATCTTGGAACATAAAATATCTTTTCTAATTCTAAAACAAAGCCACTACTTAAACTTAACTAGCATGTTCCTATAGCTTCCACATGCGAGCCCATCTTGTTTCCTGATAAGATGCTTTTCTCACTTCCCACTGGATTCCTTAGGTTTTGCAAACCCTGCAAGGAATTCGAAATGTGAATTGTTGATCTAGAATCAATCCACCAAGTGTTAATATTGACATTGACCATATTAGATTCATGACAAACAAACGAGATTGCATTACCTTTGTCCGCAAGCCATTTCTGAAATTTTGCGCATTCCTTCTTCATGTGTCCCTTCTTTTTACAGAAGAAACACTTGGACTCCTTCTTAATATCAGCTTGGGGAGGTACTTTACCTTTCCCTTTCTTATTGGCTTGAGATTTTCCCTTCCTATGCGTTGTCAGCATTGCACTTTCTCCCAGTTCCATCACCAGTCTTTCTTCCTCTTGAACACACATGGTCATGAGTTCATTTATTGACCATTTATCCTTATGTGTGTTTTATGAGATTTTGAAAGGTCCATATTGGTGCGAAAGGGTGTTCAGGATGTACTGCACCAGGAAATACTCTGATATTTCAACCTCGAGTTTCTTCAATTGATCCGCAGTGTCCCTCATTTTCATGATGTGCTCGTGCACACCTTTCACACTGGTGAGCCTTAGGGATGAGAACTTCATGATTAGGGTGCTTGCTAGTGCCTTGTCTGAAGTGATGAATTGATCATCAATGGATTTTAGCAAATCTCAGACCCTTTCATGTTGATCAACTGAACCACGAATACCAGCTAAAATTTTAGTCTTAATGAACATCATGCTTAAACGATTAGATCGCTCCCATCGCTCATAAAGCGTGATGTCCGCTACAGTGCCGGTATTGGTGAGTGTTGGTGGTTCATCTTTCATAATAGCATAATCTATGTCCATCCATCCCAAATGAAGGATAATTCTCTCCTTCCAGACCTTATAGTTATCTCCCTTAAGTTCAGGGATATCAAGACGAATTTCAGATAAATTTGCAGGTTGTACAACTACATAAAAATAAATATCACATGCTTACGTTAAAATTGAGACCAAATAAATTTTCATGTTTTTACCAATGTAAATTCATGCTTTAAGATTGAATCCAATGACATAAAATTTTCCTGTGGGCTAAATTTTTAATTCAAGAAGATTCAAAAATATTCTTTATGATCAAACTATTAATGCATAATTCCTGTGGGTAAGTTATGAATAATTCAATATTTTATCCTAATTAATTACATAAATATAATAAAAAATCCTATGGGATAAAATTTATTATATTTAGTATAATTAATTACAATTAATGTCTAAACTTTGTTTATGTGATCCTAAACAAAACAAAAATATAATATTAATTAATTAGAGATGCTGTGGCTATTCTCTAATTAAATATCATATAGATCACTAGACATTATTACTGTTCACTGTAACAAAACAAGCTTCAAATGAACAGATCTGAATGAGGGCAAGCTAAAAAATCTAAACTCCACTGTTAGTTCCAGAATTTCTAAAATACATTACTTTCATATAAAATAGATATTCAAAATACCATATTGTTTCTGTCTAAAGTATCTTCCTTCAACTAATCCATAACATAAAAATAGCCATCCGAACTCCAAAATTTATAAAAGATTATAACCACCATAAAAATGTACAGTCGAATCCAGGTAAACAATTCTTATAGGAGCAACACAAGTTATATAGGAAAGTTTAAACCATACCAAGCCTCTACCTGCTCTGAACCAAATCCCAGTGCCTTAAAGGCTGAATGAAACTGCTTGAGAAAAACTGATAAAAGGTAATGAGGGTTTTTGAAATTTGAAAAAAAAGAAGAAAGTGAATCGAACACATCTAACTGGATGCATAAAACCAACCAGATCCAGATCAGTCTGTTACCTTCATGATGAACACATGATGGCCAGAGCACAGAATTTGAAAAGAATTTATTTTCTCAGACGATCTAAGGCAATGCGGTAGCAGGAAACACAGGCAAAGAGATGACAGCAGCAATCTCTACTTTTGCAGAAGGGAAAGGCATCTCTGTGCTACCTTCTTTACCAGATTTGCTCCCCCCCCCTTTTTTTTAATGCTATCACGTTATTATAAGCAAACGAGTAGAATGCAAGTCATGAAAACAATTGTGGAGAGCACGAGACTCAAAACCCCAAAACCCAAAATTTATTTCTACATGCCAAAAGAGGTAGAACTGATAACCGAAATAAATTTCCTTTCTAAAACAAGAAAACAACTGTAATCACTGTAACCAATCGATTTAGCTCGTTCTCCAGCGAAACACACAACCAACAATAAGCAAAAATTACTGCCGCTAATGCTGAGTTGAATAAGTTAATGCTCCACAACACATTCACAGAAAAAATGGATGAAATCAAACTCTGGGTGTTCTAAGAGCCTCACTGATTTATTTCTCAGAACACTCCTGTGCTCTAAGAGCATCGCAGACTGTGTTACTTAAAAGAATGGGAAAGCACGCATGAATGGATGCAAAAAGAAATTATCGGATACTATGCAATACAACCATTTTTATGATAGACGCATTAGAGAAACCCTAAGCTCAAAATTGAACATCCAATGCATACACACATAGAAAAACCTACAGTGGCGACTATATACAGAACACCAAGGCAGAGATAACTTGCTATGATACCAACTGTTAGCAAAAAATTCCGATTCTGAAAAATGCGGAATAAAACTCTGAAACAGAATTGAAATAGGAATACCGAATAGATCATACCTCAAGCCATTGATGCTACTTGACTTGCTGTAGAATATTTCCCTGTTCCACAAGCTTTAGCTTCCTGTACGGTACTTCCAAGCTCTGCTTTCTCTTTCTTGATGGTGTAAAACTAAAGGGGATTGAGTTAGTGAGCTTGGGGACCAAACAGTGGTTTAATAGCCAAGCTTCCATCAAGCTTCTGTTGGCTATGTGTCAATTGTTCCACAAATTTAGGTAGAGAACTCTAGATGGAGTAATGGACCACTCCATAAGCTCCCAGCAAGATAACAGTCTCCATAACTAGAAATCAAATCAAGTACAGTTGGAAACCGAATGAACCGGAGGTAATGCAGCGGAACCGTGGAATGCGGGATGCGCAGCGGGAGCTTACAATTGATCCACTCGGTGAATTATGGAACATAACTAGCTATTGAATACTATTTTGATAACCCGCTTTCAGAGGTATTGAACCCGTGGATATATAATGTCGCCATGGATTGAAATGATAAAAAAACAAAAAAATTATTTCTTCTTTGTGCAGCTGGACCAGCGGCATAATAATCTATTATAGATAGCAATTCTATACAAAAGGTAATTCACAAATTTTATTTTATATATTTCACAACCTCTATTTTATATATTTCACAATCTTTACCTTATCGAATGGCTATGTATGGACCATCACCATATCGTGGTAATTGTTCACTTCGGTACTAAGAAGGTTGCTAAGACACTAATATTCATTATTTAGTGA
>LPNX010568599.1:0-66434 GCA_001517045.1 Pseudotsuga menziesii
GAGTTAGATACACATGGTTGTTAGAGCATGTTTATAACAGTTTAGGTAGGCCTTCTTTCATACAAGTTTGAATATCCTTGATCGTTTATCTTCTCTCAATTCCTTGGTACAAAACGGAATGGAGCCATTTATTGAGTAGTGGGATGCAAACTGCAAGCAGTGAAAACTTTTCAAATATTGAAAATAGCGAACCACAAAAGAGATTTGGAGAGACTTTTATGGAGATCAAGGCAAATTTTTTTGTAGAGAGTTCTATTTTCAAAATTTAAAAGCTTTCACTGCTTGCAGTTGCATCCCACTACTCAAAAATGGCTCCATTTCATTTTGTATCAGGGACTTCAGGGAGTGTCATTAATGTTTGAAGGCAAAGTTTTTTGTGGAGAGTTCCATTTTCAGGTTTTCATGAGTTGTTGAAGGATTCAGCAAAGTGTAATGAATATATTTTGCAGTCTTTGATAATTTAGTGCTTCCTCGACTAAATACAATTCAGTTATGTAATGATCATCTTCATTTAGAAAATGGGTTCGCCGCTTCTATTTATAGTTTTTTGACAGAGGCACCTCGGTCGAGGTATTTACCTCGACCGAGCTCTATACCTCGACCGAGGGCTGGAAAAACCCTCGGTCGAGGGCTGGAAAAAACCCTCGGTCGAGGGCTGGAAAAAACCTCGGTCGAGATATTAAAACCTCGGTCGAGGGCTTGTTAAACCCTCGACCGAGGTACGTTTTTTGGTTTTTGCCGAAATGCGCTTGCCAAAAAGTGTTACCCAGGTCCGTGGATTCACCCTATAGTAAGTGCTCATAATTTATACAATATTTTACATTTAAAATCAAAAATTAAGAGAACACTTTATGAAGAGGGACCAGCTTGGTCGTAGATGGACTTTTTCCAAGCCTGGGCCTTTGCTGCTATCGATCTGCTCAGTAATCTGTTGGTCTTTTTGAGATCCTGTTAATCTCAGACCCTCACTTTCTTCTTCTCTTTTCTTTTTATCTACTTATTCATTTCTCTTTCTCTTCCTTCCTTGCTGCCTCCTCTGCAACTCTCTTTCTTTCTTCTTCCTTATTCTTCAACCAATTATTTGCCTCTTCTGCTTTTGTCTTTTAGACATATCTTCTTTACAGCAATCACCCTGTCATAAACATAGCATGTCCTTAGGACATTTAGCTTTTACCAAAATAACAAAAACTGTATCAGTCTATTTACCTCCTCCATATGCATTCTGTAAAATAAACTATACACAGTATTAATGCATGGAAAGAAAGAATGACAAGGCAAAGAAAATCCTGCAAGTTTGTGTCTCAAAATCTTCTAAGTCTGCATCTGAACTAGCTCGAAATCCTCTGATGAAAGCATGAACCATAACAATGTAACCACCAATCCTCAAAATACTGAACCCTAAACTGTGCTCTTCATCTCGGAAAAAACCTTGACTCGACCAAAACCCACAAAAAACCTTGCCATCCCATAAAATAGAGTAAAAGCACACAAAAACAAGGACAAGAGGAAAACGCAGGTTTCAACACAAATAAAATATAAAAGACTACTTTGCACGTATATAACCATCGGCAGTTGGAAGCACTAAGCATCAAGCGGATAGTTCACTATGCAGCCGCAACGGTGAAAGACAGACTGACTATGGCTTCTGCGATCAAATAAAACGTCGGCGATCGGAAGCTCTAAGGTTTGTGCATCGGGGGACTCCAAATATATCGGAAGCGGAACCTCTAAACATTGGGCCAATAGATCACTACGCAGCTGCAACGACGAGAAGTAGACAGACTACGGGTTTCGCTATAACAAAAAATCATCGGCGATTGGAAGCCCTAAGCACTATGCGTCGGCGATTCAAACCTCAAAACTTCCACATGGGTTACAACAAAAGTTGTTTTGCATCCTCATTTAAGGAAGATCCACTAGGATAGTTTGTCCATATTAGATGGGTAGTGCACTATGTTTTTTAATAGCTTTCTTCTCAATCCATGGTATTAACTAGTTCATAAATCCATTTATATTTCCCATTTCTTTCACTTTGACATATACGTCAAAACGTTGTATTACTGTCAAAATTTCCATGGAGGATTTAATTTGTGTATAGTGCACTGCATATTTTCATAGACCCAAACTTGTGTCAACAATGATTAAGCCCAAGAACAAATACACTAAAAATTTTCCTGAAGGAATATGAATCAATATTGTATTCCTCCAACCTTCAAAGTTATGCTAATGAATACTGCTAAAATTGTACTACAATTCATAAATCGTCAAGTTGTCCATGGACAAAATGCGACTTCCAATATTCATTTGAATTCTAGAGAGGTTATTTCTAATATCTACAAAGCATCCTATGTAGTATCAAAATTGTTGCGGAGGAGCTAATTTATGTACCATGCGTTGGGTAGATATTTACAGTCCCAAATTTGTGTTAGAAACCATTGAACCCAATATCAAAGACATTCAAAATTTGGTTGAAGAAAATATGAATCAATATCATACTTCTCCAATCATACTTCTCCACTGCATACAAGATTTCCTTTCTTACAAAAGTCTTGCAATGTTTGAATCTCCATGTTGATAGATATATGATTCAAATAAATATATATTGTTGCATAAAATTCATGTAAGAAATATAAATCTATCTTGGTTAAAGTGTTTCATTGCATCTTTGTTGACTCCTTCTCTCTTTATAATGAAATTATGTTCAAATAATAGAACCAATAAAAACAATTGTTTTACTTTAAATGTTTGGACTTCCATGTAACTAACTATCCAAGATTGTCAATGGATGAACTTTGAAGCATGAACACTCCAACATATTTTGATTACTTCATAGATGCACCTTATGCAATAAGAAACACCAATGTATATATGATGTCACTGGATATGCTAGAAAGAATATATACAAATTAATATGGAATGGGGGAGAGAAAACATGGAAGATGTCTGGAAAGAGGAAAAACGAAATGTAGATTGATGATGAAATTCAAAAGGATTATACCACTAAAATGAAAGCATACAAAGATGAAAGTAGGCCTATTTCAAGCTTGTGGATTCTCCTTTGAGTGGATGCTTCTTCATTTTATGACATCAACAAGCCAAATGATCTTTGAAATATGGCATGCAAAGAACACGATATACTTTAAGAGTGATACCCTCCACAAAAATAGCTACAATAAGGCCTTAAAATAGAAATACTCTCCTATGATATTCTTTTTTATGCAATTAAAGTTGTCAAAGCGAGGCTTGGTTAATTGGTTGCTAGAATCTAGGTTGTTTTCCACACTTGTATGGATGTTCTATGAAGAGAAAGTCTTGTTTTCAATCCCAAAACTTCACCATACAACAAACCCTCTTCAAACATGGAAAAGGAGTCTTGTTTCCAGTCTATACTACTACTAAGATACTTCTTTCTCAAATATAAAATTTCAATGTTGTTAGGGGGTTGAGACTACCTCTAAAGTTCAAGAGAAGACTTCTAGAAGGTCCATTTCACTGTTGTAGCTTGTTGTTACATGCTCGAGATTGAATTTTAGGTTATTCCAAGGGGATAAATGGATGTCTTGCTTACCATAACACCAAATTTAAGGTTGTAGTTACAATGTATCGTACCTATAATGCTAATTATTGTTGACATTGGGTGAAATCATGCCTCCTTACCTATGTTATGCCCAAAAATGTTAGGAATTAGCTTAGATTTCCTTAGATAATTCCTAAAACTGGGAATGAGGGATTGTTTAAGGTTGTTTCATGCCTATACTTGCTAAATAATCTTGCTTACTGATGTTTTATTGCTCAAAGTGGAGATATAAGGATGGTTAGTATTTTCTACCTCCAGATTGTTCCTAAACATACCTAAAATAACCTAAATCTGTGAAATGACATTATACCACTATTGTCCATGCTCAAATCTATCCAAATTGTGCCCATAACTCCTATTCATGGCTCAGAACTACGGCTTAGGGACGAAATTGTCCAAAAATTCCATGAAAAATCCATTTTCATTGCTAGAGCATCGTTAAATTATGTCATCCACTAGAATCCATGTTAAGAAATGCATGAACAATATCAACCCTTGCATATTGTGATCAAAATCACAAGTGGAAACGCATACAAAATGGTGGGTAGAAAGTGGCATATGTAATTTGGGTATCCAAACTTGGGCTCTTAATCATGTACTTTGTTGCAACATCATTGATATGTCTAATAGATAAAACGAACATGGGCACCTTTGGCTTTATTTCCCTTTAACCCACTTCCATTTACTTTTTCTTGGACAATTTCATTGAAATTGAACCAAGAAAATATGTTTTATATTATGCTAAATCCAAATTATATCACTTATAAAATTAGAGATTCGATATTCTCTCTTTCTAGATGGTGGAGTACATGAGGACATGATTTATTTAATTAGTGTATGAAAATCCTAAGGTGGTAGTGCAAGTTTTTATTCTGATTCCCAAAACGTTTTTGGAATCCTCTCCTCCATCCTGACCACAAAGGATTCAGATAGATCCTTTCAACTCCTAAGCAAATAATCACTTGCAAGTTTTCCATCTGCAAAAAATCCTTTGCCACAGTGACTCAAGTTTCTTATCCTACCTCCACATATTTTTATTTATGATGGTGGGCATCTTAGACCTAAGGAATTAACAACAAAACACAAGTAAGGTTCACAACCCTTTTTTATTTTAAATTTTTAGTCCAGGATATTGTGATATAAAGTCAAAAATTCATACCAATAATGGGGACACAAATTTTGAAGGGACAAAGGGCTCAACAACTCCTTGATTACTTATTCTACTAGCCTTCTCAAGTAGGTTTAGCCTTCTTACTTAGATTGTTTGTATAATGCATTATTGATCTTGGTTGGGACTAGTATGTGATTTGATACATATTTTATGTTGGTTTGATGGGGATTTTCTCTTGTAACAACCTACTTGATCTACCTACTATTAGTGTCTCTGAGTCCACAATCCTTTGGACCAATAGTTTGAAAAAAAACTATTTTATTGTTCGGTGTGAAAATGTGGCCTTGGAATCTGATGCATAATCTTTCATAATTGTGTTTTAGTTAGTGGGGATGTAGGATATTATGATAGTAATTGTTTTGAAATGTTTTTCAGTTCCATGTTTCTTTAGAGCTAATGGTTTGATCTATAATGTTTCTATTTTGTTAGGAACTTCAATTGGAGTTTCATATGATTCAACGGATGATACCCTACCATCTCTTAAGAAGCTTATAGAACTGTTTAGAAAACATGACCTACTCCATGTTAGGCTCTTGTATATGAATTTCCATGCCACCCTTCTATATTCATTGTAAGTCCTAGAGGGTTCATCTCACCTAAAATTTTGGGCTTTAGGTTCAACCCTTAGGTTATAAGCTCTTCTGACCTCTACCATAGTATTATTTGTGACTAACTACAACTGAGTGGGATATAGATATGTAATTATCTACTCTTGGTATACCTTTTCCTCCTTGAGAATACACTCCTCCTCTTCCACCATGCACATACCTTTATATCCTAGAAAGTCCTCTTCTCATTCCATTTCATCTTAATGGAATAACATATTTAGGCTTGAAGAAGGATATTATGTGTCTAGATACTTAGGCTCGTAATATTATTCACACCCTTTATCTATTGTGGCAGTAATATTAGTCGGCAACCTAGGATATTTCTTAGTGGTAAGAATTTCTCACCTTATTTCTCGTGAAGGAGACATCAAAGGGTTTCTCATGTATTGTGGTTGGAGATGAATTTGAGGATTTGGTTTCGAAGAGGAGGCCCAATGAATGGGTTTGTATCTTGGCCTTGATTGACTTTCGGAGGTCATTAGCCATAGTGTTCAAGAGTTTGTTTACCTCCTCTAGACTGAGTGCATATTGGCTCAAATATCTTTGAGGATCTTTCCCTCTTCTCCTATTGGGATGTATTCTATCCACTCGATAATTTATTCTGGTCTTCATGGGAACCCCGATAGCTTTCATATTTTCCTCCAAGTCTTCTACATCACAAAACAAAGTCTCAAGGTCGATTGACTGTCTTTCTCTCGGGATGAAATAAAACTTGGAATCAAAAGTGAAAGAGTATGTGAGCATGGTGATTGAGTTCGAATGTTTGATGGTATCATTTATTTGATGATACAACTTGCAAAACCGACTAGTGAACTTCGTCACAGATTCACCATTGTTCCTCTTCAAGGAATTGAACTTGGTTAGGATATGTTATTATATTTCTTCACACCCCATGCTTTGTAAACTTCTTGACAAACTACATCTGATCGATGATATTGTTGTTAGGAATATTCTTGAACCATTTTTTGGCTTCTTCCTCTAAATAATGTGAAAACATGCTAGAAAATACATCATCCTCCTTTATATCAAATTTCTCTATGTAATCTTGAAACATAGTGAGGTGGTCTTCAATTGAAACACCACTTTCTCCACTTAACTTAGGGAGTATCTTGAGATATCCTTCTAGTAGGTCACCTAGTTGGTGTGAGCGAGGAAAGACCAATGGTTTAAACCTAGCCTCCAACCAGGGGTTGGGAAGATTAAGAGCCTCCATATTAGGGTTTTGGACATACATATGAATCTAAATAGTAGGAAAATGGTGGGGGATAAGGATTTGGAGTACAAAATAAAGAGGTTTGGATTTGGTGGGAGAATGAGAGGAAAGTAGGGTTTTAGCGAGTGTACAAGACCCCAAAGGGGAGCAATCACTATGTGGGGAGGAATTATAGGTGTGAGGGTTCAAAGGTAATGGGTATGAATGCTCAACTTGTGGGTTGTGTGCAATGCCTAGAAGTGGGTTAAATATTTGGACAATTACTGGGGTTATAATGGGTATATATGAGCTTATGTACACAACTAGAGGAATTGTTTCTTTCCTCCCTTTCCAGACAAGACTGAGGTATGCCAGGGAAGAAATGAGATTTCCCGTATCTTGACATAGTTATTATTAATCTTGATTCTATACTTTCAATAGGTAAACATGTTTCCCTAGTGGAATATATTTGGGGGGTGGATTTGCTAGTTAGAGGCTACTTCTCATTATTCCTCTTAGGAATAAGGCTTTATCATATTCAAGCGTTGAGAAAATTAATACACTTTATATAAAGAAAGCACAAAATAAAAAATAACAACAAAATGCTTCTTGGATACTAAGTAAATTTGTATTGCTTTCTTTCAACCCTTTCTTCTTTGACTCAGAAAGGGTACTAGTTGTAGTTCTTTAGAACCGATATATCGAACCCCCATAGTAGTTTCACCATGTTATCCCTATGGTTGTATGGAAAATAGATTTGGAATTTATTTAATAGCTATGTCATTTATATATTTGAATATCACAAAGAAGGGCTCCAGTTAAGATGGAAATGTTAAGGAGG
The DNA here is from genome assembly GCA_001517045.1 of Pseudotsuga menziesii. Taxonomy (NCBI): domain Eukaryota; kingdom Viridiplantae; phylum Streptophyta; class Pinopsida; order Pinales; family Pinaceae; genus Pseudotsuga; species Pseudotsuga menziesii. The sequence goes on from LPNX010568599.1 coordinate 7,390, forward strand.
GATATGCATATTGCACTGTCTCTATACCACTTTAGGTAAATAATATAATCCTCTAACCAAGGGAAGGAACCCTCAAATATAGGGAGGTATGAATCCTAGTCTATCACCCTAGGTACCTTTCATATTAAACTTGAATTGGTTTACTACTGAAATATGAGGTGTTAGGGGGGGGATCCTAGCAGTGAGAAATGGAAATGAGTGTTATATTTGAAAAGGGAGGCATAAGATTTGCATAGAACATTAAAAGTGAAAATAAATCCAACTCACAACTGCCTTAATGTTAACAAGTTCTCAGAATGGAAGAAAAAACAACATAAAACACATTCAATTGTCGAACTATGTTTTGAGTTCCCATTGGTATGCATATCAGATACCATTTGAAAATTACACAGATGGGTAAATTTCAGATCCGTGAAATTCTAGGACATCGGATGAAGAGTTGACATATTGTCTAAAAAGTACATTAAAACATGCATAAACACCATTCATTCAACAATCATTGGCAGTCTCTCCTGTGTATTGGCTTCCCAAACAACAATATCTCATACATTAAAAATTAAAAACACCTTTAATTTTTAAAAAACCTTTGGTAGTCTCACATCGTTCTTGGGTGCTCCAAATGCATAGCATTTGTATCTCATTTATACAGTAGTGAAAACAATGGAGTGGATTAATTCATCTATGCCCTGGTCTTATTGTCTTTTAGGTTGACACCAAACTTTTAACAAACATATGCTATGAAGAATGTGGAAAGAAAAAGAGAATAGACTAATGTAACAGATCCATGAGACGTTTCTCAGCTCCAAAAACCATGAAAAATAGTGAACCTCCTATAGTGCCTCTTCATGTTGAGCTTAAGTATGCTCGCAAATGCTGACTATGCCCTTAGGCAATACTTACGAGGTCGTTTCCTTCTATTGGAATTTGTAGGTTTTAGTTGATGCTGGCATAACTGATTTTCGGGGAAACTTAACCCCCGAGTATGCATTTTTCTTCTGAACTTAACTTCTCATGCACCTTTCTTTATCTGGTTGTTGAAGAACAAAACTAATTCTGGTACTGAACAATAACGCGATATTTTATCTATTATTGAACATGATCAATGAGTATTTTTTCTAGTATGAAAGTAGTGGAGATTAAGCAATGTTGTGTTAAATGAGGAATGCTACAAGAGGAATACATGATGCTTTATCATGGTGAAATATGAAGTGGACTCGGCAGAAGGAACTCGGTCCTTATTATATTAGTTTGATTTGTCCAACAACCAATTTGTCAAACCTCTGTAAAGTGCAACAAATGTAGAATGAAGGATGAGAGTGTGATATGTAGAAGGAGTATTATATCCCTCCTTTGCTAGATCAATATTGTGTTCCTTAAAAAAAATTATTCAAAGTGGGATTTGAATCTCCAAACAAGGTGTCAAATTTCCAAAGTTCATTCAAAGCAAGCAGTGGTTCAGAGTGGTGAATAAGTTTCTTTGAATGGAAATAACTAAAGCAAACTTCATGTAGGAACAATATTTCATACAAAAAAAAGAGAAAATCCTCAAGATGAGTGGAACTAGCTCCATGATCATAGAGAATCTAAGCATGAGGTTGATGATTAGGGGCCCCTAGTGAGGAAAGAAACTGAAAATAACCAAGGCGGGTATGTGCACATATATAGTTGTGAAGCTACAAAATTTTAGTCATTCACATGTTGTGGATTAGTTGTGGAATGATGGACTGGAGATTTGACTGCTAGACTAGGATTTTCATGATGACCCTTTGTGTGCAAGGTATCAGATGATGCTAGGGATTATTCATGTAATCCAAGAGAAAATGATGCCAGAAAGTTGTATGAATGGGATGATTATATTGTGCACATGCCTTGACATCGAACCAACAGATTCTCTCAATATTTATGCACCACTTGATTTATAGTGAATGTGGCTTCACATGAGTAATCTCCCTTTGATTTCCCAAACCAATTATGCTATCATGAGGCGATAGGGGAATTCTTCTACGAAAATAGACCAGATACATTGCTAGCATGTCTGCATATTTTAATGATGACCACTAGTAAGAGAATTATTCCTTTCTATTTTATTTCTTGCATTACAACCTTGTCAATGGTTCGTATCCATTTTGAAATATGGAAAAATCTACGATTACCCTTCCGCCATGTGTATTTATCCTCATGTATGATTTGTATCCTTACTAGGCTTCAAATTTGAAGCCTTCAGAGCCCTTCAAAGGCCATTTTAAATGTCATAGAAGGCCACAAGGAATTTTACCATGCAAAAGAAAAATTAGTTTCATTTCCAACACTTCAATAATGAAATTGAGTAAGCCTCAATAAATTTGCAATAGAAGGGAAGCTACAAAATTTGCCTATCAAGGGATTCAGTAGAGTATGGGAGAGTCGGGACTCAGAGCCTTCACAAGTGCCCTTGAATAGACGGATCATGGATGAGGATCTCAGTCCCAATCGACACGGACCACAGTGGGCCACTAGGCTTCCTAGTGCCAAGTTCAAGTCAGTGAGTCAGGATTGTGACTCGCAATTCGATGTTCACTTTCAAAGCATTTAATGGCATTAGCATGCATTACTGATTCACCAACTTCACTAAATATTGGTATGAGATGATGCCACCTGCCAACTCGATTTTCCATTTGCCATCTTATTGTTCACTGAGTCACATGATCTCACAAATTACAAGTCACTTGAGTATTTGAGTATATGATGTGAAATTAAATACTCATATGAGTCATATCTATGGATGGTGAATTGATTTGATAACCCTCCACTGTCAAGGCTCCGTAAGGAAAAACTAATGGTGTTGTTTTTTGGGTTACAACTTACAAGTTGCAATTTACAATGCATTGAGCAATCTTTTCTAGATTTGAACATAACCTGGTCCAATGCAGGGTATGTAAGTTTCCAGAACAGGGTTTCACCCAGTGCTAGACATTTCTATTATGACCACCAGAAGACTGGGATGGTGGATCTTTGGTAGTAGGCTAGCAGCACACCGCCCTTTGTTTGTGCTCATGAATCATATCCTATACTAGTTAGTCCAAGATTCTAGGATTTATTCCAATTTCCATTCATTTACTGGGGTCAGAATCATTTGAATCAGCACTCCCAGTCTCCCACGGTTCACCTAGGCCACTTAGTCTACCTGTCTCATCGAAGGAAGGGGGTTAGGAAGTAGAGACAAAGGCAACTGGAATGGAGGGTCAGCTAGAGAGAATGGTTGTACAATATCCATATAGTCATCTCTAAAAGAAACGAAAGAATTTGTCATATACCTAACTGAATATTATCATTACTTAATTTGTCAGGATGCTTACACAGTAACTCTTGCGCCTGCGTTGTTTATGAGGGTTTCCTATGTCTACAATGGCTACGATTTAGAGAGGCTCGTTCCCATCGTTATAGCACCAGTGGGTTTCTCCTGCAAATATCACTATTACGTCTCCCCTCCTCACTCACCTCACCTTTTGACTTGAGTCCTCTTCTTCTTCTTCCTCCCGTGGGCTCTTTGTTCTATGCCCTGAGCACCCTCATAATGAATAATGATCTATGAAAGTCTCTGGAGACCTCGGGAAAACAATGCCTAGATTTCCCTCACTTGGACAGATATATCTATGTTACGTAGAAGCAATTATAAAATATATTTTTTTGTAATCATGTGAAATACACAAACATGCATTCGCCTACCTCGGGCAAGGTAAACCAACTCAGGAGCATCGGAATATTGTGGAATTTAGATGGCATTTTTTCCAATCATCTTTCTATAGAAGGAAACTGTTGCACACTCTAATTCCTCATTCTCTTCTATGGTGGGCAACTCAAAGGTTCTATGCTTTTCATAGGTAGGAGAAACAGAAGCAAAGGTAGAACGTTGGGTAAGCTGGATTGAGCTTCCCTGAACTTAAAGAGATTGGTGAAGTCTGTGAAAAAAAAACATTATTTTGGGTTTAAGATTATAGGACAGTCGGAGGTCGGGACTCAGACTCTCAACTCTCCAATTCTATGCTTCAGTGTCTCCCTAATTTCTATTTCCTCTAGAAGATTATGCATGTCAAAACCCCAAAAATTTCAAAAAATTTAAAACTCTTAAAATAACATATAATCTAAATAAAAACAGATATTAACTGTTTGATTAGTTTATGTCACTGAAATTTTAACTGAATGATCTTTACTTGCTTAACTTATATGATGAGTTTCTTGTCAGTTACTGATTGTTTTCTGTTTGCAACCGCAAGGGGGAATTGCTATGACAGACTGGGCTTACTTATCTTTCGAGCTAATGTAGCAGTATTTCTTTCTTTGATAGATATACAGGTAAACTTCAGGTCACTGCTAAAAGATCCTTTAAAGTATTAGATAACAAAATGTTGTTCCAATTCATTCAGTAAAAGTATAAATACATGCTAGCCAGTTTATAAGGCTTTTACAGGTACAACTTTTCCTATAATTCTTCTTAAGATCTTACTGAAAGAAAGTTAGAATTTCCAGAGGAAAGATAGCTATTTTCCTTTATAAAAACAGAATTTAGTAACCGTATGAAGTACTAGATCATTATTGAGTTCATTGTAATGCAATCATAATATTTCTTATCTAGCACAGTAATAAGTACTGGATTACCATGTTCATACCCAAATTATTTATCTGCTGTTACTGCATCATGCCAAGTTAGTATATGTTTTGATTCGCAAATACCAGGTTTATTGTTTGGTATAGTTTTTCTATTAACATTTTTAAGAGTTTACATTAAATGGAAAATTACCTATATTTCCATTTACAATAGTTGAATAAAACTAGATTATCATAATTTAACCTATTATGAGTTCCAGACTACACTATCAACAAGGATGGCAATAGTAATTTACATAAACAGCTAGTCATACATTCACTACCAAACCTGGTAAATTTTTTAGCATGAAAGACAACAAAAGTCTAAAAGTTAACATAAGGAATCTAAGACTATTAGAGATTGTTATTGCATAGGTAATACCATGTGAACATGGATTAGAATAAACTTACTCCAAAATTTGTGGGTTATAAAGCTTAAATCCTACAAATTAAAGTTACCAAAAAAAATAACAAGTCTTATACTATCTATGCAAAGCTATGGCAAAAGACACCAAAGTAATAGAATAGTAGATAACTATTCCTAGTATCACTTGAGACTAGGGTAAATAGCATTATAGAGGTAAATTTAATGAATAATTTATGACCTAACATTATGCTCATATCATTATACTTTTATAATAAACAACAAAGATTTAAGGTCTAAAATACCTCCATACTTAATCTTGATCGATTACTTATAATACAAGGTTTTTAATCTGTATAAGGTAAGGTTTTAATATATACATAGCCAGGTGTAATAACATCGTTCTAACACCGTGATTATACAATGTATAAAACGCAAAGGTTGATATTTACAATGCCTAGTCTTATGCGCATTATGCTAATATATAGTTTTCTTATATCTTTGGGTTTTCTATTACATGCATTTTAATTTTAAGCACTGTACCAGAATAGGTAGAAATATGGGTTTTATAACCACTTGAACGGTGGATTTAAGATGCAGCCGTAATGAAAATATTATTTTACCCTGTAATATTTCTTTTATGGGATAAACTGAACTTATAGGGTTCAACCCTAATTTTTCTGTTCAGATTAAAACAGTTGCTTAAACTGCCAATAAACTTATAATTCTATTGATAAGTCCTTTTAATGAAGTTGATGTTAGGCTTATGTTCTTGATTTAATTGTTATACAAAAACTTCTTAAACCTTATAGAGGGTTTATACCCTTATACAAATACTCTGGTTGAGAATACAATTCTCTTACATTGTTTCCAGTCATGTTATAATACTGTAATTTAATTTATTATAAAGAAATATGTAGTAAATGAACTCTCCAGCTTAATGTTATATAGATTTGTTATTACATTTATGTGCAGGCTTAAAACCCTGATTTCCTTTTATTAGAAATTATAAAAAAAATGCCAAGTATAATCCTTTTGAATTTAAAAGACCTGTTGTATTCTCATTAAATATTATTGTTGTCTTTAAATAATGTTTATTTACTTTATAATGCACAGTGTATAACTAGTTCATATATAAACTTTATTTATTTACACCCTGAGTATAAATAAACTAAGTTTTTCTTTAATTATATAATAATACACTACTTAAATATTATTTTTTTATAATATATATAATGTAGATACATTATTGGTGATACAATAATAGTATTACTTCTTCTCAATGTTCTATGATTGTTATTTTAATGTTATTTACTCAATGTTTAGTTTGGGTTCTTTATTTAGTTGTAATACCTGAATATTTCTATATATTTCTTATTTAATAATAATAAAGTATATTTTTATATACCTATCTATACAAATACCTGTGTATATGATAGCATTCGTTTACCATAATTGAAATAGAAATTACAGTTATGAAATATGCTTAACTAGTTAAATCTAGAGTATACAGTAATTAGATAATTGCATTCTTAATTATATTGCAGACTAAAAACCAATAGAATTTAACTGTAACATCAACAGATAAGTAATTATATCCTACTGTAAATATTGTTTTTATTTTTAACTTTAAAAGGTTAATTCCTTTTGACTAGCAAATAACAATCATAGAACTTAAACTGCAGAGATACTTAGTCTATCTTTTCTTTAATACAGCTAGTACTTTCAGAAAACTGAAATACAGTACTAAGAATAGTTTTTAAGACTGTAGGAAGATAACTTATGAATTTGTGAAAACACTTGTAGTAACTGTAAGTAATATAGGAAACTCAGTTCAGAAGCATGCTACTTCTCAACACCGAGATACTGTGCTGGAGTACGGTCTGGTGATACCAGATGTGGAAAAACACAGTAACTATTAACAGATTTAACTACTGATATTCTGAGATACTAACTTTACTGAAACTAACTAACTACTCATACATATAAATAAATATAACATACATCCATTCATACTCAGAAAACATAAAGAAATAAATGACAGAACCTGTTTAAGCTGTGGACAACAACAGCAATGGGAGGCCGTTCCTCCCTACCAACTCCTGGAGAACACTCAGAAAACGACTTCTCAGGACCCCCGAGCTTGCTCTGGTCTCCTTGGCTGGAACTAGGTGCAGCAAAGTTAGATACCAGTCTTCAACTCAGTATTAACTCAGAACTTATCAGTAAGTTCTCCCAGCTAAAAAGCTGTAAATAACCAAGTTCCTGCAGCATTCCTCTCAAACAACTTCCTTACTATTTTCCCCTCTTCCTCAATGAATTTCCTGAATAACATTCACCTGAATGCATTCTCTCTGGAAAATAACTGAGCAGCCTCAACTCTCTTCATTGAGTACTTTTAAAAGATTGCCTAGGTCTTTGTTGGGTTAACTGTCATTTAATGAGCCACCTGCTCTGATTCCACTTTCTTGGGGAATCATGACCCCAAATATAGGGAAGTTGCCACCTGCAACTTAGGAAGTGTTTGAGGATGCTGCCACTTGTCTTTTGCCTGCCACCTAGTTCCATCCACCAATTTGACCAGTAACCTCTTTTTAACAGCTCTCCCATGCTGTTGTCTCCATAATTTATTTATTAAATAATATTATATTCTGAATTACACTCCATTATTGTTGACTCTGCTGAGTCATCAATCCCTACTTAGGATTAATTTTAACATAATGTCTCAGAAATATAATAAAACAATTTACATAATTTTACAAAATTGGGGTATGTGACAATGCAGAGCTAAGCTGTTGACTTGGTTGTCGTGAATTTACAGGTATGTATAGCATTTTACACTTGTGTAACATTTTATATGTGGATAAAAGTTAAATGTGTTTCTTTTTGGAGTTCCTTCTAGTTCTATAAATATAAGTGTTTAAAATTTCTCCATCCAAAATGTTGTTTGAAATTTGTAATGTATTATGCGATTGCGTTTCCACTAGACCAAGTCTTGAATACTCAATAGATGTAACCTTAAAAAACCCAATATTTAAATGAAATCAGAACCAAAACAATGTATACTTTTCATAGTCTAAGACCACAAATTCGTTTGGGAGGAGGAGAAAGAAGAAAGAGCCTTGTATTCGAGTTCCAAATCTGTCAATGTTATTTATCTGTCGTGGATTGTAAACAGTAGGTTGAAAGAAAGAACAATATTTGAATATAAGTGTTTGAATTGTTCCAATTTCCTTAATGAAATCCAATAGTTGAAAGGATAAAATATTTAACAACCAACGCTATAAATATTGTAGACTCTGACCCCTTAGTTTTCTTGCCAGCCTTTTAATAATGGAAACAAGAAGTACAAATTTTCTACCAATATATCTAAACAAGGGAATCCCTCAACGGACGTTCATGAATGAGGGACTGGGAGTGCAATGATATAGCGAAGAACATGATTTCAACATCCTCATTGTCGCAAACCTCCCAAACGTGTGTTTATGATTCGTCTTCCTTGTTGACTTTGGTAGAAACTAGACACCCAACTTGTAGTGATATTTGTTGGAGAATTTAAAGTTCTTCCTTATAGTGGACTAATAAATACTTAACCTTTTCGATAGGGCTGATAAACTCGATATAGATTGGAAGGACTATCCATAATCTACCTAAAATTGGGGATTTCGTTTAATCACTTCGAATTGGGGTATAAACTCGATATACATTGGAGGGACTATCCATAATCCACCTAAAACTGGGGCCTTTGTTTGATCACTTTGATTTGAGCATGTGGGGAGGACATAATTCAATTCTAAAATTAACTACTGAATTTAGGGTTAATTAAAAAGTTTCTCCGTGAAAGAATTAGGTATTACATTCTGGGGTTTTTCTTTTAGGAAGGCCCAATCACACTTGACCAATAGAGCCACCATCAAGCTGAAGCAATCCTCCATTCAAAGGTCCTTCCTGAATTCCAATGCCTCATTTTATCAACGACCTAACAACCGAGTATTTCACCGGCCAGATAGAATTGTCCCTTATCTAAGTTCAATAAACTATTTGCTCGAGGGACCGAGAGAGTACATGGTTTACCTCACTAATTCCATGTAAATGTTGAATCACTCGGGATTTCTTCTTATTGTCATTTTTTTCATATACACTGTTTTTAATAAATAATAAAATTTTGTTGTACACTTACAGTTTCAAATGAAAAAAATGATTTATTTTTACATGTCAACATTGAAGGGTTCAATTTCTCACAACCCTTCAAAGTGAAATGGGACCCTACCCTTCAAATTTGATCACTGAGATTCCTTACGCCATCAACCCTCACAACTTGATTTAATTAGGAATACGACCTGATCTAATACTGACCTTTGATGATAAATTCCTTTATATGATATCATCATATGATGTGATTTCTCTAACAGTCTAGATCTTTTGAAAGAATGTGACGTTTGATCTGAATGGTGGATGGGATGGATCATGGATCCCTTCCAAGTTCCATTGCATGTCTCTGACCTGCTAACAGTTGGGAATTTCTTTGATAAGACACATGATTCAATCTTAGCCGCTGGAGGGGAGATTCTTCTTCTACTTTTAATAAATGATACTCTACCTTCAATGGTCCAGATCTATCCTAGAGAGATGTGAGATTTCATCCGAGCCATTTCCAGGGAGGGGCCTTGCATAACCTCACTGTTTGTTGTAATACCTCCGACAATAGTGATTTATTATGGGGAGATATATCATTGCGCCAAGGACACTGGAAAAAAACATGTCCTTTAACTTTGTCGCATCTTAAGGCCTCCAATGGTCCATATCTATGCTAACAATCTGCGTGGCTCAATATGGGCCATCAGTGGGAACTTACCATCTTTATGTCGACAACATATTTCAAGGTATCCAATGGCTTAAATATGCCCTATTAAGTTACAAGAATTCAATTAGATCCTTCGGCGGGGGGAAATCGTCTACTTCTTTTAATACACACATCCTATGAATGGCCCAGATCTTTTCTGAGTGACTAGCCATCTTCAATCATGGCCATCAATGCTAGAATTTTTNGGGTAAATCGTCTACTTCTTTTAATACACACATCCTATGAATGGCCCAGATCTTTTCTGAGTGACTAGCCATCTTCAATCATGGCCATCAATGCTAGAATTTTTCCATCCTTATAGCTCTGATATTTTTCGAATAAGCACAACATTGAGGGAAATGGTGGGTATAGAGAGGGAAAGAACACTAGGCACTAAATCCAATGAAAAACAAGGAACTAAACCTAACACTAAAACTCTTGGACATGGTTGGAGGGATAAACATCTATGTCACATAATCTATCCATGAATTTCTTTGGTAACTCATCTGCAATGTTTGAAAAATCAAGAGAAGCAAAGTGGTATTCAAGGATTTCTTATACATGCTTGTCCTTTAGAATGGAAATCATGGCCTCCATATTTTCTTCGTCAATATTAGGATCCCACTCTTTCTCGAATTCCTTAACCAATTGTAAGAGTGAAGGTATCCATTAGTGAGGAATCTCATCATACTAATCTCCCACATCCTAATTATTCTAAAAATCAAGCAATATTAGGAACCTCTTCATTTTGAGATACTCATCCACAATATCCCATGCCACAAGAAATTCTTTGAACATCATCATAATAATCTCTATAACTATATCTTCGTATTCACAAAATATTGGGATGGACTTGACCCAACAGACTCAATTGGATATCCCATAATATTGGGATATCCAATTGGGAAATCCAATGGAGCATACCAATTGCACATTTGTGCCTCATCAAAGGACTCTATATCATATTCTTATTAATATTTGAGGTTTGTAGTTTTGAATTTCACTTCTTTGAACTGTTTTCTTTAATGGAGTTTCCAAATAGGACCTAAAATTTTTTTCCTTAGCAATAATCCTATCAAAGTACAAAGAAAAACTTACCTCTTGGACTCGTTCTTATAGAGTAGTCTTTATTTTCCTTTAGTGGAGTCACTAAGAGAGACCTACCAAATTAGATCAAAGCAAATCTCACTAAAGTAAAAAATAAGAACATACCTAATTCACATGAAAGATCTCATATTTTTCAAAAATATAAATGGATTCAACTGGTGAATGCTTCTTCAATGGAACATTGTCACTATTCTTTGAAGTTCACAACAATGATGTGAAAATTTTACGCCTCAAACTAGAAACTCTAACACAATTAGGTTGTGTGAACCAAGGATAATTTTGATAATATCAAGAGATATTTGACCGATTCTCACCACAGTTCAAACTGTCAACACTTCAGGTAACTCCAAACCCAAGGGGGCCTAATTAATGAGAGATACATGGAACCACTAACAAATTAAAAATACCTTCCACAATTCCTTAATAACTATGTCTAGTTCTGTATCAAAGTCAAACAATATTAAACAAGACACAATAATTATACAATATTGGATTTATTCATTGTATCACAAGAAGCAACAAATTCCGTTCCTTTCAAGGAAATTTCACAGTTTCCAAGACAATGTCATGATTCCTAATGCAATCACTCCAAAAAGTGTACCCTCAAGGAAAAAAGGATCATTGGACTAGGGTGCAATTGTAGGTAAATCTAGAAATACCAAACACCTCTAATTTACCAATTACAATGGTTTCATGTATCCCAATGCACTTCCTCATAAGAGGACGCCCTATAGGGTTTGTGTATAAAACCCTAGGGAGAAATTGTAGGGTGGACTAGAAAACAAATTCATGGCTAGAACTTCACTTTTTTAATTTTCTAGGAAAAACTAGGGGTTTTTTTTTACAATATCATATTTATTTTTGCATAAAATAAAAACATCTAAGATTTTGATAAAAAGAGAGAGACATTTGAAGGATAGGGTACTATATTCTTGTCTTTAACCCTATGGATATGATATATTGAGGCTAACATCCCTCCTCTTTGTTATATTTTTATCATTTAATCAATATGATCTAGGATCTTATCTGAGAGAATAACATGCACATCAATAATCACAAGAGACAAGAGACACAAAGAATTTTCCTCGAGGAAACCATAAAGGAGAAAACTGCGCAATTTCCTCAGAGATACAATGAGCAACAAAAGAAAAATTAAAACCCAAAGATACAAAAATGATCTCCGATAGTTGTTCTCTCTCTCACTTGTGCGAACTCCTCTTCTATCACTCATGCGCTATTGTTGAGTGAGTGTGTGTGACAAATAGAGAGTCTCACTCTCTATTTATACTTGTTTCAAAATTGAGAATTACTCTACAAGGACGACCTCACTAGGAGAGTCTAATACCCTAATATGACTCAATTGTTTGGACTATTTCCCTGACTTACAATGGAGGGTTAACCTCAATGACTTTATATGACTTTATTATATTAATGACTCTCCCGATCAGAGGAACAAACATCTCCGTCAAGGTACAATGAAATACAATATAAAATATACAAGTGAATACATTCCAAAGTTACTAATACACCAACACTCCCTCTTAACTAGGAAGGTATTCTATTGACATGGTTCATTAGCACAAGTATTCATCACTAGATCATCATCAAAGATGGATCATAATCAACATCATTGTTTCTTCTATCTCGAGCAATGGTGCTATCTCTCAAATATACTCGTCATAGGAAGTTCTACAGAGCGGTCCCTTTTTCATGCTGGATGTAGGCCTAGCTGCCATGTAGGTATTCATCAACAGAGCCATCCATTTTTCATGCTAAATGTAGGTCTACAGAGCCAGCCATTTTTCATGCTAGATGTAGGTCTCCATCTACAGAGCCAACCCTTTTTCATGTTGGATGTAGTGCCTTGCCGTTGCAAGGAATCCCTCTAGGGAGCCAGCCCTTTTTCATGTTGGATGTAGTGCCTTTCCTCTACAAGGACTTCCTCTAAATAGCCAACCCTTTTTCATGTTGGATGTAGTGCCTTGCCTCTACAAGGACTTTCTCTACATAGCCAACCCTTTTTCATGCTGGATGTAGTGCCTTTCCTCTGCAAGGACTTCCTCTACAGAGCCAACCCTTTTTCATGTTGGATATAGTGCCTTTCCTTTGCAAGGACTTCCTCTCTAGAGCCATCCCTTTTTCATGTTGGATGTAGTGCCTTGCCTCTGCAAGGACTTCCTCTACATATCCAACCCTTTTTCATGCTGGATGTATTTCCTTGCCTCTGCAAGGACTTCCCCTACAGAGCCAGCCCTTTTTCATGTTGGATGTAGTGCCTTGCATCTACAATGACTTCCTTTTTAGATCATCTCAGATTACAATCCAGATACACATAACACAACATTCACATTCACCGGCATGGTAGGACACTCCTACTACCATCCGAGAAAGGCTTCAACACTTACATCCACTGGCATGGTAGGAAACCCCTATTACCATACAGGAAGGTCTCATGTGTATCACTTCCCCTTGAAGGGAACCTCGATCTGAAGAATCACCAAGCTTCTCTCTGAAGTACTTAAACTTCACTCTAGCCATTTCTAGCATAGAATCACATCGAGGCTGATTACGTCCAAGGATAACCTGCGAGCATCGCCTGAACTGATTACATCTGAGGACAACCTACAGGACTAATAACGTCTGAGCAACCTATGAGCTTCACCAGGATTTTATGCTTAGACAACCTGTCTCACTGGCTATGCTAGAACTCATCACTCCCTCTTTCGATAGATCTTGATCTGGATCACATACTGGAGCTTCACTGGTCCTCTCTGCATCATACAAAAATGTAAGTCATATCAATCAAATAGTAGTTTTCAAAAGAAATATAATACCTCCCAAATAACCGAGCAAGTGACAACATATTTTTCCTCGGTTGTACTCAGATCCATGCAGGACTCCATCCTGCCAAACCAGTAGCCCATACTGGATCTCAAGTTGAAGAAGCATCCCAGGGTGCTCTTCCTATCAATGGCACTGCCTGGCCAATCTGAATCCACATAAACCTCCAGGTTAATATTCTAATTCACCTCATACTTGATCCCATAATCAATTGTACCCTTTAGGTACCTCAGAATATGCTTTGCAGCAATCAGGTGAACATGTCTCGGATCTGTTAGGAACTGGCTCAATGTGTTCACATCAAAGAAAATATCCGGTATCGTATTCGTCAGGTACATCAATCTACAAATAATTTGACGATACATTGTGGCATCAACTGACTCTGATGAAGCATCACTCAATAGCTTCAGGTTCGATTCCATAGGTGTGGTCATGGCCTTATAGTCCATCATCCCTAAACTCTTCAGGATCTCCACTACATACTTCCCTTATCCAAGGGATATTCCATCCGCACTCTGCCACACCTCCATGCCTAGAAAGTAGTGCATCATACCCAAGTCCTTCATCTCAAACTTGGAAGCAAGTCTCCTTATTGCAACTTTAAAGAGTTCCTCTTTTCCTTTCAGGAACAAATCATTGACATATAACAAGAGCATCAGTGGTATTTTGTCTTCAACCTTGAAGTAAAGGCTGGAATCCAATTTTCTCTCAGTAAATCCTAGAGACACCAGTAAGTTGTCCATCCTGTCGTACCATGTCAAACCTTGGGATCTTCTGCAGTCACTCCCTCTGAAGCGGAGCATCATTCTCCCTCTGCCTTTCATATTCTATGTATTGAATCATTCTGTAATGGAATGACAAGTAGCTTCCTCTGCTACTAATATTCTATGTATCCATCTAGGTTCACTAGATACCAATATCCTCTATCTTTGAAATTTGTTTGAAAAGTTCTTCTCGCACCCATCTATGAGCTTGTCATCCTCTATAGGATTTCATCTTCAACCTTGTAGAAAAGGTTAAGATCTTCATCGTTCTAGGTGATCTTCAAGCTCCTCATGTATGTGTTATCCCATGGGTGCCTTCTGAGCTCGTACAAGGCCTTCTTTAATTTGCACACATGAGTCTGCTTGTCATGTGTCTCAACTTTTAGTGGTTGCAAATGTCTCTTCGTAGTCTATGCCTTCTTTCTGTGAGAAGCCTCGTGCTACAGATATTGCCTTATATCCCATGATGTTTCCATCTACTGCATTTTGGATCTTGTAGATCCATATGGAAGACACTACGGACTTCCCTTCAGGTCTCAATACCGCATCCTAGACATTAGTCTTCTTGAACTGGTACTTTCCTTCCCTTTCTTTTGGCTACTTATTCATAGCTGGAAGGCTCTGCATCAATGGCGTCGCTCAACATAACTAGATTGCGTTTGAGGCCTATTGCTTTCCTTGGATTATTTTTCATCTATCGTTTTCTTTACATTCTTATGAATCTTTTCTTTCGCTATGGAAGCTTCTTCGTTCATCTTCATGTAGGCTTATTAGAGTGAATCTTGAACTGTCGTCACTTGTTCATCGGAACAAGTCTCATATTTTCTTGTAGGCATATGTACGCAATATTTCCTACAAGTCAAATGCACCAGTTGTATGGTTAGAAACATTTCATAAGGCATATTCATAATGGAAAATTCTTATGCATAAAGATATAATCATGCAACTATTTTAGCCAATACAACATTCATCCATATCTCACGGAAACTTTGTAGATGCCTTTCATCTCTACCATGACATTATTGACATTTGGAGGAACCATATCTCCTGAAGTATAGCGAATCTAAGGCTGAAATTTTTACACATTGTACAGAACAAATTTATCTTTGGACTATAAAAATTGCGGCTTCTGAGCCTTCTCCAATTTCGCATTAAAGCAAAATTTCTACGATTACTAAATTTAGTCTTCTAGGGTTTTCAGGCATGAAACCCTAATTTCCATTAGATTCCATTGCAGCTGTATTTCACCTCTACAGTGAAACTTCTATGATTCATCTTTAATTATAACCTCAAATGGAAATAAAAAATATTTAGATATTACCAATTTGAGATGCCCGAACTGGATTGGAGTTGATCTTTTGCAGTGTTGATTGTCTAGTCGGGGGTCAAATTAGGGTTTGATTTTCATGAAATTTTACCCAACCAAAAATTTTGATCTTGGTCTCTAAAATTCGATTTTGACGAGGAGAGAAATCTTATGCTGGTCTCACTCAAAAATTCATCTTCTGTGAAAATACCTAATTTCCCGTAGTAGTGACAGGTGAAGAACTAAAAAAGCTTGGAATCAAATTCTGGTTCGATATAAAGATGCGCCCTTCAATGGAGAGTTAGCCTAGCCTCCTTTTGCTGATAATCTGTGGAGAGAGACCCAAAAAGTAAGAATCGCTAGCTTCTGCAGTTGCACAGTGTCTTCTTCTTACGTTAGCTTTGATACCATGTTAGATTTTTATCATTTAATCAATATGATCTAGGATCTTATCTGAGAGAATAACATGCACAACAATAATCACAAGAGACAAGAGACACACAAGAGACACAAATAATTTTCCTCGGGGAAACCATAAAGGAGAAAACCCCTAAAATTCCTCTGAGATAGAATGAGCACCAAAAGCAAAAGTAAAACCCGAAGATACAAAATTGATCTCTGATAGTTTTTCTCTCTCTCACTTGTCCGAGCTCCTCTTCCCTCACTCATGAGCTATTTTTGAGTGAGTATGTGTGACAAATAGAGAGTCTCACTCTCTATTTATACTTTATTTCCACTTGACAATTACTCCACAGGGCCGACCTCACTAGGAGAGTCTAATAACCCTAATATGACTCAACGGTGGGGACTATTTCCTTGACTTACAACGGAGGGTTAACCTCAATGACTTTACATGACTTTATTATATTAACGACTCTCCCGATCGGAGGAACAAACATCTTCCTCGAGGTAGAATGAAATACAATATAAAATATACAAGTGAATACATTCCGAAGTTACTAATACATCAACACTCTTAAGATGGTATTCAAAACTTACAACTAGGGCTAAGTAAGCCACCTCAAGGGTTAGGTAGTGAAACCCTAATAAGAGGAAATACAGAACTCCAAGGCCCAATAAAACAATGAAGAGCTCCTTGGAAGTATGGTCTCCTCAAGAAAGTAGATATAATGCTAGTAAACAAACCCTACCTCAGTCGAAACACTTTAAGGGAAACATTAAATTAGGGTTGAGAGATATACTTACCAACATTAATCAAGAATGAGTAGGGAAATACACCTTAGGTCACCCTTGAGAATGAGTTATTACAACTAGTATTTGCATAAACTTAGCATGTGCAAAATCAAACCCTAGAACATTATCAATTCATCCTTCAAGCTAAAAAGACATCCAAGGGAGAGGTGTGCATAAATTCAATTGCTCCAATATACCAAGAAGAAAATAAAAGATTAAACCCTTGTCCATGTTTTACAAATGAGGTGCGATTGTCTTATTTATATGAGACAACCCTCAATGTTTTAAAGATTTTACCCTACAAGTTAATGACAAATTATAAAATTTAAGTTTAGTGCACCCACAAACTAGGGACTAAACCACACAATGACATAAAAGAAGAATAAAAATGTGCAATTAGGCTCCACTAAGTGAAAGGCGAGCCAAAAGGAGGATGTCATGCCCCAACTAACACCAACATATGATTTTCCCTCAATGGCATCCTTTATTAACAATGTAGGCTTCTTCTTTAAGAAATGGAATTTATAGGTCTTGAGACTAGCAGAAGGGGTTTGCATTAAAACAATAGGTCCACATGGGAAAAATAAGGTGTGCTAAAATGGGCATGGAAACCTTTACACATGCAATCAATTCTTCAAATAAAAATATGAGTGTGGCCATTTGTCCCAATGATTTTCCTTAAGGGCATTGAACACCCACCCAAAGAATAGTTAGCGAAGCCACAACACCAACACCTCCTTCAGATGGAAACCAATGGGACAAACCATGACCCGATTAGGGGTATTTATCCCCAAAATCAACACTGTACATAGTATAACCCCAAAATTGGCCTTAACAAAGAGAAAATAAACCCCTCACTTTGGTACATCTATAAAAAACTCTTTAGACACTTTTACATGTAATAGATGGCTCCAAATACATCACATGCACTCTTCTCATGAGTGTATGAGAACCCCCTAGAATCTCTTGAATACCTATAGACATACACACACATATAAGAAAAAATACATTTAATGCATCGAAGGCAGACACTTTTGTCCTTCCTTGTCCAAAATGAAATATAATAAAAATCAAATGACACAACAAATGCAATGCGGGTGTATAAGTAAATGCTGAAATCAAATGAAACTATAGCTACCTACTATAATTATGGTAATAGAGATGGGTCAGGTAAAATCATACCACCGATGCAACCAACTAAGCGTATTATTCATACTAATATTTCTTCTATTGTCTTTGGAAATAGTCCAAGAGAAAACCACATCCATGACTAGTTGAATAAAGGGTATCACCTCCATCGTAATAGGGATGGAATGATTGACACGATTGGGAACTTGGAAGCCTTCAAGCTCTTACCATGGAAAAGGATCGATTGCACAATATTTTATATCCATGCTTGAACCAAGATCAAGTAAAAATAGCCTCAATCATATACTTGTTCTCTAAAATATATTCACCGAAAATAAACAAGAAACCTTGAATGATACAACTAGGAAAAATGGCTCAAATCTATCATAGCACACTATGTTTCTCTAACTCTTCAATAAAAACAATTTTTTGTTTTCCAAAACTTGCACTTTTTTTAGAGAGACATGGCTAAAATCGATGAGTGAGTTCCACCTTAAGAGAGGGTAAATATGGATGCTTGAGATCTGCAATATAGTCCTCCATACAAAACCTTATGGCATCGCTAGTAATGAACGGAGATGACCAAACCAAATCATGAGGGATATCAAAGATAGGTCTTCAAAATTTATTCTTCTTTTACCGGAGGAATCATATATGGGATCTTCAACAAATTTCCAATAATTCATACCCATATCATCATCGTCATGTGAAAAGTGTGCATCATTATATTCATGGAAACAATATTTTTTAATTGAAATGTCCTAAAACCTCTCATCTTCAAAAGATCTATATTTGCAAGTGAAATAGAAAGGAAGTTTCACCATTTACCATCATCGCCAAAAGCAAAAGGAGAAGCATCCCTAACACCTTCATCAACCATATCTTCATTATATTTCTTACCTAGAAGCGATTCTTTGACAAAGACCTCTTCATATTACTTGAAACATGTATGAAAATCTGGTTTGGATTGATCTAGATTGATCCATTAATATCTTTTGAATAAAAAGAAAGGTTTGTGGATTTCTTCTAAATTTTGTGATATAGCACTAATGGGCCTTGAAGAATAGTAGATTAGCGAATTAGGGAACTTCCAATAATCATCGTCTTCAATAATCCTAGCATTTTATTCCAAGAATCCTAAGATATCATAATAATTTTTTAAATGAGGGTAACAACAACTCACCTTTTTTCTTGCATTCTTGGATTTCTTCAATCAGGCCTTCTTCATCTTCATTTTCTAGAGCCTCGTCATCTTTGTCTTTAGGAGTACCTTCTTCTCTAGACATGGGGCCTAGAATGTTATTGACAAGATCTGGATCAATGGTTTCTTCAAGAAAGATTTCCAAAGCTTGATCTTCATCATAGATTTCTTCAACAAGGTTTGATTTATGTTCTTTAAGGATTGAGACAATTTGATCATATTTGCTACGTTCTTCTTCAATATTTTCCTTAAGGGCTTTCTCTTCTTCTTGGCTTTCTTTCTCAAACAAGACCTTCACCTCTTCAATGTAGGGAATCCATCTCTTGATTTTCCTAAAAAATACTCGCATTAACACTTTTAAATTGTTTGCAAATTGACAGAAAGCTAAAACTAAGGATGGATCTTCAAAAGGAACACAACTTTCTTGTAATAACTTTACAAAAACCTTCATCAGACAACTAGTTTGAATTAAACTTAAATGGGCATGGAAGTTTCTTACGTATATCAACTATTGCAAGAAAAATAAGAAGGCGGTCTGAGTCACCACTAGATCCACCCATTGTTTGAAACAATGTTGAGACTCCATCAAATATTGCAAGACAAGAAACTGATCCAAGTGGTTGGAAATTCTATCGTAACATGTCCTCTTGTTCATCGATGAAGGATTCAATTTAACTGGAGCTATGCTAATCAATCTTGCATCCTCCACTTTCCTCATAAAACATTCAGATAGACAATCAACCTTAGAAGAAGGACTCCAAACCTCTGATAATCCCAATGAAAAATTCAGATCACCAACCATAATTAAATTTTGAGCTGAGATGCAAGTTTTAGAGAACAATTGATCCCAAAAGTTTACTTTGTCGTTGTAGGGCCTGCAAATTTCACAAATAGAAAATCCAAACCCAAATCATACGAAAAGAGAGATACCCAACCCAGGTTCAAGATCCCAAGCATTTTTAAAAAGCATCGTGTCCCTACACCATATAGTAATTAAAACCCCCGAACGACCCTAAGCATCAACATATTCAAAATCCCAACCAACAAAAATTTTCCTTGGATCCATAACTATACTAGCACCACGACTCATAATCTCTTGAAGATAAACCACATCTAAACAATGACTATCAATTAACCTATGTAATGGTAGCTTTTTGGAGGAACTATCCAACACACGAAAGATCAAGGTCATAATAACCATTAGATAGCCACTTTATGGGCCTTTGTTTCCCTAAGCAACCATTTTAACTATTTATGTCTACCAACATTCACATCCCTTATCGCCTCTTCCTAAGCTAAATGAAAAAAAATATTTTCTTCCTTTACTTTTTTTAGTTTGATCTGAAGCAAGTCCCGAAAAGCCCAAAGCCCCCCATAGAATCTCCTTTTCGAGACCTTAATAAATATCCATGTTGTTAATCTACCTGGTTATGGATTTTAATAAGCATAAGTTTTGTTATTCCCTATACGTTGTTTTGATTAATAGATGGCTAATGTCTAATCATGTGTCAAGGACCGGGCCTAAATGTAATCGGCGTTGTAAATAATACAATGAGATTACATAACCATTTTTCCTAATTATTTTTAATATTATTTGTTATCTTGATAATTGTTACTTTCTTATAATATTCATACAATTGCTTCTTCTTTCTTAAATAATTGTGATTTAAAAATAATAAATAAAATTCACATTTCAACAATTTCCTAATACTTAACCCACCCACCAACTAACCAACCAAACGAAAATAATTAACCTACCACCTACCTAATGTCAACAACGACATTAATTAAACCTACCTCAAGTGAGACCTTCGTTTATAAAGTTGAATATATTGATGTACTAAACTAGCTTGAACCTTTATTTTCACATCTTATGTAGAATTTGAGTCACTTAAAGGGCAAATGAAGCTTCAATTAAAGTTGCATGATACGAGTGCTTATCAATAGTTCAACGTTTGCCACCACCAAGAGGAGTTGGTTGAGATGCTGAAATCCATATTGATATACTTAGTTATGAGGACATTGATAGATTTAACTCAAAGAAAATTGAGAAAAAAATGGAAACTTTCCATATTAATATACTTAATTATGAGGACATGGAAAGATTTAACCCAAAGAAAATTGAGAAAAAGCCTAGAGGTGAATCAAATTCAATCACATCTTAAAAAAACTTAAAATATTGAATAAACGGGGATGTGAGTGCAATCCTTTCAAACTTATCCCTCATAATGAGCAAACTAAGGCCAAGCAAATCAAATCAATAGGTTATACGTCACAACTTAATTTCATGGTGGTTGTGATCATATGGTCCATATAAATTTTCTTCGTCGTTACACGTCATTGCATGTGTAAGGGGCTAAGAGCGCATAATTCGCTCCTCATAATTGAATTCTCTATAAACGAGACGACGAGCCTGAAGTAGTTTATTGGGCATCTAATAACACTAGTCAAATAATTTGATCATTACACCAATAACTAAAGCCAAACATTAATATAATATGGTTTAAAGATTAATTTTTAAGGAGGGTGAAAAAACTATAAACATTGTGATACAAAACTATAAACTATAAACATTGTGAAAAAACTATAAACATTGTGAGGCGGAAGGTTTAGTTGGAGTTCGCAGGAGGGAGGAGGCCCGACGAAGGCATGGCAGAAGGTGGTGAGGTGAGGTGAGGTGAGGTGAGGGAGTCTCTTGAATCCATGAAGCAGTCGGTTTTAGGAGTGAAGAATTTTCGATTGAACGGGATCTGATTAGGGTTGAGAAACCGATAGTTTGGAAGTCAGGGAAGTGCATGCCTAAAGCAGCCTTGATTCCAACCATGCAGGTTAGATCGGTCAAGATCGAGGAAAATATCCAGTTTATGTAGGATCATGCGCTTATTGGAAAGTTTGTGGGTTTACAACCGTCAGAAAAAACTCTAGTATAGTAATCAACTCATCATGGAAGCCAAAGGGGCATTATGACCTTCAGTTGGGGTTCAAGGGTTTTTTTACCATTTCTTTTATTAATCACGAAGACAAAAACATGGTCCTAGATGGGGGGCGTATTTTTACTATTAAGCAGGCCTCTTTTACGGCCCTGGAAGGAGAAGTTATGTCCGGACAAGGAAGACATGAAGGTCGTTCCTATGCGGATTAGACTATATTCCTTGCCAGACAAGTATTGGGATCCAGAAATACTAGAGGATCTGGGGAATTCGCTGCACAAATTCATCAAAATATCCGAACAATCCTGATCACAACAGTACACAACATATGCAAGGATCTGTGTGTACATGGATCTTTCAAAAGATCTGTATGAAGCAATCTGAATGCCATGGGATGATGAAGATTGGATTCAAACCCTAGACTATGAGCAGATCCCCTTTCGTTGTTGAAGATGTCATGAATACGGACACCTGTTTAGGGACTGCCCCATGAATAACCCAAAGACCAGCATGGGGAAGGAGGAAGATCAAAAGGATCAAGGATTTACTAGGGTCCCATTAAGGAAAAGAGGAAGTAGGAAGAAGGAAAACCAGGACATCCACAAGAAGCCAATGGTCTCCAATAAATTTGAGATCTTGTATGATCTCACAGAGGAAAATGAAGGAAAAAGACAGGGGACAACAATCAAAACAAATCCTCCCAAGAGACGGGGGAAAATGTGTCCCGGATGGAAGAGGAATCGAATCAAGGAAATAAGATTGGAGAAGATCACGAGACAGGAGACGAGGCAGAAGATATGGATATTTGTGAGCTAGATCTGGAGGGAATTGAGAAGGCTTGTGCAGATGTGGAGAAGGGCTATGTTTTGCAATAGCAAGTAATGTTGTTGAAGGAAGTTATTCTTTGTGTAGGAGCCTCTAATCAACTTGGGATAAGTTCGGGGTCCCACAAGGAGACGAAAATGAAGTTCAAGGAACCATCCAAGAAATCTCGATGAAAATCGAACAAACATAGAGTTGCAGAGGATGGTAGGAGGTTAGTAGAGTCGGGACAGTAGCCAATGATTAAGGCGGATTTAGGCCTATAAGTTCCCCAATGCATATTTTATCTTGGAATATTAGGGGCCTGAACAACCCACGAAAGGTAAGGATACTAATTAAAAAGATCAACAGACAAAATCCGACAATTGTTTTTCTTCAAGAAACCAAGTGTTCAACAAATAAGATCGAGGAACTAAGCAAGAAAATTTGGAAGGGAAGCGAAGGAATGGGTATTGATGCCAGAGGCTATGCGGGAGGCATAGGTATCCTATGGGACCCTACTAGGGTTAGTCTGGGGGGCTTCCAGGGTAGCAGATGCTTCTTATCTGCATACTTCAAGGCGGTGGGGTTTCCAGTGGAGGGCATGATCAAAAATGTCTATGGACCCCAAAACCCCGGGGAAAAAAGAGACTTCATCAATTCACTCCAAAAGGTTAGTGAACGTAGGTCCAACGATTATTGGGTAGTCGGGGGAGATTTCAATCTCATTACTTCTTTGGAAGAAAAGAAAGGGGGGAGATGCATGTTGGAGGAAGAGTGTGAGGCCTTTCGAGACACCATTGAGGAGCTAGTATTGGTTGACATCACTCCGGGGGAATGTTGGTTCACTTGGAATAAAAAAAGGTCAGGTGATAGCCACAGAGCATCTAGACTTGACAGGTTCTTGGTTTCGAAGTCTATCATTGATTTGGGAAGTGAAATTCACTCGGCCACCCTCCCGGTGCTGGCTTTGATCACTGGTCCAAAGATTGATGTGAAGTGGGTTGGGATCCTAGT
Source organism: Pseudotsuga menziesii (assembly GCA_001517045.1). Classification (NCBI taxonomy): domain Eukaryota; kingdom Viridiplantae; phylum Streptophyta; class Pinopsida; order Pinales; family Pinaceae; genus Pseudotsuga; species Pseudotsuga menziesii. Next base: position 31,509 of record LPNX010568599.1, read on the forward strand.
GCAAAAAACCTTTCAGATTCAAATAGTTATGGCTTGATCACCTGGGGTTACATGAAAATATCAAAACCTGGTGGGAAGAACTAAGTGAAGAGAGGGGTTCGAGCATGTATATGTTTCAACAGAAACTAAAAGCTCTAAAATCTAGAATAAAAAAATTGAATAGGGAGGAGTTTGGTAACATCTTCCTTAGTAAACGGATTATTGAATCACACATCCAAGAGATACAGTCTATTGGGATGAGGGATGGATATACCCCAGAGTTGCAGATGGAAGAGCAAATGTTCTACTCAAAATTGGAGGAACGAGAAAATCAAGTGAAAAACCTTTGGAATCAAAAGACCTAGAATCACTGGCTAAAAGAGAGAGAAAGAAACACAAAGTTTTTCCATCCCACAGTTATTCAAAATAGGATGCAAAATAAAATCTATTTCTTGAATAAAGTAAGAGGAAAACGAGTTGAATCCAAGGAAGAAATAGAAGCAACCCTGAACAATTATTTTGCAAAAATAATGTCGGACCCCAGACCAAAGAGAAGCGTTGATATTGAATGAATCACTGGGCTTATTCCTTCCCTAGTTTCCTCAGAACAAAATGATCTCTTGATGAAATCTATAACCCTCTACGAAGTGGAGGAGGCAATGTTTCAAATGAAGGAAGTCACAACTCCAGGTTTGGATGGTTATACAGTTAATTTTTTCCACCATTTCTAGGACCTCATCAAGCTAGAAGTTCGGAGAATTGTGGAAGACTCTAGGAGAACCAAACGGAGGCTTCCAGGATTTAATGCTACCTTCATCACTATGATTCCAAAGTGTGAAGGAGATGATTCCCCAGATAAATTCAGGCCCATCAATCTTTGTAATGTGATCTACAGGATTATCACCAAAGTGATAGAAAATAGACTAAAACCCCTTCTTCCAGGGCTGATATCCCATGAGCAATTAGACTTTGTAGAAGGTAGGAAGATAACTGATTGTATCATCGTGGTTCATGAATTACTCCACTCCATAAGGTCTCAAAAAATTCCTTGTATGTTGGTGAAATTGGATATAGCTAAGGCTTATGATAATCTTAATTAGCAATTTGTAACGAGTGTGCTTGGAGATTTTGGGTTTCGCGGGGATTGGATTGAATGGATTATGAACCTGGTGACTTCTACTTTTTTTTCCATCTTGGTTAATGGGGTCCCCTCAGGCACCTTCAGACCCTCGAGGAGAATCAGACAAGGGGATCCTTTATCCCCTTTTCTCTTCATTCTAATGGTGGAGGGATTGGGTAGATCTATTGTGGCCTCTAGGGATAATGATGAGATAAGACGACTCAAAATCCACCTAGAGGTGGTTAAACAAACCCACTGACAATGCATGGATGACATGATGCTTACAGGATACCCTTCAGTTCAAGAAGACCGGAAGTTTAAGCAATGTTTGATGGACTTTGGTCTACCTTCGGGTTTGAATACCAATGACAAAAAATCCCAGGTCTTTTTCTTCAACACCCCGAGGGTTTCTCGTAGGAACATTTGTAGGATCTTGAGCTTCCAGGAGAGCTCCCTTCCATCCAAATATCTAGGCACTCCCATTGTGAATTCCCTAGCAAAAAAGTCTCTTGAGTATATCTAATTGATAACATGATAAAGCATCTGAAGGCTTGGACCCTAAGGCCCCTCAATTTTTCTAGTAGGTTGGTGCTGGTGAAGTCTGTTCTCCAAGCAATTCCCTCTTACCTTTTATCTACCTTGGCTGCCATGAAAATGTTTCTAAAGGAGGTATGGCGTCTACAAAGAAACTTCCTATGGGGTGGGAACAATGACAAATGAAAATGGGCCTTAGTAATCTAGGAATCGATCTGTACCCCCAAACGTTACGGTTGTATTGGTCTTAGAGACCTAGAGAAAGAAAGCATTGATAGTGGAGCCAAGCTTTGGTGGTGATGGGTAACCCAGGATAAAGAGTTGTGGACAAAGGTATGGCATACCAAATATGGGGAGGGGTGGGAAAAAGGAACTCATACGCTTCTGACAGTGGAGACATCTAGTCCAAGATCATAGATTCAGGGAGGTCAGGGATGGCCAGACTGCCAGGGCTTGGGAGGACTCCTAGAAATAGCTTCCCCCACTGGGTTAGGAATGGTACTTACAAAAGATCAAGGAAACTTGCATCACCCAAGATCTGACATCGGTTAGCGATCTCTGGAAACAACAGACTGGGTATTAGGGCTTTCAGACCTAAGATGACAGGGCCTGGTGGGACCGCCTTGGCCCGAAAGAGGAGGCTGAAAGACTGATATAAACCCTAGACAACAGAAGGATAAGAACTTACTAGGGAAACGACAAGCTAATATGGGGGTATAACCCAATAGGATATTTCACAATCAAAGAATCCTATGATATCCTCATTAAAGCTAATGATCCTCCCACAGACAACAAATGGGAAAACCTTTGGAAAAAGAAAGTGTGGAAAAATTTCAATTTTCAGTTGGCTTGTTATGAATAACAGAATATTAGCAAGAGAAAACCTCATGAAGCGTGGAATGGTGGGACCTTACTGATGTTGTCAATGTGAGAGCGAAGATGGTATGACCAACCATCTTGTGGACTCTTGCAATTTCTCCTTGACCATCTAGGATCCGGGGGAAGAAATATTTTGAAAATCCGATAGGATGAGACAGCACCTAGACAGAACTATCTGTGAATGGACCAACAACCCATTTTTAAAATCCATTTTGAATCACGCTTGGGACCTGTTTCACCCACTTTGCGCTCTATGTAGTTTGGAGGGAGAGGAACCTGAGGACTTTCCAATGGAAAGTTGCTCCTATCAACAAAGTTTGGGAATCCATTTTGGCTAAATTCAGTGAAACCATCAAGATAGAGGATTGAAGCGATCCGAATTGGGAGGCCAATTCTTCGAAAACAATTACCCTCCAAAAGTGGGGTTTGACTCGCATAATGCAAATAGCTACAATCAGGAACATACCGGCCAAAAAATTACAAAGTGTAGATCAGTGGCAGCCTCCTCTTAAAGGTGCATTCAAACTCAATTTCGATGGTGCTTCAAAAAGAAATTCTGGCTCGACTGGTTATGGGTTCATCATTCAGGATTGCAAAGGAAAAATGAGGGGTTTCGGGTTTGGTTTCATTGGTTGGGAGACAAATAATGCAACTGAAATCGAGGGCCTTCTTCAAGGAATTGACATGCTCAAGGAAAATGAATGGGTTCCAGATATCATCGAAGGTGACTCAAAAATGGTTATCCAAATGGCTATCAAACTTCAAAATGGCACTCAGAGTACTAGGGTGGCTCGGTCATGGCGATTGCAGGAAAGGGTGGAAATCCTACAAGGAGTCCTACGTGATGGAATGGTAACAAACTTAATCCATGTGCGCCGCCAAGGAAATAAGGTGTCCAATCAGTTGGTAAACTGGGGTACGGAGACCCGACGAGGTGTCAAGGCATTATAGGAAATTTGGGGTCTAAAATGGGCCTTATAAGAAAACGCGCCAACAATAAATTTTGTAAGTTGGAATTCAAGAACCAATAGAATTTCAATAAAATGAGTCAACCATAATGGTTGAATTGACATATTTGACATAAAAGAAAACTACTTTTTTTGTTTGTATTTTCGACATATCTCCCTGTGTTTTTACTCAAATTTCAAGCGAGAGAGCTCGTTGGATGCAGAATTAAATTCCAAATCCAACGAGTAACCACACTCCATACTTTTGACGGACCCTGCTACCCCAAAAACAAGAAATACCTGAAAAAACATGATGATGATGTCATCATCACATTTTTTCAGGTATTTCTTGTTTTTGGGGTAGCGGGGTCCGTCAAAAGTATGCAGTGTGGGTACTCATTGGATGCAAAATTAAATTCCACATCCAACGAGCTCTTCCGCTCATAATTTGAGTAAAAACACAGGGATATATGTCAAAAATACGAACACAAAAAGTAGTTTTTCTCATTCTTCCTCCAAAATTAATAACTATTATTTTATTATTTTAACTATTATTTTATTGTTTTAAGTATTATTTTATTATTTTAACTATTATTTTATTGTTTTAACTATTATTTTATTATTTTCCTTAGGAGGCCCATTTTAGACCCCAAATTTCCTCTAATGGCAACGCACTGGCGAGAGGTGACGAATGTAACTATACACGCCAGATGTGAAAATCTCGCAACCCAAGACATGGAGGAAAATCATGATCGGAACCACTCAGGACAGTGGGTGGTCCCGGAAGTCACTTAAGGGAACGCGGTTCATGAGGGAGAAAGTGGGTGTCCATGTGAATAACGGTTGGTATTTATTTTCGCACTATGCCAACTTTTAATCACCATCTCTTCCAAGAGGAGGAGACATGAATTGTTCAGAGGGATGAGATGGGAGCTCTAGGTAGGAGTAATGAAACTCGAACCAAGGAATGTACCCAGATCATCATGGAATTCAGTGATGCAATGATCTCCTGGTGTGGGAAACTGTTATTTAAGAAGGTAAATTTTCTGGAAAATCATCACACTAACTGTCTAGATGGTGATGTTTCTATATTCAACACTTTAGGAACTAGGAAGGTTAGCTTCTCTACGAGATATATGAGTCGAGGAAGAACAATTAGCTTAGACAATCACAAGGGAAAGGGAAAGCGCATGGCCAAACAGGAGGAGGAAGCTGGTTGGGTGACGCGAGCTCAGAGCAAAGCATTGTGGGAGGCCTGGATATTCGAGTTGGACCTTCCCGGGGAGATCCAACAATGAGTCAACGACGCTGAACAACAATTGTGGGCAGAATTCAGCAAGGAGATTCTGCAAGAAGAGTGTCGAAAGGTGGAGGAATGGATTCTCGACCCAGGACATTCTATGGGAAGAGCAATTCAATACGAGAAAATAGTGGCACTATTTTGGATAATGAAGAATCTCATTGGTCGGGTTGTTTGGGACAAAAAAGTGGGAGAGGAGAAGGTTGTTCCGATGGATCAATGGCATGCTGATGTGGAGTCCAACCTCAAGCATATGAAATTCAAAGTCGATCTTCTTCTGAAAAGGTTTGGTGTGTTGATCCCTCCATCTCCTCTTGTGCAGCCTCTCGCTCAGCCGGTGGGGGAGGAGTCCTGTCCAGCTGGAAGGGGGGTCATTACTTAACACCTGCACTGATAGTGAAATATCTATGGTTTTATACTATGTCATATATCAACATTGGAATTCCTCTGTTTTTTCCTATTAGTTGGCTGATAGTTATGTTTTTAGTAGAATTTAGACTTTGCATGGTCTGTAGAAAAGCTTGGTTAGAGCCAGAAAGAGATAATGAAATTGGGGCAATACTCTTTTTGTATGCCCGGGATGTTAGACTGGTTTTGTGGGGATATTACTGGAATGATCCTTGGACATATTTTGGATGGGATAGTTCGTGTAATGATCGTGGTGCCAAGCTTCCTTAAGGTTCTATGATTGTAACTATTTCTCTGTTTTGAATATAATGATCGCTCTCTTACTTACAAAAAAAAAATTATTCCAGATTTATTGTAATGCCTAATGATATAATTCCTAAGCCATTATGATGCTTATTCATATTAGGTTGTCTACAAAGGTATTGGTTTCCTTATTAATATAATAATAATTGAATGGTTGTTCAATTGAGTCTAGCTCAAGTGGTTGTAAGATGGAATGTTATCTTTATCACTCATGTTCTATTTTCGTGAGTGGCATATTGAGCTGATAATGAGTATTTTTTTGTAGTGACTTTGAGCCTTGTTGTTGACTTGCTCTTGTTCCCTAAAGAATCTAAGGTTTACCCTCGGTACCATCCTCGAAATGAGAAGACGTTTCTGGGGTTTTTCCCTAGGACATTGCTCAACTTCACCCTCCTCCTTTGTGGAATGTGTTGTGTCACTGTGTTTATATGAATATCAATTAGTTTGATGAACAAGCTATAGCTTATGACATACTATATGTTTGATGTCTTCAAAAGGTTTATACAAATTTAAAATCTCATATCCTCTTCAGTGCTATCCAACATTAGTTGCGAGCATTGCTTCTCTAGGATGTGTTGTGCATCCTTGTGAGTGAATAACAACAAATACTTAACAAGATACTATCAAATTCAATAAAAAAATAAAAAAAATAAATTCTATCCTCTTATGCATTATCCAACCATTATTGTGAGGAAAAATATGTGGGACATATTGTGTAATTGTATGTTAGTGGATAACAACCATTAAGATACACACATAGTGGTTGACATCTTGAAATAGTTTATATGAATTTGAAATATCCTCCCCTCTTGTATTATATGCCATATTGTTTGTGATATTTATATATATATAGAGAGAGAAAGAGAGATTGACATCTTAAAATAGTTTATATTAATTTAAAAATATTCGTTCCTCTTGTGTTATATCCCACATTGTTTGTGAAACTAATGTGTTAACATATAACTTTTAACATATGATTATCATTATAAAGTATGCAAGAGATAGGCCCAGATACTAGCTGATAAGATTTAATGCGGATCCTCGAGGGTCTCACATTTGGCAAAAGGCTCTGGCAGGTCGGAAAATAATCTAGAAGCATAGCTTTTGGGAGGTCAAAGCAGGGAACCATGCTAAATTTTGGGACGACTCACGGAATCAGCTTCCCAAACTAAGGAATGATCCTCACTGGAATCATATACGAACCAAAGGAATGGAGGAAGGTAGAATAAAATTCAATCAATACTGGGCGGAAGACAACCAAGAAGACCAACACATATGGGTGATCTCGAATAGAGGAGAATACATGATTTCAGATGAAGACATCAGATCCTTCATGAGAGAGCTCCAAGAGCGTTGCATCCTGCTTAAAGATGGGGATGATATCCTCCGATGGGGCTACTTCCAAAAAGGGGCATTCAGCATTAAGGAAGCCTGTAATATCAGGATTAGAAATCAGGAGGAGGTAGACGAGATTTGGGAGAAGATATGGTCGACCAACCCACGGCCAAAAGTGGACACCTTCTGATGGTTAGTGGTTAGACGAAGGATATTGACGGGAGATAACCTGCGTAGAATGGGAGTCCAAGGCCCATCTTTGTGTGTCCTCTGTTAGTGCCAGGGAGAGAGCATGGATAATCTGCTCAATACATGCTCCTTTACTTCTGAATTATGGGACAGAGGGGCACAAGTGTTTAGGAAAAGCAACAGGAGCAGAGGGGACCCTGGCCAAACCTTAAAGGAATGGCAACCCAAGATTTTAAAAAATAACATTCTATGTACCTTGTGGCAAGCATTTCTGGGAAGCATCATGTGGGTTGTCTCAAAGGAGTGAAATGGACGAATTTTCCATGACAAGCACCAATACTCGGAGGAATTATGGAAGACGTTGACCTCAAATTTGATGGAAACCATACACATCATGCAATGGAATGAGGAAGATAAAGAATTATTGGGGCCCCAACAGAGAATCGAGGAGAAGTAGGGGCTGAACAGGGGACCCTTGATGGTCTGCGCCAAAGGATCAAGACATGTGGAGTCTCGAGTCCAAACTCATGGTCTCCTCCTCCATGGCAGGTTTATAAGCTAAATTTCAATTGTGCTGCGAAGGGAAACCTAGGTGCGGCAAGATTTGGGGGGGTCTACATAAATTCAGGTGGAGAAATCCTGCAAATATTCTATGGTTCGATAGGTGTAGACACAAACAACTCTGCAGAATTGGAAGGAATTCTCCAGGGATATAAGATGCTCATTAGGGAAGGGTGGCTTCCTGCAGTGGTGGAGGGGGGCTCAAGCATCCTCGTTCAGATGGCCAAGCAGCTTGGCAATGGTAGATCAACAAAGAAGGTGTCATCTAGCTGGTGCCTAGACAATAGGTTGGATACCTTACATGGCCTCATTTTCGCCCACCCAGCAATCTTATTTCACCATGTTAGAAGGGACGTAAACAAGGTGGAAGACTTGCTGGTGAACATAGGGGTCAAGGAAAAGGGGGCCTGCAGGATCGGACTATTGAAGAACTTTGGGGCAGAGTGATGGATGTCCAGATGTCGACAACTAGTGAATCATGACGTTGGCATGGGAGGACAGGTGATGGAGGATATGATGGAAGATCGATAGAGGGACAGGAGGCACTATGAATCCTCCGCAAATCCGGCTGATCGACACGCATAGACATGTAGCCCAAGATCATGGTAATATGGGACGATCCTTCAGGCATTAATCTATAGTACGATGGAGGGTTTGAAAGGAGTGACGAGACAAATCTTCTACAGGAAGGCAATTTAGGAATGACGAAGGGAATGATGGTGCAAGTCATGCCGAGCACAGGAGCAGGTGATGGCAGGATATGGGAGATCGGGATACAATACAGAACCATTAATTTATCCATAAACTTCCAGCCTATTAATATCAAGGTGGTTACTCTACTCTTCATGTGCTTTCTGTGGGACGTGGGTGTTGGGATGAGCAGCTTAAGGGATGGCGGTTGTCTGAGAGACTTTCACAACAAGATTGTAAAGGGGGGGGGGGAGTAGAGTGGACGATGGCTCCACAAAGGGGTGGCCTTGGGAAGGTGAGTGCGAGTAGTGCGCAGGACAAATGTTGGGATAAGGGAAAGCGTATGGCATGGGGGGTAAGGGTGCGGCCACTCGGGCTCATTTGCAGGCCTAGGAAGCGACGAAATTTTTTAAGGACCGCATTCCGTTTATGGCACGTCAAGCCATGGAAAGAGTTGAGAAGGTTTTATGGGATCAAGTCTCATCGATGCCCATTGAGGTAGTGCGGGAGGAGGTTGAGAGATGGGTTGGAGATCCTCAGCCCATGACTACCTAGTCATGCTTTATTGGGTGATAATGAACCTGGTCACCCACTCAGCTTTGAACATTGAAGAAAAAATGGAGGAGATGGTGGAAAAGAAGGAGGGGGATGTGGAGCCTACCAGAGCTTGGAAAGAGCATAATGAATACTGTCAGGCCATGAGAAAGAGGATAGACACCCTCAGTGCAGACTGCAGACTAATGCACCACAAAGTGGACTAGATTGCTACTCGCATGGGAATTGCTCTGTATCACCTTGAGATGGAGCAGAAAGTGGAAGGGAACCTCAGCCGACGCGCTAGTGGATGTGGCCAGGACAATGCAAAAATCATGCCTCCGCTAAGGGGGGATCCGTCGGTGCAGAAGGTGGTGTGCCCCCGCCATGACCACTGTTCAGGTCTTAGGAGGCAGGCTCTGCCTTAGTCCTTTGTTAGTGTTGTCTTTAGGTTTAATACCTCTGTCAATAAGTTCAATAGGTTGTTCTATTTTGGTCTTGATAGTTTGGACTACTGTAGCTTTGGATGGAATTCCGAGATTGAGCTCTGCAGAGATGGAGCTCTCCCACTTTTGGGAAGGTTGGGTATAGGGATGAACAAATGAATTAGGGGTATGGTTGGGGACTGAACAGGCTGTAGTAGCCTAGTTTTTTATTTTCAATGTATGATGTTTTTCTGAAGTAATACAACTTTTTATTTACAAAAAAAAAACATACGATTATCATTATGTCAATAAGTGTTTACAAACGTATTGGCACTCATTCTAACATAATTCCTTATGTGGGATGAATTAAAGGTATTTATATTTTTTCCGTCAACCTCTCTAGGGTTTAATTTCACTAAGTGGAGGGGACATGACAAATAATAACTTTGGAGAAGACTCTTGTACATTAAGCTCTCTCATGGTTTATTGGAGAAAAAAAATATCTCACTAAATTGCTTTGTTTTCTTCATGTTTATTATGATTTATTTTCCCTTTCTTACATTTTTCATTTTAGTCATCAAATAATATTTTGAGAGGTTTCTTACGGTCCAAATGTGTAGGTGTATGAGTGTTCCCCTTAGTTCACTTGAATATTTTTACTCTATCCAAACAAGATGGTGGATCAAAATAACATGAATATTAATTGCAGGGTGTCATTTTATTAGCTAAACAAAGTACTTGATGTCCATTCGTAATGAATCATGAAAGATTTTGCTAGATATAAGATTTTTAATGTCACAACAAAATTTGAGCCCAAAATCTGACGGCTACCATGTCTGAAATTCGACAATAACCTATCAGGTATTCGACAACCTCAATTTTTTTTGTCATCAGTGGCTTAACTTCGGATATTCGATGACAAGCCAAGGTTGTTGAATTTCCTACGACAACGTTGTCGAATTTCCTATGACAATGTTATCGAATTTCCTATGACAACGTTGTCGAATTTCCTATGACAATGTTGTCGAATTTCCTATGACAACGTTGTCAAATTTCCTAGAATAACATTGTCAATTTTCCTACGACAAGTTTGTCGGACTTCCTATGACAAGGTTTTCGAATTTCCTAGGACAAGGTTGTCGGACTTCCTACAACAAGGTTGTCGGACTTCCTACAACAAGGTTGTCGGACAAGGGCCCCAGGATGTCGAAAATGCAATGACAATATACTGTCGGAGCCACAGCAACATCGTCGGATTGACATGAAATCCGACAATAGCTGCTAGGCATTGAACGTCGGATAACCGACGGGGTATTGTATATTAATAATAATAAAAATTGTATATTAATAAAAATTGCTTAGTTTTTATGGTTTTTAGAATTACAGATAGAGGAAGAGAAAATGAGCAGGTAATTCACTTTGTATGAGGATAACTGCAAGTCAACCACTTGTTCAGGGGTTCAATCTCAAGGAATCTATGAAGCAGGGATCCACTGATCCAAAGCAGGAATCCATGTCATAGTATCATTATGATAAGTATAGAGGGTTCATACAACATCACAATATCATGGTGTTATATCCTCCAAGGAAACAATATCTTATAGTTAATCAAAGAAAAATATTGGGGATGCATTACAAATAGAAGAATCGGTGAACGATAATAACAAATATTCTTCATTGTATGCCTAATTCCTTGACTGTAACATACTCTCGTGCTCATGTAATGGGAGAAGGGATTGGAGCATGATGCAGGAGGAGGACTCAGTAGATTACTCACTGAAAGCGAGGAGGAGCTAGTGAATTCTATCTTCATGTTATTAAGTAAGGAATTGCTAGAACAATTGCCAAAGGAAAAAGACTCTAAAACTAAGGCCAGGAGTGTAGACAATACTGGATCAAAAGCCTTCACAACCAAAAAGCCCTATCCTTTCATACCTTAATGTGACCAATGTTTTTTATGAAGTGTTGGAACCTTCCTTTATATTAGACATGAAAGTTTTTACCTACAGAGGATCTGAAAGTGAATGCCACATCAAGCTTAAAGTCAATTGAAGGTGAATATGTATGGGGGTTTGATGGGAGGTTAGAAACCTTACACAATAGTAGCAAAATTGAGATACATGGTAAAAACTAAGAACAAGTGTATTCTCAACACATTCAAAGTGCCTATCTTCAACCTATAAAGATAGCTTCCATTATATATAATACATAAGAACAAACAATCTAGAATACACACAAATACTAATATAATGGATGAGATGCAAGCCAGAGGAGACTTGAAAATATAACCAACAGGAATCCATGATAAAAAGCATGGAGTGTGGACAAAGTTGCCCTTATAAGTTCAGGTCACTGGGATATCGACAATACATACAGTCATAACTCATGTATGAGCTGAAACTCACTCCAGAACACCAAATACATATAAGTTAGTTTACATAAAATCAAATGACTAACTCCTTCATTAAAAGGCCTTTTGAACTATATCAAGTGATGAGAGAAAGATTCAGGCTTCTATTAGCACTCATTTTTCCATTTTCACAAACCACATAATAACTGTCCACTTGAAATATCTAGTTGTATAAGTATGAGAATCAAACCTTCATATCCAAAAAACTCTATGCATCATTTGAAACACCACTAGGGGCATGTATCAACATAAGTGCCATGAATTTCACTACACTCAAAACCCCAATAACTAGCTCCTCCTTCAAGGTCTGACCAAACACCACTAGGGGTTTGTCTATGACGAAACAACAGAAACCCCATGCCACGAACATGATGATGAATACTATTACAGAGATGGGATTCCACAACAGAGAGAGAAAGATGATGCCCAAGATAATCAACGCATAATTGACTCGAAAATAACCCATCTTTCTCTAAATATGTCTTTGCATTCTTCAAAGAATTCCATATTTCTTGTGCCTGACATTACGAGTGATATATCAACACAAGCATGCCATTTTTGGTGCGGCTATGCGGCAGGTTTCTGTCCTTTGAGTTCTGTTCTATCTTTGCATTCGGTACCAGAACATGCTTATTGAGGAGTTGCAGGGAAAAATAGAGCGAATGTACGCAAAATTCAAAACCATCCTAGACCCCAAACAAAAGAAGGCCCAAGAAATACAAACCACCTATGATGAGGTGGATGAATATTTAATGAAGCATCCTCGATACACAATAAAGCCCTTATTTATTCCGGCCGACCTATTGCACACCCCAATTTTTGAATTTGAGTTGGAGTTCAAGGCTGTGGTAAAGGGAATTTTGCAACAAAGGATCTCTATTTAGAATCTATACACAATTTGTCTATTTTCTCCCCTGGAAAAGTTCGTGGGATTGATGTGGGACTTGTGTGAACAATTTCCCTTCGCATTCCATGAACATAAATGTTATTTATTAGACAAATCTTCAACTATGCCTATGAACCCATCTCATACTAACAAAATTGTAGAAATCTATGTCACCAGAATGGGGACGAATCGATAAATGGTCCTAGAGGGTTTGGGGAGACAAGAAATGTGAACCCACTCGCTTCCCAGCGTATATTATGCATATAAAATTGAGTAGCAATGTATTAACCCAGTCTCAAAACAGGAATGAGAATAAAATGGTATAGTCTAATAGCTAGCAGATTTTAATTAGGTGGTCATCGTATCGATTTCCATAAAGCCATCAAGTCCATGCAATCAGAGATCATTCAACACTACCCAACACTTAAATTAGCCAACAATACACATTTTCAAAGTTTTTTTTCCCATTAATCAATCTATATTGGCATATGCTTTCATTATAAGAAAAACTTAGTACTAAGATACCTTGGAAACAAAGTCCCTTTTTGCAAATTTGAAGGCATTAGAGAGAATTTGAGGTAAAATATGGGCCTCAAAAGGACCAAAATGTACTATAAAAGTCAACCAATTACATTCTAGTAAATGACATCATCCCCCATGGTTGAGGTGGCATTGCATGAGTTAAGAATGCTTATTTGTTACATTTTCTATGCTGGATGAAAACCCATAGTTAACCAAGGTAGTGGTACAAGTACTTTTAAGTCATAAAGTAAAGTACTCACAATAAAAGTCATTTCACACTTTCTTATAAAATAATATTATTGTTATTTTCAAGTAAAGTACTCATAATTCCTAAAAATGTATTTTCACATTTTTTTATAAAATAATATATTGTCATTTTCATGTTTTTTTAATTTTAAATTATATATTCACTCAATTTTATTTAATATCATAATGTCAAACTAATATATATATATATATATATATATAATCTTGTACTTTTAAAATAAATTAAATTCATGAATAATATTAATATGAAAGATGTATGCTAATTATGGATGGGTTATATATATATATATAGAGAGAGAGAGAGAGAGAATCATACGCATTCATTTATATCATGTTTGAATGTATAAAACAACATGTTGATATGATAAATGTTTATATGATTATAACTTTATTATAAATTTATTTGGACAAAAAAATTATTATAATTTTTTAATAGTTAATTTTATATAATAATATGCAAATTATGTTGTTATAACTTGTTAAATATTGTTGAATAGTGTGTAGTGTTATTTGGGATCTTGGCTCTTGATTACTTTGCTTTGGCATGCGTATCCTTTCCGGGAAAAAAACTTGTTAAATATTAATTAATAATAATGTTATTATGATAATAATTATAATAAATGTTATCATGTTAGTTTTAATAATAAAAATATTTTTAAATTTTAATGATTAAAAAATTAATAAAATTAATTAAGCCATTTATATTTAATTTGAAATTATAACATAATGTGTAAAACTGTATTATGACGCATTTTTTTAACAAATTAGTAACATTGATTTTTTACATATATATTTTGTATTTATAATTTTTTTAGTTGCAAGGAGTGGAAATAATTTTCTTAGATAAGTATTTATATTATAAAAATATTTTCAAAATATAATTTTTTTTAATAATTTATTTTCGTTTATAAAAAAATATTAGAATAATTTATGTTTCAACTAATAAATTAAAAGAATTTATACAAAAGTGTTGATTTATTTAGTTAATATGATATATTATTTGCCCGTAACTTTTTTATTGCAAAAAAAATATATACATAATTTTTTTGTTGCTAAAAACAATATACATTAAAATCTTATATACTAATATGACATATTTTCATAATGTATAAATATTTTTTTAATAATTTATTTAAGAATAAATTAAGTCTTATATTATTTTCTATAAGAGATTTAACTATAACATTCATTTACAATAAAATGAATATATCAAAAAAATTATGATTTTGTTATTAATTTATTCTAATAATGCAATAAATATTATAATAATATTGTTAAAATTTTACATGTAAATAAATCTCAATTAAATCACATTAAAATTAAATTGATGAGGAATGTACTAAATATAAAAGTCAACTTAAATTAAAAAAATAACTACTAAAAATATTTTTTTTGTTTAATTTCATTTACAAGTTCAAGACAAATAAATGCTAAAGGACAATCATTTTTTTGGGAATTTACAATGAATCTTAGTCACATCATTGTAGAGTTATTTTATTAATTTTATTTATAGCCAATTTAGAAAGGTAACTCAACCATGGTTATTTATATTGTGCATAAAAAGTAGTGTAGGAGGTGAGTTGTCATATACACCTACCCCATAAAACCCCTAACTCATAATATTTTAATATATTTTATATTTTTGTAGTACATCTCTTAGGAGGCCCATTTTTTACCTCAAATTCTCTCTAATGGCGATCCCTATGTAGCCAAAGAGCACTGAAACCCAGGAACAAGCATGACAGAAAGGGGCCAGTTGAATATCAACATTGCCCAAGTTGAGAACCAAAGCCAATCCCTGAAACGCTTCTGCAATCTGTCTCAGGGTTCTGTTCGTCTTGGTGTTTGCCGCCATTATTTTCTATTTAGCCTTCCAACATATAAATTCCTTTTTTTGCAATTTTATATGTACAGAACAATGCAGCATGATTGAAATCCAAGAGGGAAGGAACATATCTGCAATTGATACTTTAACATGTGTAGAAAATGCCTGCAATTGAGACAATGTCTCGATAGAGAACGCCTCCGGTGTAAAAATACAAATTTACCCGTGATTTGAATAAGCTACTATTTCAAGAGTAAAGTTACTAGCACACATTATTAATGCGAGTTCATTTACATATCTACCGGTTTACATGCTTCTAAATTATTCCCATGAATCCGTGGAGATCAAGTCTTTTATACGATTTACCTTAGTTGGATAAAAATGTGTAGATAATATTAAAATGTTTTTTTAATTGTTAGGTTGAAATCTAATTAAGGACGATGGAAAATGAGAAATATATGTTCATTTTTTTTTAATGATTATTAAAAATATAGTAATGTTGTCAATTTGATGTAAAAAAGTATGTTAGAAAAATTAACTGTTAGGTTAAAATCTAATTGAGGATGGAAAATGAGAAATATATGTTCATTTTCTTTAATGATTGTTGAAGAGATAGCAATGTTGTCAATTTGATGTAAAAGACTATGTTGAAAAAATATTAGATAAAAAAACTTGAGTGTATGACGTTATTTATCAATATGAATTATGGAAAATATATATATATATAATTAACTATATATATATATATATAACCAAATGGCATACCCTGTAATTATGGATATACCATTTGTGTCCAACACTTGATCCTTGTAAATTAAATTCTTCACAAGCTCAGCTCTGATTTCAACTTTTCTTTGTGACTTATATGTTAAGTACATAAAATATTCAACACTTGCCTCATTTGAAGAATCCCCCTCACTACTACTCTTTGTTTGAAGCTTCTTTGCAAAATTAGGATTTTTCCTTGTTGGAAGTTTGACCCGACTAGGAAAAATGCCACAATGAGATTATAATTCTAACATGAAATAACTCATCAAAAGATTATTAAAAGGGCCCATCAACAACATTATTTAATTAAAACTTAATAATGAACAAACCATGTACATGACTTTAAACATATTATATTGCACCTGGTTTAATCATCTAAGCCAGTGAAATAGCTCAAGTACATTCCAATGGAACCGTCCACCCATAGAGTAACAGTTAGAAACCAAACAATACCATATGGCAATGTTTGATAGGATTGATGTACAAATCTATGGTATTTTTTGAGCTTCTCCCTAGGAAGACAAGTTTCAACCAGAATTAATGTGAAATGTTATATGCCTCTGCTTCCAGTTTAACCCATATACAAATAATTTTGTTGACCTTCAAATACAGTCATTATAACGAACATCACCAACAACACTACAAAGTACAAGCTGAGAACAACTTTCAAACTTGGATTTTAGGATCAACAGAGGTTTCCCTTTCAATACAAGCTATGATGTTTATATATGTATATTCTATAAACTACGGGAATGAAAATAAATATAGTCATATAGAACCAAAACATTTACTAACTGATTGCAGCAGATTAATGAAAAAAAAAAAGAATTAACAACAGTTATAACTTGTTGGTTGTACTCCATGCCGATCCATTTTTCAGTCCCTTTGAAATCCATCAAAATTCAATTTCAACTTCTTCGGACATTTGTGTATGAACTAAATTTTTAGTGACATTTCAAGAAGGAATGGAAAAAATTTCAAAAGGAGTTTCAGATCTAAGATTAAAAAAATCAATGATGTTTTGGGAAGGCCATTTCCCAGATCAACATGCACTATATATGCTTAAGGAATCTTCAAATGATAGGCAGAATGACATGTAGATTTATTAGAGAAGCTAGAATTATTATTTACAATGTAGTATGCCATAAAGATTCTAGAAATTATCAGCAGAAATAGATGCAACTTTATCAGAGAAGCTAGAACTATTACGGAGTATGCCCTAGGAAACCTCAAAGAGGTGAATACCTGCAAACTGGATATTCCTGAAGAAATCAACATGGTGTAGTGATATGTTTACATTTACCACCCTAAATATCAGAAATCAGCATGGTAATTTATCCTTTTTCCATGTGACAGATTACAAAGGGATTCAAATTTACCTCAACAGTTGACAGCTTAAAAGTGTTAATATTGGATTCTAAAAGTACAAGCTAGCCCAAAGTTTGCAATAATGGTAAAAATGTGATTTAGAATTCTACAGTTAAACTCACATGAGCAATGATGTTCTAGAATTTTGTTCCAAACATAAAAAATTTAACACTCCATATGGAAGAAAGTGTGGGCATCAAGGTTTCCTTCATAGGCCCACTCAGAACGGATTGGCACATTCAATAGAATTCAACAGCTAATATTGAAAAGGCATATCATTCCTCACTCAATAACTTGTTCCTATGAAGGTCCAAATAGAATACCATCATAATGCTCTCAATGATCTGTTCATGAGAAGGCTCCTAATTCTAAACGACCTTGTTGTGTCTGCAAATGTGCAAAAGGATGGAGATTTGTGTCACTGAAGAAAATGGTGGACAAAACGAGAGGACATATGAAGGAACATTAGTACTGATTTTGAATACCTAAAGTTCTAAAACTTATACATGTATCACTAGGCAGTGAGCCAATATGAATCATGTTGCAAAAATAACCCTTAAATCAAATACAAGAAAGAGGAGAACCTTGATTCTCACCATGATAAAGAAAGTTCTTGAACACCGATACAGATTGTTTCTCTCCAGTCAGTACATACACCAGATCCAATAATTAGAGTATGGTCATCAACAAGCTTAAGTATGTGCATAAGGAGCTCCATGGGTAAATCTTTCCATTTTGAATCTTCATTACCATCAACAGTTTCATCCTTATCCATATTCACTAGACTAGTGTGGTTCAGCAGGGAAAAGTTCCATTCTTGCTTTGTCACTTCTAAGTTTATTGCATCCAATGTTGATGGTGGTGAAAAGATCATGGTTTTAATGTTCTCTTTCTAGGATATGGTCAACCAGGAAAGCTGACATGTGAATTTTACTTTATACACAATAAGCTGACTTATTAACACATGCAACAAAAAACACCAGAGTCAAAACCTGAATTCACAATACTAAAATGAATTAGAAATCAATAAGAAAAACATCGTACATCAATCCACTAGATAAAAAAATGGAAAGAAAACTTGAACAGATAGAAAAGAAAGTAATTAACATTTGTTTCACATTAACAAGGTTCGATAACAATCTTGTTCCTAAGAAAAGGTGGACAGTTGCTACAATATCAAATAGATGAGGTTCAAAACTTAATTTCTGACTAAATACTTAGAATCAAGAATTTCTAGCTGCACTAATGAGGGGCTCATCATGTTTTATGGATTTTCCTAGGTGGTACATTTTTTCAGGTTAGGTGCTATACAAAAATGATATTTTTACAGTAGGATCCGAGTCAATCCCTCAGATGTTAGGCCTAGACCCACAAGGAGGACATCATAGTTCCTCTCATTTTAATGTTGTCGCACCTCAAAATAAACAAGAGATGGAAGGTTATCAAGAACATACAGGAGAAGACAAAAGAGAAATGTGGGAAATACGTAAAATATTAAGGATGACCAATTGAGAAAAAGTGGGAAGAAATGGGTTTACAGAGTAGAACGGTATAGAACAGAGCAAAGGGAAAACTTGGAACAAAATAGTTTAAATGAAGAACAGATGAAAGACAAGAAGAAAGGTGGATGGTGGATGAAGGAATGGAGAGCAAGATCTTAAGGCATGTGAAGCTAACCTTGTGTAGAAATGGATAAACTTGACATCCAACAAATATATGTACTTAATTAGTAAATGAGTTTATTTATAATTTTACAACATCGATTCATACATTTTAATGAACTGAACAGAGGCTACTCACCATATAATTAACATAGATGCATATAACCACTGCTCTATTGAGAAGGAGAGGGATTAAAGAAACAAGTGAAAACCTCTTTGGTGCTTAAATGATCAATGGTTAAGATGGTGCTTGAAATATCCAGGGTTAAGATGTCTAGGCTGGTTTACTTAATATTTGTTTATTTATTAGAGTTAAACATGTATGCATTCTCCAACCCTAGGTTGTGTAAGAGAAACTTGAATAATGATTTAACTGATAATAATTGCATTAATACAAATTGCACACCTTGCACATAACAACTATTTAACACTTCAAAAAACAACTTAATTCAAACACTTACGACAATTTGTGTTCTAACGAATTTGAAGTACAAGAGTCCCAGCTCGTGATAGTAATACTTGTACTTGGAACTAGTAAATTGTAATGGTCTCGTTGAAACTATAATTGACAAAAGACTTTAAAAGTAGTAAATTTTGATGGGGTTGCTGAAACTATAATTAACAAGAGAATTTAAAACAAGGAACACTCTGATTGAAACATTTTGACAAATTTCAATGGGGAAGTAACAATGACGAGAAGTAGACGAAAATTAGATTCGTTATATGAATGAGAGTTTTACCAATATCCTCTCCATTAAACATGGAATTGAAAGCTTCCAAGAAGCTCTCCAAACCCTCTTTAACATCTTCCTTGTATTTGAATTTCCCTTCCTTGATGTACCCTATCATCTCCTCTAGGAACTCATCCATGCGATTAAGTTATTTCCAAACCAGGAAGCCCTCCATCTTTGCACATTTCCCCACCAAGTTTAGAAAGTTTCTCACTCTGAAACGTTGCTTCCACTCCTACACAATTATTATATAAACAGTAACACCGTAGCTATCTTCCATATTGCATACACAATACATTCACATAAATATCTGATTACACTAGGAAATCATTCCACAGAGAGGAATCCAAGCTTTCATATTGATGTGGTTCAGAATAGCTTCCAACATGTGTCCACCGACATTGTCAAAGTAGATGTCTATACCTATGGGTAGGTTCCTATACAACAACAGTAAATACATGTTCATTCATATTTTTCCACTACTCATTGGTTAACGAGCACTCAAACAACCCCTCCTTCCTATGTTTTTTTAGGGATAGTTTTTCTCAAAATCATGGCAGTCACTATCTCAACAAACAATTTTGAATTTTTCAATCTGGTTAACTATATACTGAGATTTAGGGGTTCTCTGAATCAATTTTGAAAAAAATAGAGTGATCAAATTTAAGAATTTATGATATGCCTTAGTCTAGTGAAAATCAAAGGATTCAAGTGACCCTTATGAAATTCCACCATAAAACCAATAACAAAATTTTGGGAAATGGATTTTTCAATCTAATGTGTAGCATATACAACATACATACCATTAAATACAACACGATGGAAATTGGCAATAGACTATTAGATGTCATTTGGAGACAATAACATCTAGCAGAAGATGGGTGATACACTTGATAAAAATGACAAAAAGGCAATGAGAGGATCCATGCTACAATCTATGCTAGATTGGATATAGATTTTATTCCAACTTGTGGTAGGTTACTTTTCCAGCAAATCTGCTTGCTTGGTCAGATGAAACGTTTAGTAATAAGATGTGGTCAACTCCTTTATAATGGCATTAAAAAAGGGATATTGATGGATCCAAGTTCCTTCCACATAGTACAAACTACCTGTAGACTCTAAATTTCTCTTTCAGAGTCATAGAAGTACATTCAAGCAATCAACATAATAAATAATTTGGTGCCCTCATGCCCCTCACAAATAGGTGACTCACATTAGATACAATGCTTGTTATTCTAACAACAACTAAATTTCTAAGAGAATGGGATAGAATGACCCCTGGAACTAATCATAACAAACATACCAAGCCTAGGGAACAACTTCAACTAACCACCCAAGAGATGGAGCAGAAAACCTTTTTAGTCTAGGGAAACAACATAATACTAGAGAGTTAGAGAGGCAACTCTGTTTTTTAAGAATATCAAGCTAAAGGGACTAATATTTGACCAAAAATGGATGGCAAAGACACCACTAAATTCTACTTTCAGTACTTGAAGAAAAATAATTTCACTAACAGGATATCATATCTCAAATATAGGCAAGAGGGACTAGCCAAATATGAATCCTGTATAACAGAGATCTATCAGAACCATTTTCATAGGATCATTATGTCTCTAGCATACAATAGTATGAAAGAAAGAAGTGAAAGAGAAAGTGAGACAAATCATCCCAACAAAGGTTGCAACATTTGTGTGGAATCTGCTCTCCATAGTCCAAACCTTTGGATTGATTTATTGAAAAGTGATGAGATTCCACCATGGGAAAACACGTGAATATGTGATTGAATAAAATTATTCCAAGTGGCCAGAAGACAAGCCAACAGAAGACTTCTTAAAGGCATGGCCTTCGAGGAATCCCTTTAAAAAGATCCCAGTGCTTAAGACACATGAACAGTGATTGGAGAAATAACCTACAGGTTGATATTGAAGATGAGTTATGGGATGGAAATCTCTCAATTAATGGAGTGATAAAATTAGGGTAGACATGCAAACTTGAGCAGATAAGGTCTTTCAAAAGTTGATTGAATCCCAGAAAAGACTTCCCAACTAGTTGTTAACTTAGACAAGCTGTCCATAGCACTTTCATAAATGGAAAATGACAAATCTCAGGTTAGATGGCTTGCCACCGAGCTTTGGAAGACTACTTGGAACTCTGTTGGCCTAGATCCTCTACATATATACAAGGAAGTAATCTGAAACAACAGTGTTATTAAATTCATAATCAAGGCCGGTGACCTGGAAGTGGAACTGATTTCAAACTGAAGGCCCATCATGCAATAAAATGTATCTTTTAAAAATAATTGCAAAGGCCCTTGCTTTCAGAATTAAAACATATTCTACAAACAATTATTAGACCCAATTAGATAGGATTTATATGGGGAAATTTATTCTGGGGCAGATGTCTGGGATATGATGCCTTGTTCATCAAAATTGACTTTGAAAAATCTTATGATGGAATAAGTGGACCTTTATCCTAGCCATGCTACGACATTGGGATTTGGCCCTTTATTTCTCTGGCCACTTTGGCCTGCCTTCCCATCACTAGATGCAAATGAGGATGTGAGCAAGTTACAAGTTAACCAAGTGAATCAACCAATTCTCCATCAATCCCTAGCCTCTATGTCATGGGAAAAAAGGTTTGAGGTATCTAATTGCAAAAAAAGTGGGCCTAGGTCTAATCAAGTGAATTCCCCTTCCTGAGCCAGAAGTAGGTCAAAGAGTCAAAAGGCCACTTCCCTTATGACTCACTTCTTGTAATCTTGAAGGATCAAGAAGATATTTCTAGAATATAATCTAAATGCAGATGAAAATGCATGGACTGTCAGGCTATATGGAAAGCACGAATGCCACTTAAATAAGCAGTTTTAGGGTGGGATGATAAATAACCAAAGAATAGCAGTCAAAACTAGACTTGATAAATCAGGACTGACAATGTAGGATGTCTTTTGAGGGCATAGAGTACAATCATGCAGGGAAACATCTTCTCTAGTGAAATGCATGCTTTTAAAACTAAGTTAGCTACATAATGTTCAGTGAGAATGAGGCTGTGCAGGGAATATATATACTTGCTAGAGATCGGTGCTAAGGAAGAAATATTGGTACTATTCGCTAATTTTGGGACAAGATGTCATCTCAATATGCATCGGGCCATGTAGCTATCCAATAAGAACACTGTGATGTTAGTATTTTTTTGTCTATTACAAGATGCATACTTTCCAAAAAATTGGAAGGGAAGAAGAAAGGTTGTTTGTATTGTTCTTGGCTTTTTTCAAGTAACAAAAAACAATACTAGCAGTAATATAAAAAGATTCTTCAATCTCATTGTACCCCATGAAAAATATTTCTATTGGGTACATAAAACAAAATTATCTTCAATGTTAGTCATTGGGAATATTCAAACCTAGCCATGGGAAGTAAGGATCATGAGCATGCAAAATAAGTTGCATCTTTCCATAAATATTATTCAAAGAAAAAAGAAATATTGTATGAACTTTTCTTGTCTTTTGAAGACATCTTGTATGTACTTTTCATGTCAAGAAACAAGAAACAAATTACAATACAAGCAGTAATATTACAAAGTTTCTTCACTCTTGTTGTACACCATGGACAGTCTTCCTAGTGGATATACAAAATGCTCTTCAATGTTAATCATTCAAAATATTCGAACCTGTGATTCCTGAGTCATGGGCGGTAAGGATCATACGCATGTAAGTTTTCTTATTGTAGCTAAAATATTATTTCAAAAATAAATTACATCATTTTTTGCTAACAAAAAACAAGCTGATATACATCAATCAGTCTCAACTATACTATTGGTTGGAATATGTTTCCAAAAATAGTAGTTAAGAGATATCCAAAATCATAAATTTCTATAGTACTACAACATCCATTAAAACAACATTTAAAACAAACAATTTTAGAGCTTCTTACACTATCAAAACATACCCTGCAACATCACAGCATGTTATCATTACAATTTACATGTAATAGAAAGAAATGTGCGAAACCATAAATCTTTACAAGGGTATGTCAAAAGTTAAAATTGAGTATGTAGTTTCACACCATACACCATAGGAAACATGTGAAAACAATGAATTCTCAAACTACATTTCCTCTTCAAAATGATACTAGAAACCTCAAACCCAAGGCTTTAGACTTAAATCATAAATGCCAATGAAAAGCTTCACTAGCACAGTTAACAAGCCATCTCTAAGGATTCAAAGTCCTTATGTTTTTCATAATGCAATATTGACATTTTGTAATTCAACAAATATATCATGAAGCAAGTTCAGAATACAAATTGATGAAATCCCATGCTGCACAAAAGACATTCTATAATTGGTCAACTTTTACTCCTTGTAATTATATATCCGATAATAGCATGCAGAGATATCAACACCAATTCCATTATCTCCAATAAAGCTAGGTCATAATGATAAAGATTATTTGGTAGGGTAGGGTCAACGCTTATTATCTAAGATAGGGTCAACATGGTATTCCAAGTAGTTGAACCCTCTAGAATAATTTCCAGCAACCTTACAAGTGTTTCAACTCGAAGACAATTATTGGTTTGTGGCCTGGGAGTGTGTTGGCAGTTTTTGAAGCCAATTTCCATCCTAAATTTGACCTATTAACTGGTGTTATGGAAATATAGGAAGATTATATTTCCATTTGAATAGTCGATTATATTACCATTCATTTTAAAACATGCATGAGATACCTAGGATTGTGATATATGAGGTTTTTAGAATTTGTTAAGTTGATTAGTTGTTGAAGCTTCTCTGGGAGAAAACCCTTATCGTCCCTTTTCCATACCAGTATAAATACATGCTAAATAAAGATTTCTTCTGCATACATAACTTGTTTTTAATAATTCCAAATCAAAATTATTTGACCAAAATTGGAGCATGCTCAATCATTCTAGGGTACTCACCGATTTCAGGGGCATTCTGTCAGCCTCTGCATGACCTACAAACCGTCCTCTGCCTTTACAAACCCTGACCGCCCTCCAATCACTCCACTCTATGGAATAATTCAGATTGAAACAACTATGTTATGTTAAATCACAGATATGCCGCAATAGATATTACAATGAAGAAGGTAGGGGGATTACATAAATCCCAGTCGAACTGAAATGTTGGCATCAATAATAAAATTTGAAGCATTTGTTGTATTTAAATGGTACCCAAGCGTAAACACACTTGACCTCCGGCGACCTCCTCTGTGTGACCTCCAACAAACCTCCTCTATGTGACCTCCGGATGTGGAGGTATATTGTGTCGGCTCCGCTGTGAAATTATTGCTTGGGTTCTTTGTTTCGCGGGGAAATATTGTGTCGGGGCTATTGTGGTTTTATATTTTGTTTTTATTTGTTTTGTTTTGTGTTATTATATTATATATTTTTGTTTTGTTTTGGTTTTTTTTTTTTCATAAATTTTTGTTTTGTTTTATTATTTTATATTTTATTATTTATATATTTTTGTTTTGTTATATATTTTATTTTTTATAGTTTAGTTGCCATCCAATGCCAAATGAGGTCCATAAGCAAGCTAATAAGTTTATGAGCTTCAGTAACACCATAACATTGAAATCAAAACTAAAGTATGTTTTTTATGATTAATGAAGGATCAATAATAGGTAATATAATACTTGAATGTAAATTTGTTAGATTCACTTATGCATTAGGTTTTCAAATTTTCAATAAGGGATGAAATAACAACACTTCCTAATTCTATTATTATTGACCAAAAAAGAGTCAATAGGATTGAACACATTGAGTACATCCACTCACACACAAATCAAAATAGTTACTCCAATATTTATGTAGAAACCCCCTTCAGATAAAAGGTAAAGATACACAACACTAAAGGAAATTATTAATGTTTAAAAATGAAATTTCATTTGGCATATCTTTTGTATCAATTTTCTACAAATGATCTTTTATGATCTTTAAATATCATATACTAATCAGGTGATAAGGAATGGAAAGTGTTGTATAATAGAGTATATTTGGAGTAATGGAATCACTCATGTATAACACATGATTGTGATAACTAAATTATTGAAGTACAAAACCACATTAAGGAAACACCTAAAACCATACTAAATTTATAATTGCATTACATCAGGTTGACCTTAAACTTATGCCTAGTGTTGAAATTCCCTAACCCTCCACTATTAAGAACAACTTGCGATAGGATTGAAGGATTTACAAACATGATAAAATTATAATTATGAAGGAGCCATTAAAGCTCATCACCCCTCAATTACAGTTTTCTTGACTTCTAGCATAGACCAAATCCCTGAGAACTTGGATTTATTTTAGGGAATTTGTGAAAATGTCAATAAATTGTTCATATTTAAGATTTGAGTGACTTCGATTAGTTTAAATGCATAGAGCATATTGTGATTTCCCTATGAAGTTCTAGGTTGGTCATATGAAGTGTTAAATCTAAGATAATCAATTCCATACTAGAAAGTACCAAGGGAAATGATGATATAGCCTAATTAGTCCATGTGATGATGATGATGATGATGATCGTGATGTTGATGCCGATGATGATGATGATGATGATGATAATGATAGTGATGATGATGATCATGACGATGATTAGGATCATGATGATGATGGTGATAATGATGATCATGGCGATGATGGTGATAATGATGGCGATGACGATGACGATGATTGTCCATGTCGATGATGATGATGACGATAAAGAAGATGATGATGATGATGATGATGAGGAAGAGGATGATGATGATAATGATGACGAGGATTATGATGATGATGATGATGATGATGGAGATGATGATGATGAGGATGAGGATGATGAAGATGATGATGACGACGGATGATGATGAAGATGATGATGATGACAGAGACTGTGATGATGGTGATGATGACGATGATGATAACGATGGTTTAAACATAACTAAATAGTCATAAACATAATACATTATGCAAAAAAATGTTCTCACATACCTCCTAGATTCCAACATTGCTACAATGTCATAATTCAGAGACTTCTTCATCTAACTCAACATTTTTATCGTCATCTGGTTCTGAATCTCTATCGTTGAAAAGACCGCTCATATAAGGGTAATGATCAAAGTCATTTTCAGTTAGATATTCATCATCAATGTTAATTTCATTGCCTGCTACATCATTTGGATGATCAACTTCTTGATCGAATTCTTCATCTGACACATCTACATCGATGTCCAACTACTCCTGATCTGCATCACCTTCTTCTTCAACATTGTCTTCTTCCTCTACTACATTATACTTGATCGATCTTCCTCTCGGATCATATCTAGCAATGTATGACCAACCTACTTTGCCTAGAACCTCTCAGTAAAAGACCTGCTCACATTGACTTGGAAGAACATAAGGCTCTGTACCTGGTTCAAGTGCCCTTGTATTAATCATGGTAAATCCATTGGCATGCTCAATAACAGTTCTTTCGGGGTCACGTTCATTTATTTGTATCCTGTACCATTTGACCTCGAACAGATCTACTTTAAAGGAATTAAAGTCACACTCAATTATATCTTCCAAATAACCATAGTATCTATTTTCAGATACTTCTTGATGCATGTCACTTCTAGAGGAAACATTAGTGACTTGAAAAACTGCAGTTATCCCACAATCAAATGTTTTCCTCTTGTCATCCAACTTTTTGATGCGAAATTTATGACCATTGCACCACATAGAATTGTGATGTATTATTTGCATCATGCCCGAATCGATAAATAAATATATAATAAGACATAAACGAGAGAAATATTTCGATACAATGTGAAACAACGAAAAAAATGATAAGGGTAAATATACTTGCCTTTTTATCTTTTAAACCGCATGCTAAATCAATTTCCCTTTGCGTAAGTTCGGGATAATCCTCTCGATGAAGATGCATTGTTTTAATCATTTTACTAACCCCTTCCCATGTTAATGTACCATAGTATTCTGTACATTATTCAATCCATTGCTCCATCCAATCAATATTGTTTGCAATGTATAAATGTATTGCATCCCACATGTGACCAACTATATGAAAAAAACAATTTTAAGAATTTTAAAAACAATAAAATAATCCTAAATCATAACCAACTCATGTTGTGAAGTCAATAATGAAAAAAATAATATGGTGGCTACATCATTGCGTGTATTTCCCTAGGTGGGTTCCTCCTAATTTAACGTAATCAAACAAGAAAAACCTCCTCAATATGGCACATGTGGTCAAAGAGATAGGTTGGTCTAGTATTAATCCTCTGTGTGCTCAAATAGATTTCAACCAAGGATGAATACAACCAAATAACCCTTATTAAGTGTGCACAAGGCTACTTCTCCATAAAGGGATGTTAAACATAATGTGGTTTGAAGGAATATGTATGAAATATACTCATATATGTTAAGTCATTTTAGCTAGGAGACTTCAAACCCACATAAGTTCTACTTGTAATTTCGTGGGATCTACACTTGAATGGAGGGTGACCTCTTTAGATCTATAACAATTATGTTGTAAAATTACTGTATATATAATACCTCAAGAAGAGAATAAAGTTTCCTTTATGAGGAATTAGGCACTAATTCTAAAAAGAACTCACACAAAATAGATCATCTTCATTTTGGAAATGAAAATAAGCTTGACAACTTCATCAATACAACAAACTAGGGCGAGAGGAGAATGATAAAGTTTCCTTTATGAGGAATTAGGCACTAATTATAAAAAGAACTCACAAAAAATAAATCATCCTCATTTTGGAAATGAAAATAAGCTTGAACACTTCATCAATACAACAAACAAGGGCGGGAGGAGAATGACAGATGGACCTTGTCTTACAAATGTTCAAAAAACTGAGATCCTTTGATCTTAAAAAGAATAATACAATTCTAAGCTTTGAATCTCAAGCCACATCCAATTCTAAGATTTGAATCTCAAGCCATATCCATATGGTGATGTCAATGTCGATGTCGATGATGATGATGATGATCATGACAATGATCATGATCATGACGACGACGATGATGATGATGACCACCATTTGTTCACATTTGGAGGAACGCTTTGCATATTGAAGAGATTATTTCACACACTTGTATTCACAAGTGTCATGCACATATCTTGAGGAACACCCATTAACTAAGGGGTTCATATGGTTGATCTCAAGCATGGTGTGGGGTTTCGACACACATTTTGCAGCACTTCACTCTACTTGCACATATTTATTGTATTTATTGTAAATAATTGATTATAATTAATAAAAATGATTTTTTAATAATATAAAAATTAATTATAATTATTTTTAAAATATATAATTAAATATTTTATTAACCATTTTAAATATGTAGAAATAAACATAATTTCAAATATAAAATAATTAAAACAATAAAGTTCCATTTTAATAAAAATAAAATAAATTTATAGTTTAAGTTATAAAAATTAATGATAAATTATCATTTATATTTAAAATTATAAATAATAATTAAAATTATAAATTTATTTAAATTATGGTGACGATAGTTGCCAAATTTCAGGAGAACTGTTGTCGAATTTCCTACGACTAGGTTGTCGAATTTCCTACGACAAGGTTGTCGAATTTCAGACGAACATGTTCGTTGCAAAACCTACGAGGGGTAAAGTCGAAAATTCGACGACTCTGCAAGATGACAAAAAAAAATTGGAACGTAGAGTACTTTTCATTATTGCAATCTGACATAATCGTACTTTACGTCGGATGTCATCGGATTCTATCGTTGTATTTTGGGCTCAAATGTTGTTGTGTGTAAAACATGTAAATGTGATTTAAAGACATTTTATCATTAGTGATGTCCTTGTTTATTCTTGAGCACTTTAGAATTGTTGGGTCTCTTGTGCTGCAAAGAATTGGGAAGCTTGAAAAACGTTCTGTACAATATTACTTACCATTGGGATGGATTTTAGATAGGATAGGGCTTCCTTTGGCTTGTCATTCAATTTTGACGTGGAGGAAACATTAGTATTCTATAGCTCAAGTGCATAGGATGTTAACCTAGTAAACCTATGACATACTACATGCATTCATAGGACATTAAGGACTATCCCTATTTTTTGTAGATATTAAAGAGTATCTCCTAAAATATCATTTTCACTCAATAATTAAGGTTTAATAGCACTTTTTAATTCTACCCCTAGTATGGGGACATGCCACAACTCTTATAATCCTTGAATGCAGATTAGACAATTGTATGGACTATCCTTTCTTTTTTTACCATAACTAATGAATTAGTCAGAGATTCTAACAACACTCATTACTTTGTGTTTTCCAATAAGGTTAAAAGGGTATAATTTACTCAAATCATGCCTCCACTTCTCTTTCCCAAATGAGAACCCATACAAAGAGACTACTAACAAAGATGTTTCCTTTCAAGTCATTAATATGTCAATGTATTTAGTGTGGGGGTGAACCATATTTATAAGCTATTAGCATAGATTGCTACGACCCTTTATTTGTTTCTACCCAATGGAATTTCATTAAGCAACTTCTTCTTGACTTGGTCAAATCATCAATTTTTAATAAAACAATTTTTTTTATCCTTGATTTCAGCAAGTTCTATGTAATTAATGGGAGAATACACACAAGAAGTTGATATGCAAGAGTTGGGGTATATTTGTTTTGGATAGAGTACATGAAATAACAAATGAAAGTATAATAAAAACATATGTAATACAAATATGAGTTTGGAAGTTGATTATGGAACAAGACTTGTTCAAGTTTAATCTACAAAGCCTTTGAACAACTTGAGGGATTGGTTGTGGAGATATGATGAGCCTATTAAGACTTATAAGCCTAAATGATTATATCAACATCCTATAACTACTTTCTCCTTTTAAGAGAAGTGAACAAATCTACTGAAAAACCAATAAAGTTTTATTGACCCAAAACAAAATGGATAAACAAAATCTACACAGGTGGTATTATAAAACTAATTTAAGATGTGAATGCTTGCTTAGATTTCATTCTATACTGTCTTTATTTCTAAAGAGCATTCACCCTATAAAGATTTCACCAGAGGGGGGTTCACAAGCAAGGCAATATCATATCACATTCATTCATATTAGGGGTTTGAATACTCCTAAGAACCTCAAAAATATATTGCCTTGTATTAAGGGGTCAAGGAGGCTTTTAATTTGAGATAGTAATATAAATATTGGGGTTTATTTTAATTGGGTAGGATGAGGAATAACCTCTAAATCATGGGATCAATTCATACCTCCACATCATGGGATAAATTCATACCTCCAAATCACGGGTTGGATTCATACCTCAATTCATTTCATCATTTCTTTTTCCAGCAGAGACTTGAATCTTTTTGTAAAGATCTCAGCTCAAATTTTGCAAATGTATTTCATTTTTTAGAATTCTGATAATATTGCAACTATTATTGTTAACTTAGCTATGTGTTTTATTTTTGTGGGGTTATTCTTTTTTTTTCTGAATGAAATTATTTAGATACAAGGCATGATTCATGGAATAAAGGCACTACGATATTATAATTTTGCGGCATTGAGATAATCAGGGTGATAGTATTTTATTCGTTTATGCATAATGTTATTAATTTGATGTCCAAAGGTTAGTGTTGCCACTTGTTATGAATATGTATGCAATATTTCATACTTTCTCCATAATTGAGGTTGAGCTTGCTAATGTAAAAACTAAGGAATTCTTGAAACATTATACCTTTTGTTGTTCTATAAGAGGCAAATTTCCAAAGTGTGTTTATTTTATATATAGAAGTCACATTGCATCCTATGACATTGTTCAGTATGCTTGAATATTCATTTTGTTCCTTGTCAACTCAAAAGTTAAGAGACGTTGCGAATCGAGAGTTTCGGAGTCAAACAATTGTATTGTATTTTTTGTAGGAGTTCTATTAAAAGATATAACTCTTCATTTTTTGGGTTGGGTTTAGGTGGGTATTAAGATTCAATCAAAACTTGCTCCACAACAACCAAGAAAAGTGAGATCAATGTTTCTTGGGTCACTAGAACCAAGAAAAGTTAGATCAATCTTTCTTGACGAATTATTTCTTTCAACTTTTTGTATTTTTCTTTAACATTTTCACATTGCTCGTTAGGAATAATTGTTAGATTGAGTTATATTTGCACATTGATAACTTTAATTTCAATTCTTATATGCCAAGGAATCCATCTTAATATTGTATAGGAACTGACATGAACATAGAGGAAAATATAAATCCTTATTTACATACCCTATGTGTTATTGTTACCATGAAAATGTATCATATAAGTTTCACCATATGTGTATCTTTATAACTATTGCATTCTTGAAACTTAACAATGGAGATTTTTTCTTCCCGTGTAAAAAAAAAAAAAAAAAAGATATAACTCGAGAAAAGTTAACTAAATGTTGTTAATTCCGTTGATTGCAATAAAAAATGTAGAGGAAGTGGTGGCAATTAATTGCATCTTGCGAATGACCCAAATCTAAGCTATGCACATGATCAATCGTGTTTTTGGAAACTAAGGGGATTTTTTTTTATGTTTATTTGGGTTCAAACATCAATGATGTTTGTTTTGATAGTAAGGTAGGGAAGTCCTTTTATTAAAGGGTTTCAATTTTGCATTTTCATGGAGTTTTTAATTTATTAAGCTTATAGAAAACATGAGCTCTCTATGGATATACATGTATTTACATGATATAAAATTGGATATACATGTATATACATGATATAAAATTGGTATATTGGTAGGTTGTGGTGTGAAACATCTTTAATTCTCACCTTTTCTAAGCATTGGTTTGACTATTGGACTATCAACTTTTTACATTCTTTGTTTTGTTGATCTCTTGACTGGGTTTCCTTTTACACATTTTCCCTTCCCTATTACTATTTTGTTGGGTCTTCCACTATCCAGCACTACAAATTGAGCAATCACCCATGCAATCTCAGTGGGACCATTATTATAATTATACTATTATTTTATTTAGCATAGTGTTTGCATATACTAATATGTGTTAGGGATTTTGTTTGTTACAACTTGATAATATGATATAAGGGGGGTATTAAAATTGGGTTGATAAAAATGAATACCTACATTATTTGGTGAAACTAGGGGTTTTATTAATTAGAAAGGTATAATGGGAGGGGTTTCATCTATACAATTTTAGGAGGCATTTTCTAATATTTAGTGAAATGGGATATATCCTTTAATATCCTGCCAAATATCTTGCTATGTAAAAAATCCTCAGTGGTTTCGCAAAGGATGTATGCCACTGTATGCTTCAATAAAAGTCATTTGACATTTATTTTGGAATTGTAATTATACTCATGACATGGAACTTTGTTTACAAAAGATATAAGTCATTGTGATTAAATAAAGGTCATTTAACATTTATTTTGAAATTGTAATTATGTTTATAATATAAAATTTTGTTTACAACATTTAAAACACTTTCTTCAATAAGATTTAATAAAACAAAAAGATGACATTCTTAACCATAAAGACTCAATTCCTCAATTGATAATAACATTTTAAATATGTTTTGGAAGTTTTGTTGGGAGTTTGTCTTCGAGAACAATATTTTCTCTTATTTTTTCTTTTATTTATTTCAAAGATCTAATTATTGCAAATTAAATTAAAAACAATGTCTTTCAATGAGATGAAGGGTGACTTAGTTATTCTTCTTCAAAGATATGCACTTAATTATTATATTGAAATTTAATTTTGATGATTTTTTTAAGAATAATTTAAATATTAAAATTTTTATTTATATTTTTGCCAATTCTTTTAGATAAAATCAATTAGAATTACAGTTTTAAGTTGTTGAAATTACATAATCTAATATTCACCCATAATTAATAGATATTGGATCCATTTTTCAATCAAATTACAATTCCAACAATGAAAATTGAAATTTCAGCAAAAATAACATCACATACACATAGGAATTTACTCTTTTTCCTAATTACCCACTTGTACTCTGTTTAAATTGTAAGCTACATTTTTTTCTCAAAACTTTATATAAATAAATAAAATACTGATCACAGCTGAAGTTACCACATGTTATAGCAAATTCAGTGGTCTTAGTAACTGCTCATAGGCAAACGAGAGGGAACCACATATTACATATTCATTGTTCTTTGAACAAACAATGTAGAATAGATTCAAGTGAAGCATGACCTAAACAGTATACCATTAAAGTGCAATATAGATTGTCTGATCTTGGTTATATTCTCTAAAATCATAGTCATCTTGACGATAGACTTCTAAGAAAGATTTCCTTCACTGCCTTGAATGTCAAGTCTGCCTATAATGCATGTTTTGAAATCGATATATAGTAGCTGAAAATCACAAGTTTAAATTGGAGATTGAAATCCAAAGTGATGTCTAATCCATTGACGCTAAGATCTGTAAATTGCTGGTTAAATTTACTGATCTAAACATTGCAGATCTAATCTCTGTGAGGCCAGAAAAGACCACTCAGTGCAGAGCTAAGCCTTGCACATCTGATTCTAAGCATGGTATATATCTCATTTCTTAGCTGTATCTGTTTCTCAACCTTGCCTGTATCTAATCTCTTAAGCCTCATCTGTTTCTTAATCTCTTTATAGAATGAACATGAAAGAACATGAAGCGCAGTAATGTTTCAAGGCTTTAGCAAAAATAATAAATCTAAAAAAAATTGAAATCATTTTACATGGAAGGCAATCTTAGTTTGATTAGGTTCATATAGTATACCATTATAGATCCATCTTAAAAAGATTTACCAAGTGCAGAGGGATCAAATCTGAAAAAAATGTGTTATGCAATATTTATAGTTTTAATTTATCTAATTTGAGTTATTTTGAGCTTGCTAGCTATCCCTATCTCTTGATAACAAGTTCAATATTATAAATACAACTTAAAAAAGAACACTATAAATATAACTATAATTTAGAATTTTTTTTAACCAACAAAATTAAACAAAGTGTTAGGGTTTTTTAGATTAATTAGTGAGATATCATGGATAATCTGACATGTTATTTGAATAAAACTTCTACTCATCATTAGGATTCATTGGAAGCCATCTACACAATTGTAATTGAGAAACATATTAAAATTTCTATAAAACATTTTTGAATGAAAAGAAATCAGAAATAACTTAAGCTGCATAGCAGCATAATAATTAGCATGCCATGACCATTACAAGCCCCATTGAAAATGCCAAATCTGTCTATCTAAACTGAAGTCTTTATTTAGAAATCCTGATACAGTAATCTCTATGACACTACACAATCAA
>LPNX010568609.1:6342-17321 GCA_001517045.1 Pseudotsuga menziesii
TGAACCTGTGGATTCTATTTTGGGAAATACTTTATTAACCTAAAACTAGGAAACTATCAAGAGGAAGAAGCCAGTGACACATCAGACACTCAGCTTGATCTCCTTCAGTTTTCACAGGCTGATGAAATCGATTGTAAAATAGAAGACTTAGCTGTAGATGTATATGTTAATTCTTGCACAGTAGCGGTTAGCGATTTTTGGACGCTTTTCTTTGGTAGTTCTAAAACTTCAGAGGGGTCAGGAGCCGACTGTGTCCTGATTGACCCTAAGAAAAACAAACATTTTCTTTCATGTAGGTTAGAGTTTCAATGTACCAATAACACAGCTAAATATGAAGCATTAGTTCAGGGATTAAGGAAAGCAATTGAATTAAAGGAAAACAATCTGAAAGTGTTTGGAGATTCTGAAATAATTGTAAAACAAATTCGGAATCAAATACATTGCATTTATCTTCATTTAAAATCTTATCAAAATGAAGTATGGGATTTACTTAAATATTTTAATGCATTTAAGATTTTATCGATTCCAAGATTTAAGAATGTAGCAGCTGACTTGTTGGCCACCTTAGCTGCGAGGCATGTTCCCTCTAATAATCGGTGCTCTGTTGAATTGCTTTTTAGGCCTTCAGTTCAAGATATGATTACCAATCTATGAGTGTTCGATGATGATCAACAGATTAAAGAATGCTTGAAAAATGACAAGAATTTCAAAGGGGTGATTATTGATGATGAAGAACATCAAGCCGAGCTAAAATAAAATAATTTTATTCCTAAGGAAGTCAGGACTTTAGAACGGATTTTTGGTTTAAATGAGAAATTTAGAAGACCAGCGAATGTGAAGACTCATAGCTCGTCCTTACAGTTCAAGTTAATTAATCTAGGGAATGAAATGGAGCCTAAGTATGTGAATCTGGGAAAATGCTGCTCCCCAGGTGAAAGGAATAAGTTTATCATTCTTTTCAAGCAATACAAAGATGTTTTTGCCTAGACATATGAATATCTGAAGACATATGACACCAATATTATCCAACATGTTATCCCCATTAGATCTGGAATCAAACCTTATCAGCAGCCTTTAAAGAAAATGCATCCAAAATTAGAACCTTTAATCCAGACTGAAGTTAAGAAACTATTGGATGCTAGAATTATCTTCAAGGTTAGACACTCGCAATGGGTTTCAAATATGGTACCAGTGAGGAAGAAATCTGGAGAAATCAGGTTATGTGTGGATTTTAGAAACTTAAATCGCGCTTTAGATAAAGACAATTATCCTGTTCCACCCATGGAGCAGATATTGCAAATGGTTTTAGGTTCTGAACTATTCTCTTTATTAGATGGATTCTCGTGCTACAATCAAGTATTAGTAGCCGAAGAAGACAGAATAAAAATGACATTCGGGACTAGGTGGGGAACTTTTGCTTACAAAAGGATGCCCTTTGGACTCATAAATGCTAGAGATACTTTCCATAGGGATATGGACATAGCTTTCCACGGTTCAATTGGCCATAGTGCTGTAGTATACCTCGAAGACATCACGATATTCTCAAAGAAAAGAGAGGAACACGCATTTCATCTAAAGCAGATTTTTGAACGCTACCAACAATATGGTATCTCACTAAACCCCAAGAAGTGCGTGTTTTCTGTTATAGAAGGTAAGTTGTTGGCTCACATGGTTTCTAAGAAGGGGATATCCATAGACCCAGAAAGGATCAAAGCCATCGAACAGATTCCCTTACCCCATAATAAAAAGGGCATGCAATAATTTATGGGGACAATAAACTTCATGCGAAGGTTTGTGCCAAATTTCTCTCAAATTTTTAAACCTTTGCAACAAATGGTAAAGCAAAGTGTACAATTCAAGTGGACTGATGTAGAGAAGAATGCATTTAGTAAGATTAAAATAGCTGTTGCACATGCACCCTCCCTCAAAAGCCTAGATTTTGATAAAGATTTTATTTGTACACTTTCGTATCTGATGATTCACTAGCAGTTGTGCTTACCTAGAACGAAGATGGGGGAGATGAGTTCCCCATATGATTTATGAGCACTGATCTACAAGGGTCCAAATTGAATTCCCCAACTATGGATAAACAAGCTTACACAGTGTTCAAAGCGGTGAAACAATTCAGACCATATATAATTAAGAACCGGACAAAGTTAATAGTTCCACACCCAGCTGTGAGGTCTCTTTTCGTACAAAAGGAGTTAGGAGAAAGAAGAGGCAACTAGGTAACAACTCTATAGGAGCGTGACCTTGAATTCAAGCTAGCCTCCATGGTCAATGGGCAAGGATTGTGCAAACTGATGACTGAAAGTAAAGACAATGAAGAACATGACTTGGAAGACAAAGCTGAGTTACATTTGATGGATGTATGTCCTATTTTCACAGCTCTGGACTCTTGGTATCGAGACCTTGTGCATTACCTTCAGGTGGGATTGTTATCGGAACATCAAAATTTTAAGCAAAGAAGAGCACTGTGTCTTAAATCAACCTCATATCAAATTGTTGAAGGAATATTATTCAGAAAGAATTATGATGGAGTTCTTCTTAGATGCTTAGAGAAAGAAGATGCGAAGAAGGTAATGATAGATTTACATGATGGACCTGCTGGAGGACACTTCTCTAGAGATACTATAGCTCATAAAATTCTCAGAGCCAGATACTATTCGCCCACACTGTTCAAAGATGCACACACCCATGTCAGAAAGTGTGACATTTGTCAAAGCTGTGGTGGAAGACAAGTTAAAGCAGCAGGACTGTTAAAGTC
This sequence comes from Pseudotsuga menziesii, assembly GCA_001517045.1. Classification (NCBI taxonomy): domain Eukaryota; kingdom Viridiplantae; phylum Streptophyta; class Pinopsida; order Pinales; family Pinaceae; genus Pseudotsuga; species Pseudotsuga menziesii. The sequence continues at coordinate 9,110 of LPNX010568609.1, forward strand.
TGTGATGATAACAGAACCTTTTGAGCAGTGGGGGATGGATATAATTGGGGAGATAAAGCTGAATTCTTCCCTGCAACACAAGTATATTCTTACAGCAAATGACTACTTCACTCATTGGGTCGAAGCCATTCCGTTGCATAAAGTAAATGAAGATGCGGTCATGGACTTCTTGCAAGACCATATTATGACCAGGTTTGGAGTTCCAATTTATTTAGTTTTCGATAATGCTACTTACTTTTCCTCGATTAGATTAACTGCATTTGCTCATGAGAAAGGAATTAAGTTGCATTACTCTCTTAATTACTATCCACAGGGAAATGGTTTAGCTGAATCTACAAACAAGAATCTAATTAGGATTTTAAAAAGGACTGTGATAGAAAATCAGAGGAGTTGGCACTTAGCATTACCAAATGCTCTTTGGGCTGATAGGGTCACCCCCAAGAATTCATTAGCTGTGTCCCTGTATACCCTTGTTTATGGAAAAGAGGTCATTCTACTCCCCAATATCATTCTACCCTCTTCCATAATAGCTCAGGAATCCAGAGGATTAGATAATGAAGTCTTGCAGGTAAGGATACATAATATTTTGAAGGCGGAGGAATCTAGTTCCAAGGCCAAAGAACATTTTAAACAACAATAGGAGGTAGTTAAGAGATGGTTTGATAAAAACAAGGCTAGAACAAAAGAATTTGAGGTGGAAGATTTGGTTCTCAAGTGGGACCACCCCCATGATGAGAAAGTAAAACACATGAAATTTCAATAGTTGTGGGTAGGCCCTTTCAAAATTCGGTAAAGCTTGGCCCCTCAAGCTATAAATTGCAAGATTTACAGGGGTGGGAAGAGATCTTACTAGTAAATGGTTTAGTTCTCAAACCTTATTTTTCCTAAATTTTGTTTTTGTTCTTTTATCTTGTACATAAATAAATTGACTTGGCTGTTTATTTTGATTTATTTTATTTCTATTTGGTTTTAGTTTAGATTTTGATTGATTTCAATAAAAAAGAGGAAAACTCTTAGTTGCATGGAGAGCATTAGAACTATGGAGTGATTAAAGTTCTTGAGTGTAAGACTGTGTACTATTGTTTTATATGGAAGAATTTCTTCTAGTTTAGCAGTTTTCCCGAATGGCTATGAACACATTGAAGTCCTACTTAATCCTTGTTAAATAAACCAGGATCAAAAGGTCTAGAATACTATTTTGAGGTTCCATCCATCTCACATTTAAAATTGTCCTAGGGGGTGACAACAAAAGGCCCATGGAAGGGAAGCAGGGTAAACAGTATATTATATATAAATGATCCCATGCCAGAAATTGAATGCGAAAAGGCAGATAAGAGTCAAAAACTCTTATAAAATCAATTTGTATCAAAACAAAGTACTGAACCATCTAAGTACTAAATTGCCAAAAGTTCTTCTTTGTCCGTGAGCTGAAAGTTGAATACATCTCTCACACAAAAGGACACTATGGATAGAGGAGCCTGAATGAAAATTCAGAAAGAAAGGCATGCAGGAGGACTCATATGCAAAGGACAAAAGTCCAAAAAAGCACAAAAAGTACAAAATGGCATGGGAATGAGGAACACAGGAATATTTCTGTTTACCATATGTTACTATCCTATGGCATCCAAGCTGGAAGCTACCCGAAGACAGAGGTAATAAATGAAACTCATCTTCCTGGCCTCAAAAGAGTTATCTTGACTTGGAAATCTTTTTTTCCTTTCTCCTAAATTGGACTATCATCAATGATTAAAAGTACATATATTTGCCATTTGGGAAATCTAGACATCTGGAAGAATTCAACATGTTCGTTTATTGTTAAACATTCTATCACTTGAGGAATAAATTGTCCAGAGATCTAGGTTCACCAGGTAGTCGCCAATTGTTGCAGCTGCAACTGTTTTCCCAAATTTTCAAAATTTTGGACCCTCCTCTTAATTTTTATCTTGCCTAGAATCATTTGGATCCATGAACTCTGTTTTTGTTTTCCCTCTACTACAAGTTTGGACCGTTTTGAGGTTAATTGTCTTCATGCTTTTCGGAAAATTGCTTATGTCTGAAACTGCTTTGGGTTGTGGAACTTGGAGTTTGGTTTGAAATATTGCCCTTTGATATGTTATTTCCTTGTTTGTTTGCGAAAGTCTATTTCTCATTTTCACCAATGTTTTGGAGGTGAAACAAACTTCATAGCTACCCAGCCGAAAGTAACATTTTTAGTTTGGCTATTCGGAGGCCATTTAAACAACGCATCAGATCCATATTTCCTTATGGAGCCTCCATTGTGGAAGCTGAACGATGAGCGCTCTGCCAGATAGTCTTGACTTCTCTGATGTCATGCTATTATTATTTTTACTTGTTTTGCATTGTCGGAGGTTGGTCGAAGTTTGAGTCGGGGTTGTTTGATCTTTATGAAGCCGTTGTTTTGGAAGCGAGAAAATCTTTTTGGACTGCTGCACGACCCTAAGTTTTTCCAAACACTTAACGTTTTCACAATGTTTCTACACCATAGTGGAAAGTTTATGACTTTGATCAAAGGCTGTAGTTTGATTGTTTTTCGCCATTGTGGCTCCCGAGCGAACTAAGTGCCCGCCATATAACTGCTCCACTCGCCGATGCTTTGTCTGGGTTTCACTGATATGTCTTTTGGCTGCGGGGGCCATAGTCTTTTCATATTCTACCATTGTGGCTGCATAATGCACTAACCTCCCGACGTTGATGTCATTCCATTCGCTGACAGGGAACTTTTCGGCCCAATGCTTTGGCATTTAGTTCTTCTGACTTTGATAGACTTAACGGTCCCATGAAAATCATTGTCTGTCTGAAACCCATCGTTGTGGCTATAAGTAAGACTATCCATCCGATGTTTTAATGGTTCAAGCTGTCAATAAGGTTTTTCTCGCCGTCTTGTGAGTTTTTAACCCCTATGTGGGCGGTGGTGGTTTTTAATTCTTGTTAAGGCTTTCACGACGAGAGGGGTTGGAATCCTCTTCCATCAAAGAATTTAAGGGTTGTAGGTGATGTAACAAGCTTGGGAGAGCCAAGAGATTTCCAACAAGTCAGAGATAACACCGAGGTCGAAGCTCCTTCATCTAGCACCATTTGAAAGACTTTCTTTCCCACTACTTTCGTAATGATCTGAAAAGAAAGTTTATGCGGTAATATAGGTTTATAGTTCTCAACATTGAAGTGAATCAAGTTAGTGTTATCCGGGTCTATAGCTCCTAATGCAGTCAACAAGTTCTTGTGCTGTGTAGGGAAACTTTGGAGTACTTCTAGGGTAGACATCGCAAAAGGTGCCTGAGCGAGATCTTCAACCACATTATAGAATTGAGTAGCTTGGGCATTGGGATTAAAGACAACCTTCTGAAGAGTACTCTTTGGTGGGCGCAAAATCATGTTGAGAGTATGCTTCTCAATAGACAAGGGAATAGTAGACAAGGATTCCAGAGAACTATTGGAGGGAGATTTCCCTAGAGAAGATTGGTCTTCTTGTTTATCTGTGAATTTATCATAATTCTAGCTTCGAGTTTGCATATGAATGGTATATGAGGACATCATATGAATTTCCTCTAATGAACTAGATTTACCCTGGTTCGACATGTTGTCTACCAGCTGTTGTTGAGAGCGAAAAGGATCCGTAAGTACTGCAGGTGTGGGGTTAGACTTTAAAAACTGGGAGATTTCATCTCAACGGGGACACTCCTTAGAGAAGTGGTCACCACCACATAACAGACAAGGATATTTAGCCTTCCTTTTCCTTGTGTTGTTGTCATTATGGGTTGATTGTGGGGTCTCCTACTGGTTTCCAGGTTTTTTATTTCAATTTTTACCTTTCTTTTTATTACTCGAGGTTTGAGTACTTTGAATAGAATTGACCTCAGAAGAAACCTTGGGAGCCAAAGCAGTAGCATGTTGGGTTTGCTTGGCATGTTTCGCTGCGGATGGGGACTGGATTGAACCAACAATCCCATCAACAGGTACTTCTACTGATGGCTTGGCAGGGTCAGTTTTGGGGCAAGGAGCTTGAGGAATCAGGTCATAAAGGGTTCCAGACTAGGAATAGACCAAGTCTAGGTACTGAGCCCGACTAATATCCTACTCTTCAGTGACAGCACCAGCCATGGCCACATCTCGAGCAATAGGAGGCAACAAGGACTTAGTGAACCAATCAGCTAACAACTGATCTGGAATAGGGGCTTTAATAAGCCTTCTCCACCTTCTCCACTCATGAATATGATTAGAAATGTGGGTGGAGGTGTTCTGTCGTAGAGAAGTTAAGAGATCAGTGCCCATTTCATAACGAATAGGGAGCTGAAAGTGCGTAAGAAATACAATTGCCAACAAGCCAAAATCCACAAACAAATGTTGTGGGAGTTCAATATACCACTTCATAGCTGTACCGGTCAAATTTTGCTGAAAGAGTCATAACTGGACGGAATCATCCATGAGGGAGTTGGAGGAACACCACAAATGAAAAGTCATGACATGGTTCCGCGAATCTTCACCCTGCTTTCTATTGAAATTTGGAATGTCCGATTGTAACTTTACTGGAATGGGAGGCCATGAGGGATTATGTCAAATGGGATCATTAATCAACTTGAACAAATCAGGCATGTCCAAAGTTGCAAGGAAAGGTAACTGTCTATTGGGCTACACATACTGGTAATACTGATATAGCATGAAATTACTAGTAGGGCCATAGGTTGACTGAAAAATATGTTGCTGTGAGGAGGAACTACCAGGAAATCCACCCATGGGGGGTTGATTTCCATAATTAGGACCACTAGGACCACCAGGGCCTCTAGGAGGAGGACCTCCAAAGCCGCTGGGACCACCAGGACCACTAGGACCACCAAGACCACTAGGATCACCAGGACCACCAGGAGCCGGACCACCAGACCCTCTGAAACCTATAGGAGGTAGGAAGCCTCTAGAGCTACCAGAACCACTAGGTCGTGGGACACCAAACCCTCCATAGCCATAAGGAGGAAAGCCACCAGGTCACTCAGAACCACTAGGACCGCCAGGACCAAGAGGAGGACCGCTAGGCCCTCCAAGACTATTAGGTCCCCAAGCGGGAGGACCTCCATAAGGTGGTCCTCCCTCACCTCTTGTAGTATGTATGGGTATCCCTCCCATGGCTCGCATGTAAGACCAGTTGGGTTTCCCCCATGGTGTAAAAGTGTTGCTAGGGAATGGAATTCCAGTAGGATTAGATGGATGATTACCTACAGGTATTTGATAACCATAAGCACTAGAAGACTGAATGGCCACAGGTTGTGCCCCTAGGGGCTGACCTCAACTAGATGGGAGATTTACCACATTAGTGTGGGTGGGAGAGACAAAAAATATAGATGTTTCTATGTTAGAGGTCTGCTCTTGACTAGGTACAACTCTAGGATCAAATAACATAGGTCATGCCGGGGGTCTTCCCCCGGCATTCAAAGGTACTGAAGACACAGGAATTGAAGGTTGGGCCCCAGATGCAAAAGATCTGGGTGGATTTGGATCAGACATAACATAAGAGGTGAGAGGGGCGGAAATTTGACCTGGGCTGTGGGTTGTTAATGGACGATCTATAATCAGTTCAATGGGTCTCATAGAATTAGCTAGTGAATGATATCCCATAGGAAGGAATGTGGAACGAACTGGTGAAGAGCCCAGTATGTTGTCAATCTATTTTTCCACCTCCTGTACATGGAAGATAGCAGCACGGTATTGCCTGCGTTCTTCTTCACTTCCAGGATAACTTACACGGGTTCCAAATGAGCCAATGGCTTGTCCGATGGGTGTCTCCCAAAAAGGAGCATTAGGACCAAAATCCGGATGGGTATCATCAACATGATATTCCACGGGAGGATGGAGCGATGAATCCTCACGTGAAGGCTGTTGGACCAAGGGAGGTGAGTGTGAAGAATATGGTACTCCACTTTATACCACCACATGATCTCCCACTTGGGAGGTGGTAGCAGCTCCTCGGTCGATAGCTTCCATTGGATTTCCTCCTGAAACAGAAGTGAAATCAGGTGGCAAGCCCTGTACTCTCCTGGACTGTGTTAACTTAGCCAGCGTGTACAACTCCTATCTAACCTAGGGTCTGAAAATCTAGAAATAACACACCAAAGGACTTCCCTACTCAAACTATAGGTCAAAACAAGCAGACTTAAAATGACAGGAGGAGTTCAAAAGTCAGGTCTCTCACTAGGATTGTCAAGTCAGTTCCACTCGCTATATACCTCGAGGGTACGTGCGTAGTAATCTCCCTGAATGCTGTTTTCGGTGTATGGCTCCAAACAAGATGGACAAAGGGCTTTGCTCAGATAGATAAGGTACACTAGTGGGGTCTCCTGATATACTCAAGGTACGTGGGAGCTCGAATCGGTAGTAGTGTTGTCTAATGCATAACCGTACACAAGAGGCCTTTCGATATACAATCAAGTACGTGAAGTACCTTTCTATATACTTCAAGGGTACGTGAAAGGCCGTTCGATATACTGATGGTACATGGAAGAACCGCACGAGTCCTGGAATGTAATGCTGACAAATAACGACAGCTCCTACATTTTACGATGCCCGAACACGTCTCTAACCTATCACTCAAGTTACTATGTAAATTTTAACCTACAACTACCATTGATTTTAACTTGTACGGTTAGGTGAATGCATGATGTTTTGACAGAAAAGTAAAACCATGCAGTATGCTTGTGCAAATATTCACTTTACCATTCAATATGCCTACTTACGGGAGGGAAGAGAGTGTTTTTTCTTTTTGTTTAAAGACCAAAAATCATACCAATCAACAGTCATGAACATCAAACACAATCAAATACTTCTACAAACCAAATTCTTCTTTCCAAAGTAAATGGGAAGGGTGAGAATCTTTTTTCCTAAAAGAACAACACCAAGCACACCTATATGTCAATGCTCTCTAACTTTTCAAATTTCTTAAAAACATAAGCAAATCTAACTTAAAACTACCATTTTTTTTATTGTGACCAAGAAGTCCTATATGCATGAGAGACAAAAGATCGTAAAGGTCCTGAAAGCTTATGAAGCCAATCAGAAAACCCGAATTCAACGCTCAAATATGATGTCCTAATCTCAAGCAAAACTTTTCTTTTTTGAAGGGAAGAAAAAGAAGTTTACTATGCAAGCAAGAAATGAAGTTTAGAAACTAATCTAATGTTCTTCTTTTAGTACATGCAATGAAAAGAGAATTCAATGAGTGCCCTAACTTTCAGAAAACAAGAAATCCTTCTTTAAACACAACCAACGAGCAAGAAGTGGATGAACAATAAAAAAGGTTAAACAAATTTTGAAATTCCACTCAAAATCAATCTTAAACCATCAAAGAAGCAAGCCACACACATCATATTCAATAACACAAGCCTGATAACAGAACTGAAAGCAATCAAAATTATAAATTTTTAAAAAAAAAAATGAGGAAAAAGGGGTTTTGGACTAATTCCTACCTGGTACAGTGCTTTGTAGATGTTGTAAAAGTGTTTCCAGAGCAGCACCGCTCCTCGTTAACTGGATACAGGTGGTGGCACCCTTTACTATCCATTGTGTTCAAGCAGTGACACCACTCCTCGCACAAAGCATTCCCATGGACAAGAGCTGCAAACTGAGGACAATCAAAACAACTGAATACAGCTAGTCCCCGGTGGAGTCGCCAGATTTGTTGATCGAAATATTTCACCTCCTACAGACAGCAAGGTGTTCTGCTGGTGTGAATGGTTCAGATCCAGAACAAATAGATCACAAAGGTTGATAACTCCCCCTAGACGTCGTAGATATCTAGAATTCAAGGCCTTGATAGTCCACTTGTGTTCCTACAAAAGAATTCAACACGAAACAGATCAAAGAAACCGGAATATGATCTACAAATCTATGCTAGTGACTAAGGAATCTAGCAATATATATCTGAAATCAAACATCAACAATATATATGGGACAGAAAATCAGCTTTCATTAGAAATAAGAAGAAGTTTACAACCAAGCCTTAGTGCTGACATGCATCTCCATGAAACCAGCTCTTCATCCCCAAAAGCTCCAACTCTAGTTCTCTATGCTCTCTCCAAATGATCTTGGGCCAAGAATTAGTCCCACGGCATAACAATACCTTCAATGTTCCCCCCTCAACCATGGCTATGAGCTCATATATATAGGGCTTTAATGGATAGAGATGGTTGAGAAATTAGTGGGTGAGGTG
>LPNX010568612.1:0-18763 GCA_001517045.1 Pseudotsuga menziesii
TTGTCAAATTCTCACCCCTAAAACCTAAGCACAATCTACTCCTCCATATCCCATTATCATTATTAACATTTTTTGCAACTAAGGGATCAACGTTATGGACTGTCACCCTATATCCAATTGTGGCCACAAGTAGATTATTGGTCGTTACCTTATTTATCAAATGGTTTAAGAAATGTTAACATTTGTCAACAATTCTCTTACGACCACCCACTTCTTCCTCAACCACATCATCACTTCTAAACCAAAAATCCACAGACCAATTAAAGGCGTCACCGCTTAAGCGACGCTTACTAACTCCCTTTCGCTTAACCGATGGTTATGAGAATAGCCGTCGCTTCACCGACGCTTGTGGCCACATTTACAACAAAAAAATGTATCCTTGTGATTTTTGGTAAGTTTAAAAAGAGAAATCCACGCGCCGTTGGATTTTTCCATCGGATTTTGGATCGAAATGTAGTAGTGACTGGAAGGCTTATTTCCGTATGAGATTGTTGTAATCCCCAAAGTTAATCAATGAGTCTTACAATTCTTGGGGGCTGCTCATGAATCTTACAAATATAACAATATTAAGCAGATTACGCAGTTTTAGTATTTGGGAAAGCATTATACTTTACTATAAAAAAAGAGGTGCAACAGCAGGTAAAGACTTGCATAACTCCTCTCGTATGTGTTTCTGGAAGGGGTCCCATATGGAAAGTAAAGAGTCCAGGTCCCTCTCTTGAACCTTGAAGCGAGGAAATTCTTAGATATTATAACCTTTAGTCTGAAATCCTATACACAACATTTTTGGTCTACCAACCCTTGAATTGCTAGTTCCTGATTTTTATCTGTAAACATAGCAATATTATTATGAACCTGGGCAGGTCTGACCTATTTTCGGGGCTGCAACTTGTGAAAATCATAGAATATCCAATAATAAATTTGATCCTTATGCCCTATTATAGTGCATTTGCAGGTGTAGCATTCCTCTATTACTGTAAGGGAATTATGATCTAGCCATTTCATCTCCACCACATCCACAACAAAGAAAAAAAACATGAATAGAAAAAAAACACAATAGATAATCAAGAAAAACACAGAACAAACTTGAAGGTCTAAACATTGATGTCATTCTGAAGGCAGTGGAGACCCAACATGAAGCTCAATACCAATATTTGTCAGTTTCAATTTATGTCCACCGACACCAATCTCATCACCATGTTTAGAATTGCTTGAATTCCAATTCCATTTACTCTTCTTAGATGTGTCTTCAAGCATCTTCTTAGATTCAGACAAATTACTTGTAAATCTAGTCCTCTTAGCCTAAGTATTCAACACAGTAGGTCTACGTTAGAAATGAACTCCCTGTACAGGTGCCTGAAGGATAAAGAAAGAAAACAATTCTTTAGGAGCCCAATCCTTTTCAACCAACAATCATATATAACTCAGTGACTGCAACTTGGTGAGACCTCTGGCCCAATCAATTATCATGACCTTTGATTCGCCAAAAATAGAAAGCTAGAGAATTATTTTATTTTTGCGAACCATAAAAGCCCCCATAAGGCTAAAAGTTCATGCAATTGCTTTGTTGGATCTCTGAAGTTCGAGGTGCATGGCACTAATATTATTACTAATAGAAGGTAGAAAACTTATAAAAATTACACTTTATTGCCAAATTTGCAATTTTCCATGACACAATTAAAAATGACTAACATAAATGACTAATTCATATTCTTCTAGCTAGTCATTTTTTATGTCGTGACTAAATTAGTCATTTATTTTAGTCATTTTTAACTCAGTCACTTATTATCTAGTCATATTTGTTAACTGGTGACTAAATTAGTCGTTAATTTTAGTCGTTTATAGTTGAGTCAATCAAAATTGCTCATATTTAGTAGTAAATCACTTGGAAAACCTGTGGTGACTAGAATTTTTAGTCACCTAGTAGCTAATTCCTCATTTTGTACTAGTGTGATGAGTCCCACATCGATGACACGAAACTCGAAACATAGTTCTAGAATGATGTGCATGTATTAACCATATGACTGACTCAAAGATACTGACACAAGGATTGTGTAGAATGCAGAGGTAATACTTCTTCAAATCCCCTTTGAACATCAGACGGCACGATAAAAAGACTTGGCAGCATGATTAGACAGGATAGATACACAATGCGACAGTGGACAATGCATTCTTTTGAAGGACTCAAAGGATTAACATGACTCATGAAAGTGGATCGTCACAGAGATCAGTTGAATACCCAATTGACTGACATGATTGTGCAAACAAGTGCCATGTTCAAAGGTAACGACAAACAATTGCCATTATTTGCAAGATGATTCCCTTCCCATTTCCCCCATCATGATTGATGAGTGCCTCTTTTCGGTTTTACAAGTTCAAAGAGGGTAACAAACACTCGATATAGCTTGTCAGAAGACAAGTCTAGACTCATATGTTTTACGAACCTGAGAGAGGAGGGGTTCAATCCCAAAATGGGTCTCTCAATGTTTAATTTTAACGAGTCCACTGAAAGTAAACTCGGTATCGTTCATGTTTAGAGAGTCTGAATGAATATGGAAGAAGACTCCAAAGGGATCCTTTTTCGTATGATTTAGTCTCTAAGGCCCAAAAAAGTATAAAATCATACCTTAGAGAACTCTTCCAATCATGATTGGCTGGAGTGATCCTTTTTCGTAAATAGTCCTATCCGAACTGAAAAAGAGATTACCTACCGTCGGACAGAAAACTCTTCAAATACTTTAACGAGCTTGAAGAAGACAAGATCGCTTGGCGATCTTTTCGTATTTAGGGAGCCTAAAAAGAGTTTAAAGAGGACTCCATTAGACTTTTTCATGTTTGAATCCAGAGCATGAAAAATTAATAAACTAAGCTCAAACCACTTTTCATGTTTTAACCAGAGCACAAAAAATGAAAAGTAAGCTCAACACCATCTTATTGTTTTTAACGAGCTCGAATATCAGTTGAAAGAATGCTTAGGGATTGGTTTCAGTTTTACGCAAGCTTGAAACCAATAAGTAAACTATGCTTGAAAAATCCCATTAACATGACATACAGAGGTTGGAATCTTTCCCCCAGCATGATTGCTAGCGAGGCTTACCCCTAGCATGGTTTCTAGTGGCTCGACATGCCCCCAAGCCTCGTTTCAACTAACGATTCTTCTTCCATACCCAATCTAAAAACCTGGTTACTAATGTGAAAAATTTCACCAGGGGGGTAGGAAGAACAAGAATCGGGTAGGTGAAGGTTCAAGTTCTAACACTAAAGTGAAGACTTGAATCAAGGGAAGGGGATCCGTTTCATTTTTACACAAGCTTGAAATGGAAGGTAACTATGCTTGTAACATGGTTTCATTTTTATGCAATCTTGAAACCAAAAGGTAAACTATGCTTAAGGAGATCCATTTCATTTTTTAACGAGCTTGACACAGAATGGGAACTTTTCTCAGGGAAAACTGACATGATGGTCAGAACCTGACATGATGCTTAGGTGCTATTTCATTTTTTAACAAGCTTGACATAGAATGGGAACCTTGCTTAGGACATGGTTTCATTTTTATGCAAGCTTGAAACCAAAAGTGTAAACTATGCTTAAGGAGTGGTTTTATTTTTTAACGAGCTTGAAACCGAAAGTAAACTATGCTCTAGACATGGTTTCATTTTTATGCAAGCTTGAAACCAAAAGTGTAAACTATGCTTAAAGAGTGGTTTTATTTTTTAACGAGCTTGAAATCGAAAGTAAACTATGCTCTAAAACCTGCTCCTATCGAACGTGATATCCAAAGGTTGGTAGGTTCCCCCAATTTCATAAAAGCTAGCGGCTTAGCTCCATTATGATGTCCATAGACTAGAGCCATGCCCCCCCATTTTACCTATGATGGGAAGAAGCTAACTAAAAGAAAGGGAAGGAACTACAAGAACATGTGGCACATTCAGGGCAGTCTGATTACTAGGAGTAATGAGATGGTCAGGTGTAACAAAAGAAAGCTAATCAAGGGTCACAATATTCCCATCATGGGGAAAATGTATAACTCTAAGGAGTGTGGACACAACATCCTTCATGGCATAAACATAATCACATCCAAGGAGCATATTAAAATCTAAAGGACCTTGGACCACCATAACATCAATGCAGACATTTTTCCCTCCTAATGTAATAGGAAAATAAGGAAGGGTCCCTTAAGGTGCAGTAGGCATGCGATTAAAAGCCAATATCTGATCGGTGGCTGGCACAAGCTGAGGAGAACCTAAAGCTTTCCAAGAAGTTGAGGATATAATACTAACAGAAGCCCCTTCGTCAACAATAGTACGAAGTATCTGCCTAGCAGTAACATTCACAACTATCTGGAAAGGAACACTCGAATGAAGACGAGACTCTGTTAGGTTACTCCAGTCAAAGGAAATAACCTCACTACTCGAAGAGGGTTCTGTCGAAACAAACAACATTTCCTCTTGTCTAGGACAATCAAAATGAAGCATAAAAACTTTGGCAGGTTTTGGTTCATTCTCTATTGGAAGAGAAGAAGAAGATGAAGATTTGGTCAAAGAGACTACTTCAATATTAACACTCTCTGATGAAAGAGCGGAATCGGGTGGAAATGACACCAACTCGACGACTTTAAATTCAATCTCCAAAGGAAGAGTGGGATCAACCATAGATAAATCCGAGTCGACCACTTGGTAAACCAGTGGGGGATCGAGGGATAACTCACTATCACTTGTTGGAATCACCTATTGATGATCAGCAATATTTTCCAACAAACGCGAAGCTTCATCCATGCTTGGACAAAGAAAAGTACGATGCATAGCCTTTCATATCAAACAAGGATACAAGACTTTACCCTTACGACCTTTTACCAATGGGTCACTGGTTGAGGGATTATCGTCAACATGATGGTCATAGGTTGATGACACAGATGGTTTGGACCTTTTAGACCACTCTTCTTGTACACGGGAGAGACCAGGACACTCCTTAAGAAGGTGGTCCCCCTTGCAAATCTTACAAGGGAACTTGGGTTTTCCGAGTGTTCTCTTAGAATGAGCACCATCAAGAGCAGATGGTTGCTACTTTTTCTCTTTCTTGATCCTTCTTCTTCTTACTCTTCTCTTTCTTCTTCTTCTTACCCACATGACTACTAACCATAGAGCTTTGGTCAAGCGAAGAAGAAGAAAGGGGTGGAACGTCAACCGATGAAGAAGGAGAGGGATTAGGTTGAGGTCTATCCTTTCCCAGAGGAGAGGTGACATTTGAGACATTAGGTGTAACAGGAATTACTGGATTAAAAATCCAGACCGCTAATCCTATAGTTAATCCAGGAAGATTTAGAGTGGCAATAAAGGGAGGACCAATACCTTCAGTTGGAGGGAATACAAAAGGCACACCTTGGAAAGGGACCTCTTGATTGGTAGTCCCAAATGAGGATGCCATCTCTAAACTCTCTAATAACCCCCTAACTACCACGCACAAGCAAGTACTACTCAAACTAAAAGAAACAAGCAAACATGTGAAAGGAGTGGATAGGAGTCAGGAATCTCACAGGACAGGCCAAAAGGATAACTCAAATGGTTTGAGGATTCCTAAAAGGGTCTCCTGACATACACAAGGTACAAGGGAGCTCGAATCCATAGTAGTGATGTCTAATGCATAACCATTCACAAGGGGCCTTCCTATATACAATCGAGTACGTGAAGTACCTTTCTATATACCTCAAGGGTACGTGAAAGGCCGTTCGATATACCGATGGTATGTGGAAGAAACGTGCGAGTCTCGGGATGTAATGCTGACAAATAATGATAGCTCCTATGTTTAACGATGCCCGAACACGTCTCTAACTCATCACTCAAATTGCTAAAATTTTTAACCTAGTACTACCATTAATTTTATCTTGTGCGTTTAGGTGGAACCATGGAGTGAAAACTTGAAATTAAAGAAGATGCAAACTGATCTATATGATAATGCAAGTTTTCCTCTTCAATGAAATTCTACCTAAGAGAGGGAGAGAGATTTACTTTTCTTCCCAAAAATGCACACCCAAATGCAAATGAAATTCTATCTTTTCAAATGAAAAGTGAAATATCAATGCACCCCAAACAATCTTCAAAGCAAATAAGAAAGAGATCTAGAGAACATATAACATAAATCAAAATGTTTCCTATCTTTTGGTGCTTGAAAAAAGACGCATAAAAACTTAATGGAAAGATGATTTCACTAACGTTTCCAAACAAATCTAACTCTGCACGCAAAGATGAAAACATATATTTCTTCTCAATGAAAGTAAGATCTAGAATTTCAAACAATCATGCACAAAACAAGAAGAAAATCATTCAACAAACTTGCAAATAAAGCAAAGGATAGAGAAAACTAAAACTTCTCTTTGAAACAGACAAGGAAACGAAGAACCAATATTTCCTACCAAGCACTGAAAAAATCAGTATGCAAAAGGAAACAAGAATTACCCCAAGAAAAGGAAGACTCAAAACAACATGGATCACTCATGCATTCCAAGTCCAAAACAAACCGCTACCTACTCACGAAAATGAAATGTATATTTCTAATCCAATGAATAATATCTACAGAAAAGAGCAAGAGGTTTCAAGCAAATAAAATAATGCAAAATCTAATGCAAGAAACATAAACTCTCTTTGAATGCAGAAAGAAAACAACAATCAAAGCGACTGCAGAATATACACTTCATTTTCATCAAAAAGTAAGCCAAAAACACACAAAAAATCAAAATACAAAGTCTGGAATAGGGCCTACCTAGCACCGTGCAGATGAAGCTGCTGACAGGCGGTTTTGAGGTAGAACCGCTCCTTGCTCACTGGATTCAGGCGGTGGCACCGCGTATGGATAACTAGACTTAGGCAGTGGCACCGCTCCTTGCCAACAAAACATGTGCGATTCCCTGTAAAAATCCAAAACACAAAGAGAACGATAGATCAAGTCAGAAAAAGACCAGATCAAGGAAAATACTGTTGAATTGAGTATGGAAACATAGCATAAAAGACCAAAATGACTCAGATCTGAATAGATCTGGAAATTTCAAACCCAAATAATGCAAGTCAAAAAGTAGATCTGACTGAAGAGATTTGAAGAAAACGGAGCCTGGATTCAGACAAGAGTTGCAGACTGAGGAAGATCAGAACAACTGATATGCATGCTCCCCAACAGAGTTGCCAGATTTGTTAGCTGGAATATTTCACCTCCTGCGGACAGCAAGGTGTTCCACTAATATAAATGGTTCAGATCCAGAACAAATAGAGGATAGAGGTTGAAGACTCTCCCTAGACGCCGTAGATATATGGAATACAAGGCTTTGATAGTCCACCTGTGTACCTGCAACCAAGATCAATATGAAATAGATCAAAGCAACCAGAATATGATCTACTAATCTATGCTAGTGACTAAGGAATCTAGCAACATATATGAGAAATCATGACAACAACAACATATGTGGGACAGAAATCAACTTGCATTAATGAAATATGAAGAAGTTTACAACCAAGCCTTAGTGTTGACATGTATCTCCATGAAACCAAATTCTCATCCCCAAAAGCTCCGACTCTAGCTCTCTATGCTCTCTCCAAATGATCTTGGGCCAAGGATCAATCCAACAGCATAACAATACCTTCAATGTTCTCCCCCTCAACCATGGCCAAAATCTTGTATTTATAAGGCTAGATGGATAGGGTAGGTTGAGAGATTTGTGGGTGAGGTGGCCTCCAATATCCTAGGATGGGGGATCTCAAGCTCAACTAACCCACTACAGTAGGGATAAGGGATATCTTGAGGCTTATCATCTAGAATCCTCAAGAATCTTCTCTTTTTCCCTTTTTACCCAGGGTACTGCATTTTTGCTTCAGTGACGGAGCGGTTCTGGTAATAACCGCTTATGTACTAAGGGCTATAAGCGGTGGCACCACTTATGGGCAACAGAGTATGGGCGGTGCGAACAAGGGTACCACTTCTGGATAAAGGGGCATGCGTAGTGCTGGGAATTTTTATGTAAGATTGATGAAAAACCATTTAGTTTCCACTCCAGAAGCTGGGATTCAGGGCAAATAGGTATGTCAAATGTCTTATCACATGATGGTGATAGGATTTTGGTATAACAAGGTGAGGTGGAATTCAGTTCCTAACCTATAGGGAATATCCATTTGATCCCTCCTCCTAATCCTCAACCTACTCTATCCCTTTAGCCTTATAAATTAAACCCTCTCTCCTTTTGTGAAGGGAGGAAGGACTATGGTACACTTATGCTGGTGGAATTTCTAGGTGGGCCCTATCATCCATTGGGAGGCTTACTAGCTTGCTTTGGAGGCTTTGGCTTGGATTGTTGGATGGAATATTGCAGCATTAAGGCTAGGTTGTGATGTTATTTCCCATGTAATTCTATGTATCTCCTTGATTACATTAATACAAATCCCTTTCCATAAATGTTATTGTGTTAATAATGTTTAGAGCTTTCTTCCTTAATCATTAGCTTAGATCAATTATATGTTTTGATACGCATATATTGTTTGCTTGTTTCCACTTGCTTGACATGGTTTTGCAGCCAAAGATCTGAAGACTCTGGGGCTTGGATCAACAAAGAGAGAAGAGGATCTGCATATTTCTGGTAGTTGATCTATCTGTTACTTTGCATTTCCATTTGATCTAGGAAAGTAGGTTGTATTCTATATTTAATTTGTTCTAGATCCACTTGGACTAGGGAGATTTGGCTCGATTTTGATTGAGTATATTTATTCGATAACATCCAGTGTGTTTGTTGATCACATACCCCCTTATCAGTAGAACATGGGGGACCTTTTGTCTACATGATAAAAAATGATGGGGATGCATCTGTGCATTCACGCTTCCACAAAATGACTGCTCAATATTGGTTGCAGTGGTTGTTTGAATGCCTTACCAGTATCTAGAATGGTTGTACAATGCATCTATGCATTCACACTTCCACAAAATGTAATTATTTGTTTGAACTTTTCCCACATGTACGATGCCCTCACAAACTTCTTTTTTTATTTAGTTAATTTACACTTCTATTTGAAGTATATGCTTAGCTTTGTTAATACAATGCCAATTACTGATAGATATTGATTTATATAGTTTTAATAACTTACATCTTAATATTTTTTACTTAGAAATACTTCCTCGAGAAAAAACTGCTCTCAACGGCCTTCCCTGGATTTATGTTTTAACCGAGTTACTTAGCATTTCCAATATGTTGGTGAGTTCTTAGCAGCAATTCCCTACATTTATGTTAACACAGTTACTTAGTGTTTCCATCTGTCTATGATTTATTAGGTTTTGATTTATCTTTGTGGGGATATTTTTCATTCCTGCAATCAGTCGCCATCCCTGCATTTATGTTAACTCGGTTACTTACCATTTCACAGCAACAAGGAATATTGTTGACTTTTAATAGTCATGGAAACCCAATTACTAGCTGTATGTATTTAATTGTGCAAGGTGACTCATCTATCTGCAGCTTCTATAGTCTGTGAAATGTTGTAAATGCACCCTTCATATTTACTGTCACCTAATGAGTCAGATTTTTGAACCTCTTGCAACATGCAATCTTTTTTGTAACAGGAACATAATGGGGAAGAAGAGGGCAGCTACACATTCTTCCATCTTGGAACTGGAACTGTGTTGAATCTAGAAAACTTGGGCTGTTACATTTATAGTTATCTATATATTTGAATGTTTAAGGAATTTGTAATTTTTACATTTCCAATGTTAGCAATACGCGAGAGAGTTAACTAGAGAAGGATAGCAAGTATAGTTGTTCTATCTTTCAACCTTTCAGGTTTTTGTTTTGTTTTGTGCTTTCTCGGCGTTACAGATATTTCTATGGTTCTTAATTGCTTTGTACATGATCTTGTGTCGTAGCCTCATTGTTCTTATTAAATTCTTCATATATGATCTTATAGTGGGAAACCCTTAGGAGGCCTTGGTTCAATGGAAACCCACATTTTTCTTTATCCCTTTATCTGTATTTCCACCACTCCTATCCTCTTCGATTTACTTCTAGGCTTATTTAATTTTATCTAACAAGGTTGGAACATGTTTATATACCTTTTACATAGGTTGATTTTGGAAGTGGGTCGTGATGGAAATTCGTAGACAAAGCATTATAATGTGGGGTTTCCACTTTGTTGTTTAACTTTTGATAGGAACAACTGAGCTTTCAAATCCATGTCTGTGTTGTTGTCGTTGTATCATTTATTGGGGTTTAGAATGAAGATTTTAATATGTTAGTGTATCAACATGTATTTTTCATTGTTGGAGGTTTATATCTACTAATCAATAGTTTGAAAATGCTCCACCTGTATCTAGATTCTATTTGGTATATTTTTTGTTATTGATATGAGAATACTCAAAATTCCTATTCGCACTTTTGGTTGTATTGTGTGATTTTACTAATATGGCTTTATTATCACCAACAAGCTTTTTCTTATCAACTATGGATTCATTTAGGACAATATTTTTCACATCGACTCCATATACCATTTAGGACTGGTTTTTTCACATCAACTCCGGATTCTTGTTAGAGTAAAACTTTAAGGTAATATCTTATGGAATTTTTGTTTTAGATTTTGGTTTTTGTAGGTGTTGAAGTTTGTGATTCTTCTCCCTTGACATCCAAGTTTTGAATCCAATTTTATGTATTAGCCAATTCAATTCTAGCTTGGGACGATCTGTATATTTCTAGGTCTTTGTGCTATTTTCTTAAGAGCTATAAATGCTTTCATCCAAAAGTGCCCCCTGAAAATGATTGCAAATCAAGTTCAAATGCTGAGCACAAGAATATCTTTAAGTTGACATGCTCCCTCCATGCAATATTATAGATTGTCTGCAATAATCATGATTCATATCTTTTGGAGTAGATAAGAAACAAAACCATCATTATCTGGCATTTTATATGTTTGACTAAGTAGTCAAGAAACGTGGGTACGGGGACAGGGATAGGGATGGGGATGCCTCTTTTTGAAATAAGGTACTTGGGTACACTGCTGAGAGGTAGCAAATAACAAATCGTCGAGAACAAAAATCTTTGTAATAGATTAAAGAGTACCTGATTGACTCTATTTTCAAAGGAATCCATCATTGTACGACCGGGTTCTTCCTCTAGTTGTTTCTCCTGAGCATCCTTAATAATTTATTTGACTTCATTCTTTGCTTTTGATATTGTGTCATTGATAACTTCCATGGTTGCAGAATCGACAATTGTGTCTTCTATACCAATACTGAAACCCTATTGTAGTATCTAGTAGTTAACAAGTGATTGTGTGTGACCTAAGAAATTACGAGCAACATATGGACTCCATCTCATATTATTATAGAATGGGGCTTCAACTCATATTATTACAGAATGGGACCACCATTACAATTTTGAACAAATACTGCAATATTTATTATTTATCGAAACTTGTTACTAATCACTTGATTGCAATCACAATGTTAATATTATATCATCATTATTTCTCTTGTTTAATGTTATTCCTCTAGTATTGCATTTATGAACTGGTATATTAGAGAAACACATGTGTGATCAACATACATATTTCCTTTAATTGGCATGAATATAATGTTTGCTTTACAACATTTGAGCGTCCTTCAAATGTCTCTATACCTAATTTACCAACCTGGAACTTATATGGAGTTATTCCACAGGTATGCTAGTCTCAAGACCTCTAATACAATTGGTACAATTATTTTGAATGATGTAGCCAATAGAATGGAAAGACTATTTTTTGAGCCAAATATAATTGGCAGAGAGGATAAAAAGTTGCCTTTTGATTCCCACATAAGGAAGCATTTGATGTCTTTCCTCTTTCCTTATGCCTTGTCTGGTTATTCATTTATTTCCTTCAACATCTTTTATTTCAATGAGGCATCCTTTCAATAAGATTGGGAATCGTAGTTGCGAATGATAACTATTTAATATGTTGAAATTTCAGATATCTAGTTAGGTCCATGACAAAAGATATTCTGAAGGATTTGATCTCCCTATACAATTTGATTATCTCATGATAAAGTTATGGATGACAAGAGATCCTAGAAATGGGACCACTGTATTCCAAATTTCCAATAAGTACTCTTTAACTCATAGTAGAATGTCTATCTGGTGTTATTCTTAGGTAAATTAAAGAAAATTGCAATCCTTGTCAGATTGTGGTTGAAGTTGAATTGCTTGTTTATGACTATTATTATTGTGTATATTTCCTGATTTTTCTTTATGTACTTACATTTGTTGATGCTAATTAATGTTTTTTATTGAATTGTTTTAGTTAATTTGATGACTCTTTATTGGGTTTAATGTTAATTTTCATCAATTCCACTTTTATATGCAGAATTGTGGCATGTTTACTATGGATGTATTGTTTTGGAAAATATAATGCAATAAGTATGAGATATGGAATACATTAATTGCCTTCTGTAACACAACTTTTAATAACATAGGTGTTATGTGCATGTGAATGTCAATTTATTGAATGGGTGACCATGGTCCATGATGTATGATTGTTTTCAATTGCTGACAGTGGGGAAATGTCTTTCTCATACACTTTGATTTGTGAAGCCTATTTTTTTACTGATTTTATTGCTTTTAATGTCCAGTTGTTGAAATTTTAGTTGGAAGGAGGAGACAAGTGAAGTTATGGCTAAAAAACATGTCAAGTCCTCTAAAATACCAACAACTAGATATTCAACATCAAGCATTGAAACTCACTGCGAACATGTTTATGCTCTCTTCTGATTTTCAAGTCATACCACCTTTGCATTGATGTTCTTTTTCAAGATTTATTGGTGAGATCACTTGAAGTTGAAAAGTTCAATGTTTTCACATGTTTTATATTTCAGTATGTATGGCTACCTAGGATTCACAACCTCGAGATTTTATGCAAAGCCTCTTGCAGAGCGTATCACCTCGCAGGTAAGTGAAAGTACTTCCTCCTTTGAGCTATTGGGATTTCATAGCACAATATATGAGTGAAGTCCAAAATTGTCTTTGTAAGGGAAAGATATCTTACAGAGTATTGCAGACCTTTTTCAAAACCACCTAAATCTTGAGGTTAGACAAGCTTTTCTTTTCTTAATGTTTTCAACATTCCTCGATCATGCTCTATTGAAAAATGTTTTGGGCATATTTGTGGAGATTGGGATGGATGGCATGGATTACTATGAGACATACTTTGAATCAGCCATGTTGGAATACAGTGATGCATACTACTCTTGAAAGGTTGCTTCATGGATTTTGGAAAATTCATGTCCAGATTATATGCTCAAGGTCTTCCCTAAATTTGGTTTTTATCTTGCAAATTTATATGTAAACACTTGTTGAAATGAGCTATAAACTAAATAAAAAATTTGTATCTTCCTACAAGATGAAGAATGCTTGAAGCTCAAGAAAGAAAGAGTTAGTCATTATTTACATGCAGACAGTGAGCAAAATTTAATAGGTGTAATATTCCATTTGTAAGAGTTCTTGTGATTGCATAACTTGCTTTCAAATAGTTTTCTCATTTTAAATTTAAAATTCAATCACTCATGTAATAGAACACCAAATTGTTTTTTATTGTTTTAGTTCAATCTTCCTCCCTTCATTTTTTGGTTGTCTTTTTGGATATTTCTGTGTAGAAAGTAGATCATGAACTCCTTTCCCATTATGAAAATCAGCTTATTTTGAAGAAACATTCACGGTATACTGATTCCTTGCTAAAGGATGGGAAGGTATGAATTTGATACATGGATTTTCAATGTACAAATATGAAGTCCCTAGTACGTTTTCTTATAATGAACATTATGAATTGAAAGTGAGTATTCACTGCAGATGTATGACCTTTCAAGAATGTAGAGGTTGTTCTATAGGATACCAAAAGTTTTGAAACCAATGGCCCAATTATTTAAATAGGTACTTATTTAAGTTCTTTTTGCTTTTCTACTTGATGGAAAATTTCCCTATATGAGAGGCTTTTTAGAACTCAAAATGATGTTTTGAGAAAATAGGACCTTTTTCAGATTTTTTTTTCCTGACAATTTTCTATGCCTTTTAGCATGTTACTAATGAGGGAACAACACTTGTTAAACAAGCAGAAGATGCGGAAAGCAATAAGAAGGTAACATATTTTAAAAGGAGTATGAAATTGACACCTAATTTAGTAATTAGGTGCATATGAGGCATAAAATATTTGTCAGCTTCTACACTTTCGCATGTGTCTTAAAAAATCATAGTTTTAAATTTATGCTTTCTAGTTGCTCGGGGATTTTGAAAACATATTCAACACTTATTATACAATCGTCCCGACCTGAAGGATTTTGTGATGTAGTTGGAGAAAAATCATAAACTATTCTACTAGTGGTTCATGGGGGGGGCATCAATTTTTAAGACACGAGAGAGGTGGATTCCAGGGGCTAACTAACCAAGCTCCAGCCTCCACCACCCTAATAATAAATCAAGTGGGGAAAATGATCCATCTTTTCCTACACCTTTTGAAACTGGATGGAGATCTGCAGGTGCAAATTAGCATAGATCACTGAATTTTTAAACTACATGAAATTACTCTCATGCTTAACATATTTTAACATTCATTTCTTAAATTTTAAAATTAAAAAAAAAATATTCATGTTGAAGATGTTGCCAAGATGCTTTGAATTCAATGGGATGAGGAATCTTAAACCCCTGGAGAACTACTTTCCAATAAATATGAAAAGGAATGATTTAACTACAAAGAAGGTATTCCCATTCCCAAGATGCTTGAGAAAATAAATAGTTCCAAAAAAACTTGCTCGATTGTCTCATTTTTTCCACAGAGCCGACACTTGGGTTGTGATATTCAAAAATAGTGCAACCTATTTGGTATTTCCCAAACCTATGCCCATCAACATTAGGGACCAAGAAAATATTGTAACTTTTGGTTCAATGAAAGTGTTAACACTCCATTTTTAACAGTTGATCTAAGGTCTTGACGGAGTTTCGGTAGGGGTCCCAGTCCCTCGAATCTCATATGGGCACCCTTCAATGAGGAAAGTGGCAGACGCGCCCTTAGCATTGGGCAAGGTTCATAATCAAAGGCAGTGATTGATCGGAGGTGGATCAGCGGCTCCAAACCGCTTCGCGCAAGCAAACATGCACGATCAAAGCTTCCTTCCCGGATTGCGAAACGTGTTAAAGATAGGAAGCTTTCAACGGCTGAGATGATGTCTGGGGCAGATCTACAGCCTAAATTAATTTCATAATCCATACTTGTATAGGTAAAACTACAATCTCAAATCATGAAAGGGCGATAGAGGTCGCGAAGATCAATAACTATGATGAAGAAGGAGATAAATCTACGGCTCTGGTTCATTTCACAATGCGAACTAGCACGGATGAATATCAAAGTTTCTCATTGTGAAAGATGGTGGGGCCCACTTGGATCGACGGCTGCATAAAAGGACGATCTTGATCGATGGTTAAGAGTGTGTCACAATCCAGAACTACTCGCGGTGTTTAGAGGAGAAAATTTGGCGACAGGATGAATGGAACATGGACGGTGGATGTAAAATATTCCTTTGATCGAACGGTTGAGAAGACTCCCATGGTACAGGTTTTCCATCCATTATGGAGATGACAGTGGAGGAGGTGTTCACGCGTGTAATCTGCCCCATTGCAGATTGGCCGATTCCTCCGACGTCATTCAGGATATGCCTAAGGTGGAAGTCTTGTCCAGCGGCACTGTTTTCCCCAGTTCGCAAGTGTGGCACATGGATCATTTCGAGGGAATACATGAGAAAGATAGAGGTTTGATTCGTTGAGGTGACAGACTTGGAATTTACACAAGGCTGAGGGATGCAACGAAACTAGAGTAGCCCGACGCCACCATCAAGGTAATTTAAAGGGCAAGGGATGGTCAAATCTGCAGCCCTTGGGACCAGCCTAGCAGCTACACGAAAATGTTTTAGAATCTTAGCCATACTGGATAATATGATTGAACATCAGGAGGGAAGGTCCCCACCCTAGTGTCACACACGCCACCATCGCAGCTACTTTAAGGGTATAGCCCTTCCCGAGCCGTTACTACTCACACTATATAACACCATCTTCCGAAGATCTTTGAGACATGGAACTGTGTAGATGATAAGAGATATAGGGTTGAATTCCGAGAAGTATCAAAATCCTTCATAGATGACCATGGCTATGTGGTTCAAGAAGTTAGTTCAGAAAGGAGTACTCTTGGTAGGCAAACATGAATCTGTGTTCTGGTTATCCGTACCATAAAATTGCCAACCATTGGGGCACAGATGTTAAACCCCAAGGGAGGCTCACCCGCTTCTACACTACCTAGTCTCCGGATGTGCGGTGCATGGGTTTTGACATCCCAGTAGCATCCCTCTAACACTCTCAGCTGCAGTCACAACCTCTGAAATCCCAGCTCACAGTGGTGGTAGTACTATTGGAGTGAATGCCTATTCTGGGGCCGGATGGGTCCGGAGCCTTCAACACCGTTCCTAGAGTCTCCACTTGGCTGCTTGATCGTGGGTGAGGAGAGATTCAAACACACACCTAGCTGCATGGCTCGTAGAAGAATCCTCCTCGTAAGAGGAAGAAGACAGTACAAGGATGATAAGCTTCTTAAGTCACTTATCATCACAAAGCGTTTGGACACCTTTTCTCTGGCCTCCTCCTATAACAGTATTACCCAATGGAGGATGAGGTCAGGAGAATGGTAGGGAAAAGGATTCGGGTCTTCTTGTTAGCCTTTGAGGGACGCACACCAGCTGGACAAGGAGACCCAAAATAGGTCCAGAACAACCTATGTGGACTATTGGCCATCAGCATGCTGCATGGGAGTCATTTTCATCAAGCAGGATGGTAGGGGGCTCTACGCTGGTAGCCTGTGTTATCATGCGCCGCATCTCCATAATGTTTGTTTATATTTGTAAAATGTGGTGATATTCCACTCCTTGCACTGTTAATGCCTGATGGCATCTTGTAACAGCTTTTAATTCAGTAGTCTCAACAATAGGATTGTATAAAAATGCTCCCGATAGAGGGAGAAAGGAGTTAGTGAATTGGATTGGGAAAAATTCCCAGGCTAAGGCTCGCCATTTGTAAAAATTGATACCTGTGTATGAATAAATTGCAGTGAAAGAACTATTTCTCACAGCAGAGATTCATGTGTCGTTGCTTTTCCCAATATGTATTTTCCTTTATGTGTAAATGTGTTTCCTATTTATATTCCAGTTTGTTGATTGCTTTCATGTCTACAACTTAGTGTATAATGGTTAGGAATTCATACTCGTTATGCTCATGCTGTTGTTCTAGGCATTTATCAATGGTTCTTCTAAAGTTGCATGGAATTCATCTTGCTGGTGCTCCATGCGATGGACTATCCCTTCTTGTCCTCTAATCGCCCGCTAAATATCTCCTGATTGGGAGATCAGTGGCTATCTTACCTCTATTTGCAACCCCATGTCATTCTTTCCCTTTGTAATCATTTCTTACACAAGTTTCAACTCCATTTTCCCATGGTCCCTTGCCCCCAATAATCCCACCATACTCCTTTCCTCAACATACTTTGCCCCATTCAAGATCCTAGCCCCCTGATTATGCTGATTGAAAATCCTATGCGGAGTAGACTATGGTGACACACGAGATTGAACATCTTATGTGGAGCAGACTCTGGTGACAAATGAGAGATCCCTCTCTGACTGCGTAGGGCTAGAGGTGTGGTCTAAAGCAGTTCTGTTGTTTCCCGAGAGCGGCCTCCCCTCGCTCGACCTTGGGGGCTCAAATCCCAGTGCCAACAAAAAGATTTCCACAAGGGTGAGATTCAAAATAACCATACATTTTTTATTTATTTAAGACACCAAATATTATCGAGCCTATTTTCAATTAGCATCCTTGCACACAACCAATGATAGCCACGAGAAAACTTGAAATTCTTAAAGGCCTTAAACGGGTTCCAACGGCAGTCCCTCCACCAGGGCACGAGAACATGTAATCTAATTTTAATAAATAGATTTCAGGGAAAATCCCTTTAACCTTGTCCAATATTATCATGTTAGGATTGGCCAACTCTCTTTCAAGTTTGGTCAGCTTTTCCAATCTCTTGCCTGGGAGTCAAATAGACCAGTGACCTTTTGCAGGCCTTTCTTGAACAATCAATTGGAAAAAAACCAAGTTGTTTCAAGAAGGAGGGTTGTTATTAAAGAGGAAAACAAATGAAAACCAAAGGGCATGATCATTGAAAGAGAGTTTTGAATGAAGAGAATCTTTCCAATGGATCCTGGAGCTGATGGCCTTCTAGGCCTTCAATATGCTATTGTATACAAAAGTACTTTGAAACACTTTGCATGCTTCTGTAACAAATTATCTAATCAATTTTTCTATATCTTTGTTTTTCCTATTCATGTGGCCATAAGGGCTATCTTGGAAAAAAAAATTGACCTGATATTGTTGCATTCATATTTATATTTAATTAAATATTAGTTATTTCTATGTTCTGTCTCGGTTTCTTTCTCAATAAGCATTATAGCCAAGGAGGTCCAAAAATAGATGTGATGTAAATGTTCTGGAAATATATGTGATGTTAAGGCACGCCAAGAGATATTCTGTAAATTAGTTGAATTGATTGGTATCACATCCATCACAGAGGTTTCCAGTTCTCTCTGGTAACATGAATGTATTAATTCTTGCACATGATCTAGGAACTAAGATTCAATCTCATCAAAGAATTATTAACAATTACTCATGAATTAGCAATAACTGGAATACCCAATA
>LPNX010568612.1:19684-90329 GCA_001517045.1 Pseudotsuga menziesii
AAAATATTAGATCAGATCCAAATAAGATCATATCAGACCCAATAAGGTTCATATCAGATCCAAAATTATGGTCAACCGAGACGGTGGATGCACAGTGTTCTTCTTCTTCAAAATTCTGAATTTTGGTGCATGCAATCCTGCAGGAATTTGCTGGAAGATC
Source organism: Pseudotsuga menziesii (assembly GCA_001517045.1). Taxonomy (NCBI): domain Eukaryota; kingdom Viridiplantae; phylum Streptophyta; class Pinopsida; order Pinales; family Pinaceae; genus Pseudotsuga; species Pseudotsuga menziesii. The sequence continues at coordinate 19,845 of LPNX010568612.1, forward strand.
TAGATCATGGGGAGCAAATGTGTCACTCTTATAATCTGATATTTCTTCCAAAATATCCAATTTTTTACATATTTGCACACCAGCAGCAACATTAGCGGAAGAAAAATCAAATTTCTCTTCACTTTCGGAAGCAATTACTGGTAAATTTTGCACAGAATTCAAAGGAAAATCACCGGTGAATGTTTGCACGGAAGTGCAGCAGTATTTTTCTTCAATATCAGAGATTCGAATGTCTTCTTCTGTTTCAGCAATATGATAAGATGAGATATCAGAGATCTCATGAACTTCTGGAGCATCAGGAGAAGGAGTCACTTCATGGAGACTTTCTTCAATTCGAATTGAATGTGTAGAAGATTCTGCTTCATCTTCATCTTGAACAACTTCATCAGAGAGAGTAGAGGCTGAGACTTTTGAGTGAAGAACTCTTGTGGTGCTGGCTGCAATATCCAAAGTACTATTATGATCCTCATTGTGCTTGCCAAAGGTTTTTTCCAATCTTGTCCATAGATCCTTTGGGTGTTCAGCAGAATAAAAAACAAAGTACAAGTCATCATCAAGGACCAGAGCTATTGATCCAAAAGATCTGTCAATGTCATTTAGCCAGTCATTCTCATTCTCATAAGACTCTTTTCCAAGTCCAATAGACACCTCATAGAGACCTTGTCTCTTGAGATATGCAATCATCTTCAACTTCCATTCCGAATAGCTTGTGAATGGGGTGAGAAGAGGGATTGATGAGTCCATTCTAAGTTGTACCTGTTAAGACCTGCAAATCAAAACAAAAGGCACCGTAAGGTCGGATTGAGCTATTGCTCAAATTTCATGGAGAAATCTGTCAAAAAGCTTGTTCTTGAGAGATTGGTCTTCGTCCCACCGCATGCTCTAATACCATATTAATTCTTGCACATGATCTAGGAACTAAGATTCAATCTCATCAAAGAATTATTAACAATTACTCATGAATTAGCAATAACTGGAATACCCAATAGGTTTCCTCTCTATATATTATATAAACAATAAAGGATTACAATTCCATGCATAGCAATGGCTTAACTCAATGAGTGAGTCTAGCTTAACTGACTCTTTGCCATGCAATACCACTCAGTTAACCACTTAACAAAAAAACTTAATTGACTCACCAATCCTAACTGAAGTTGGAGTGCAATAAATGACTTAATCTCAACTGAAGGAGATCAAACACATGTCATAGCAACCAACCATCAAGTGCTAGTACTGCATGACTCCAATAAACCTTGATGAGGTTAACTGAAGCTGAACTGACCATCAGAAGTTGGTGAAAGCGCCTAGTTCACTCCAGTTCATTAAATAATAATAAATAATCAATAAATAATGATTAAATAATATATTTAATGCATGGAGGCGCCTTAACTGACTGTAACTGATTGGTTGAACTAAAAGTAACCCCCAGTCAGCAATTAGGTGCATGAATGTCACCCATATCACCCCTGGAGTGCTCCAGTTAGCCTCCTTGACTGTAGGTAGGCGTGGGAGTGACTGGGATGATGGTAATTAATGCTCCTTGATGTCAATTAAACTTAGGATAGTGGTTTAACTAGGCCAATTTGACTGAAGAGTGTGTATGATGGTAAATGTCTCCAACGGAATGGATATGCCAAATAGGGAAAATTGTACATAGCTCTCAAGAATTAGTTTATCATAAATACTAGTTACTGGTAAGTTGTAATAGTAATAATTATGCAGTTTGTAGATTGCTATCTAGCATACATTTTTTATTGTGATATTTTGCACGCATTTATTCAATAGTTTGTTGCAATACCCTTGTTTATTTAGTTTCCTACAAATACCATTGACGGAGGAGTCAAGAACAAGGTGACAGCCTTGACTCGAGACTTTCCCCCAAGGACACACCGAGTGGCTTGAAGATTTCTGCCACGTGACCCAGGTGTGTGAAAGGCAGCAACACAGCCCTAGTGAGTTATTGTCAAGTCAAGAATTAGTATAAATATAGAGTGAGCCTCTCTATTTATCACACACTCACTCACACTCAGTTGTAGTGCATAGCTGAGAAAGAAGAAGTTGTTGGGGCTAGAAAGAAAGAGGCTACTGCTGTCAGGAGATCATCTTACTATTTTGGGGTTTTACTTTTGGTGTTGATTCTATCTCTGAGGAAGTTGCGGGGTTTTCTCCATTTATGGTTTCCCCGAGGAAAAACATTGTGTTCATTGTCTCTTATGTTTGATTGTTGTGCTTGTTATTCTCTCAGTTAAAGATCCTAATATAATGCTAGCTTAAATGATAAAAATATACATGGTATCAGAGCTAACCTGAGAAGAAGACACTGTGCAGCTACAGGAACTAGGGCTTCCTACTTTTTGGATCTCTCTCCATAGATTTTCAGAAAAAGAAGGTTGGGCTGACTCTCCTCCCTAGGGCGCATATTTCTATCGAAGCAGAATCTGATTCTGAGTTTTTTCAGTTTTGGACCCGACACTACTGCTGAAAATTAGGGCTTTCCACAAAATTGGAATTTTTGAGTGATCCCAGGCATGGATTGATCTCCTCCTCAAAATTAAAGTTTATATATCAAGATAAAATCATTTGGTTGGACAGAACTCTGGAAAAAACAAACCCTAATCTTCTCTTGAACCAACACTGCAGAAATTCAGCTCCAAATCTAGATCTGACATCTTGACCTGGTAAGATATAAATATTTTGTATTTCCATTTGAGGTTCTTAGTTAAAATGTCTCATAATACCAAGCTTGATAAAAATCTTGAGGGAGCTGATAACTTCTGAGCCTGGAAGTATAGGATCTCCCTAGACCTGGAAGAAAATGAGTTGGACTCCTATATCAATGAGGAGGTTCCAGTTCCAGAGGGAGATGAGGCTAAGGCCTTACACAAGAAGAAGTTGGTTATGGCTTAGAGGATTATTGCTGATTAAATCAAGGATCACCTCATACCATAGGTGTCCTCCCTAAAGACACCTAAAGCTATGTTCGATGCCCTAACCAAACAATTTGAAGGGAAGAACATAAACTGGAAGATGACTCTGAGAAACCAACTGAAGAATGTAAAGATCCAGAATACATAGACCATCCAGTCTTACTTTACGAGGGTCTCTCAGATCAAGGAATAGCTAAGATTGTGATGACCACCTTGAATGGTCTACCTAGGACATGGGACTCTTTCATTCAAGGGATCTGTGCCAGAAAGAAGTTAGTCAAGTTCAGCAAACTATGGGAAGAATTCTCTCAAGAAGAAGCTCGGATAGCAGCTCGAGAAGAAAAGATGGGAATTGAAGATCAAGCTCTCACAGTCCACACCAAGAAAACTAGAAGGGACCATCATCACTCCAAAGGTAAGATTTCACACTCTAGAAGAGATCTGTCTACTATTAGATGTTACACATGTGATGAGAAAGGTCACATATCCAAATACTGCCCTAACAAAGGGAACTCAAAGAAGAAAAAGGGAAACAAGAGAAGACATCATTCTCATGCTATAGAGGATGATAAACCTTCCACAAAGAGAATCAGACAAGAAAGTGATGATTCTTCAAGTGATGAAGAATATGTGCTAATATCCGCTCTCACAGGAACTATCTCACATGGAAGCAATGATTGGCTTATAAACAGTGGTGATTCCAAGCATATGAGGGGATTCAAAGAATCATTTGTGAAACTATCCGAACATGAGTCACCTCACAAGGTGAAATGTGGGGATGACTACCATTATCTAATAAAAGGTAGTGGTGAATCCTCCTATAAGCTAGACTCTGGAAATTCTATGAAGATGAAAAATGTATTGTTTGTACCTGGACTAAAGAAGAACCTCCTCTCCATATTTGCATTGGATGCAAAAGGAATGAGGGTTGCTTTTGTAGATGGTCAAGTTCTTATGTGGCCAAAGGGAAATACTTTTGACGATGCAATAGTGATTGGGGAACAAGAAGGAGGTCTATACAAATTGAAGGGCCAACCAGAACAAGCTTTGGTTCATGACTCATTAGAACCAAATGAACTTTTGCATAGAAGTCTTGCACATGTGCATTATAGAGCACTACCACTTGCAAGCAAAGTTGTTGAAGGTCTTCCAGAAATGCAGACAAAACATGATGGTGTTTGCAAAGGATGTGCAAAAGGAAAGAACACAAAGAAGACATTTCCAAGTAGAGAGAGCAAGGAAAAAGGAATCTTGGAAATCATCCACTCTGATGTATGTGATCCGATGCCATCCAGTTCATTAAGCGGGTATGTAGACTATGTTTCTTTTATTGATGGTTTTTCTAGGATGACATGGATATACTTTATGAAGAACAAAGATGAAGTATTCAGCAAGTTCAAGGAATTCAAAGCCTTGATCAAGAACCACACAAAAAAGAAGATCAAGATTTTTCGATCAGATAATGGCGGAGAATTCACTTCGAATAAATTCAAAGACTTATGCAAAGATTTAGGGATTAAGCGAGAGTTAACCACTCCATATAATCCACAACAGATTGGAGTTGTAGAAAAGAATAATAGAACAATCATGGAAGCTGCAAGGGCCATGCTTCATGATCAAGATCTTCCCATGCATCTATGGGCAGAAGCTGCAAGAACAGCGGTGTATGTACAAAACCGTACTCCACACAGAGTACTTGAAAATAAGACACCGGAAGAAGTCTTTTCTGGCAAGAAACTAGAATTCATCCATCTCAGAATATTCGGTTGTCCAGTGTACATACACAATCTGAAAGAAAATAGGACAAAGTTAGATCCTTCAGGAAGGAAGGGTATATTTGTGGGATACTCTAAAAGCTCGAAGGCTTACAGAATATACTTCCCAGGATTCAAGAAGATTGACATCAGCAGGGATGTGACATTTAACGAAGACTCAGCTTACAACAAATACAGAAAGAGACCTACTAAAGAACCTAAAGAAATAGAATCACCTGGAATTCATGACACAACCATGAACGAAGAATATCAAGAAGAAGATCGAGAAATAGAAGAACCTCAAGAACCTGTAGATCCACCTCAGGAGAAGAATCCTCACAAAGAGGAAATCTGATTAGGTACGAGAAGCTATCCAAGGTGTAGAAATATATGGGGCTCGAGAAGAATCACATAGAGAAAGGAAAAGATCCAGGTCCTGTTCCAGTTATGTATCCTTATTATGTGATTTCATTGATAAAGAACCTTCCAACTATGAAGAAGAAATAGAAAAGAAAGAATGGAAGGATGCTATGATCGAAGAATACCAATCGATCATGAAGAATGATGTTTGGGATGCTGTCCCAAGACCTGAGGGGAAGTCTGTAGTGACTTCCAAATGGATCTACAAGATCAAGCATGCTACAGATGGAAGCATAGAAAAATATAAAGAAATATTCTTGGCTCGTGGCTTCTCCCAGAAAGAAGGAATAGATTATGAAGAAACTTTTGCACCTATAGCTAGATACACTTCCATTAGATCAGTACTTGCTCTAGCTGCAGTGATGAAATGGAAGATACACCAGATAAATGTCAAGACTGCTTTCTTGAATGGTGCAGTGGAAGAGAAAGTGTATGTGGAGCAGCCACTCAGTTTTGAGACACATGACAGGGAGTCTCATGTGTATATATTGAAGAAAGACTTGTACGATTTGAAACAGGCACCCAGGACATGGTACGACAGAATTGACATCTTTCTATATAGTTTGGGCTTTACCAAGAGTAAAGCAGATTCCAACCTTTACTACAAGGTTGAATATGGCAACACAGTGATGCTCCTACTATATGTAGATGATCTATTTGTAATAGGTATGGATGGGTTGATTGCTGATACGAAGAGAAATCTTGCTCCCGAGTTCGAAATGAAGGACTTGGGTATGATGCATTATTTTCTAGGCATGGAGGTGTGGAATAATGTAGATGGAATATTCCTTGGACAATGGAAGTATATAGTAGATATCCTGAAGAGATTTGGGATGATGGACTACAAGTCCTTAACCACACCTATGGCATTGAACCTGAAGCCATTGATTGATGCTTCATCTGAGTCGATTGATGCCACGATGTATTGTCAGATGATTGGGTCCTTGATGTACCTAATGAATACGAGACCAGACATTTGCTTTGCTATGAACACCTTGAGCTAGTTCCTGACAGATCCGAGACATGTTCACTTGATTGCTGCAAAGCATATTTTGAGGTACCTGAAGGGTACAGTTGATTATGGGCTCAAGTATAAGGTTGATCAAAAGATTAACCTGGAGGGTTATGTTGATTCAGATTGGATAGGTAGTGCCATCGATAGGAAGAGCACTTCAGGGTGCTTCTTTAGTATGGGATCAGGTGTGATCTCTTGGTTTTGCAGGAAGCAATCCTATGTGGCACTGAGTACAGCTGAAGTAGAGTATGTCACAGCTTGTTCAGCTAGTTGTGAGGTAGTATGGCTGAGGAAGCTACTATCTGATTTATTTAATCTCCAGTTAGATGATAATTGTATATATTGCGACAACTAGAGTTGTGTGAAGTTTTCAAAGAACCTAGTGTTCCATTGACAAGTCGAAGCATATAGAGATCAAGTATCACTATATCAAGGATATGGTGCAGAGAGGAGCAATGAAGCTCCAGTATCTTTCGACAGGTGAACAGATAGCTAATGTGTTGACTAAGCCATAGGGTGAAGTTTGAGTACTTCAGGGAGAAGCTTGGTGTTCTCCATATCAAGATTCCTCCCAAGAGGAAGTGATGTGTCCGTGCTGAGCCCTTCTGACATGGTGAGAGGATTGGTTCCTTCCATGGTCAGATGTAAGTGTTGTGCCTTTCTGACATGGTGAGAATATTGGTTCCTTCCATGGTTAGATGTAAGTGTTGTGCCCTTCTGACATGGTGACAGGAGTGGTTCCTTCCATGGTCGGATGTAAGAGTTGTGACATGGTGAGAGGATTGGTTCCTTCCATTTTCAGATGTATGTGATGATCCCACATCCAGCATGAAAAAGGGTTGGCTCTGTGAAGACACATCTAGTATGAAAAAGGACTAGCTCTGTGTAGATCCCACATCTAGTATGAAAAAGGACTAGCTCTGTGTAGATCCCACATCCAGCATGAAAAAGGGTTGGCTCTATGAAGACACATCTATATGAAAAAGGACTATCTTTGTGTAGATCCCACATTCAGCATGAAAAAGGGTTGGCTCTGTGAAGACGAATCTAGTATGAAAAAGGACTAGCTCTGTGTAGATCCCACATCCAGCATAAAAAAGGACTGGCTCTGTGAAGACTCATCCAGTATGAAAAAGGACTAGCTCTGTGTAGATCCCACATCTAGTATGAAAAAGGACTAGCTCTGTGAAGACTCATCCAGTATGAAAAAGGATTGGCTCTATGTAGATCCCACATCTAGTATGAAAAACGACTAGCTCTATGGAGACTCATCCAGTATGAAAAAAGACTAGCTCTGTGTAGATCCCACATCTAGTATGAAAAAGGACTAGCTCTATGAAGACTCATCCAGTATGAAAAAGGACTGGCTCTGTGTAGATCCCACATATAGTATGAAAAAAGGACTAGCTCTGTGAAGACTCATCCAGTATGAAAAAGTTTGTCTCTGTGTAGATGCCACATCTAGTATGAAAAAGGACTAGCTTTGTGATTATACATCCAATATGAAAAAGGACTGTCTCTATAGATGTACATCCAACATGAAAAAGGGTTGGCTCTGTGGAATTCCTATGATGAGAAGAATCAAGAGATAGCACCCATGATGATGACCCAGTGATGATCCAGATCGAGTCATTATGATCCTGATCCAGTGATGATGATCCAGCAAAGATGGTCCAGCAGTGATGATCTAGATCAAGATGAAGATGACTTGAATATGAAGATAACTTGAAGATGAAGATGAATTGAAGATGAAGATGACGAGAACTCATTGATGATCCAGATGATACACAGAAGAAGACTCGTGCTGATAAATTGTGTCGAGAGAATACCTTCCTAGTTAAAAGGGAGTGTTGATGTATTTGTAACTTTGAAATGTATTCACTTGTATATATTGTACCCCGATGTTTATTCCGGGAAGTGTCTGTAATGTATTTAAGTCATGTCATGCCCCGATGTTCCTATCAGGAGATTCAATAATGTAAACAAGTTATGTTAAGTCATTGTGGGTAACCCTCCTATTGTTCAAGGGTTAAAGTCCCTACAGTTATAGGGCCCTAGGGTTATTAGACTCTCCTAGAGAATTCAGGCCTAGTGAGTTATTGTCAAGTCAGGAATTAGTATAAATAGAGAGTGATCCTCTCTATTTATCACACACTCACTCACACTCAGTTGTAGCACACAGCTGAGAGAGAAGAAGTTTTTGGGGATAGAAAGAAAGAGGCTACTTATGTCGAGAGATCATCTTATTGTTTTGGGGTTTTACTTTTGGTGTTGATTCCATCTCTGAGGAATTTGCGGGGTTTTCTCCATTTATGGTTTCCTCAAGGAAAAACAATGTGTTCATTGTCTCTTGTGTTTGATTGTTGTGCTTGTTATTCTCTCAGTTAAATATCCTAATATAATGCTAGCTTAAATGATAAAAATCTAACAAGCGGTTTTGGTCCTCAATGCCTAATCAGATGAGGACATTACATTGAACTTTTATCTTTTCTTTTCTTGTCCCCCTCCTACATAGTGGCCCTTCTTATTGTAGTTGAACATTTGATCTTTGACTTATCAAATTCCTTGTTGTATACTTTTTCATTTTAATGAGGAAAATTATTATGGGAGAAATATTTCTTTCCTCTCTTCATCCTTGCCATAAGAGAAAGGTTCTCTTCTTTGGAGGAAGCAGTATTGCTTTGGATTTTCCCTTCTTCTTGGAGGTAATTATTGCACATCCTTTTAAGGGTTGGTTTCACCTCTTGACCATTAACATTGACCAAGAAGGTCTCCCATGAGGACATGAGACCATCTTCTTTCCTCTCTTCATCCTTTCTGTAAGAGCAAGGTTCTCTTCTTTGGAGGAAGCAATATTTCTTTGGATTTTCCCTTCTTCTTAGAGGAAACTACTGCACATCCTTTCAAGGCTTCGTTTCACCTATTGATCGTTAACAGTGATAAAGAATGTCTCCCATGAGGATATGAGACCATCAAGAATATTTTGAATAAGATCATCATCATTGACCATCACTCCAATGCTCATGAGTTGATCTCTTACTTGAAATATATTTGTAGATAAGGAAGCAACTGTCTCATCCTTCTCCATATTAAGATTACAAATATTGTTCTTCAATGCTCTATTTTGACTCATATGATTCTTCTCATAAATATTGGTTAAGGTGTTGAAGCACTCTTTTGCAGTCTTCAATGGAGTATTCACCAACATTAAATTGTCTTTCACTGAATCATAAATAATTCTCTTATCTTTGCATTGATTTTACTTGAATCCAATGCCCCCTACATTAGTAGTAGGATATTTAACAACGTTGGATACGTATGCATCAAGTTCATGCTCTTCTAGGATGTTTAGAATCATGGCCTTCCAAATGTTGAAGTTCAAGGTTCCTTCAAGTCGGTCTTCTTCCCTTACTGAGATCGAGGCCATTGTTCTTCAAGTACTATGCTCAACTTCTACCACTCAGGATCAACATACGCTCAGTATTGATTGCAAAACTTGTCTCGTTCACATCCTGAGATTAGATACCATGTTGTATTTTGTTGAACTTTTATCTTTAATCTTTAAATTTGGAATTACTAGATACTTGAAAAAACACTAAATCAATTCATACACGTAAGCATCCAGACATAACACGGTATGTATTCTGGGGAAAACTCTCAAAAAAATGAGGGTGAAAAAACCTATCAAATATCCTTAGCACAATGATAGATATTAGAGAGTGTCTTTTACAATTGCATATTACATTCAACACCCAAGGTGCAAGATAATAGATAATTCCAAACACTCTAGGTGTAATCACTAAGTAATAGTGAAGAGATAAGGATTTGATGATCAACAGTATGCCATGCACACACTTTAATACTAAAATGTTGTCCTCGTGCAAGAATTAGCGAATGCTTGCATGGAAGAAAGAGGTCTCATACAAAAGGTAGTGAATTCCTGCATGGGATAATAACTCTGCACCTTGAACTCATCAATCCTGCACAACAACTGTGCAATTCCTTTTCATTATTGGCATATATCTTTGTTCTTATGACTTCAAGATGAACTTGTGCTCCAACTGGATTTTATACCACTTAGTTATAATTATAACTCAATTGTAGTCATGCAAGTGTCATAACTTAAGTTTCATCTTTTAGTTTAACATAAGTGTCACAACTTAAGTGTCATCATGCAAAACAATTTTAGTTAACTAGATATTATTTATTATTACTTACTTAATTATATTAAATGAATATATTCTTGATTGCATCACTAAAGTGATCAAATATTCAAGTTCTCCTTAATTAACTTAAGTATTATTTGTTAATATCACTCGGAGTTAATCAAATCAAGTTATCCTTAATTAATTGATGTCTTCATCATGAGAATTTCGAATTCTCTTCATTATCGATGCAACTTATCTTTATCTCTTATCTTATCTACATGGTTCACATATGCCAACTTTAACTTATCTACCATATCAATTATACTAAGGAAATTTGTCCACTAATGTGATCATATTTTATTACTATTGTTCCAAGTGGTCATATGCTAAAGCAATTCACTCTATAGGAGACTTAATAGCTCATCCATATCGATTCACCATGGTTAGTAATACATCACACGCCATTCATGCAAAGAATTGAATCTACACATGAGGTCCACCTCAACACATAAGGATCTGACTTAACACACAAGTCCTTAGTCGTGTCCAACAAGATTGTACAACATCATCAATTTTACATATCAAAGTACAATCCTCAACAATTGATGCTTATCCTTTACACATAGGTTTCTTAGTCATCCTTAAGTCCAAATCAAGAATATAATCCAAATTTCCTGATTCCAACTCACGCTCCCTGAGGCACTACCTCAACACATGAGGACCAATTCCGACACACAATATTGTATTGGAGAATAACTCATGATCTTGTAACTTTAACACATGTAAGGGTGGAGAACCATACCATCATAAAATACAAGATTACAATTATATTAGCTATGTACAATTAGATGGATCAACATCAAACAAGATCCTAATTTGACATGAGGTATTTTTAAAGGTTTAATAATTATGTTAACATATGAAATAATTTTACGTGGGTCTTGAATAATAATAAATAATGATGTTATTATGTTTTGAATAATTATGAATGGCTCTTAGTGTTATTGAGTTTGAACAACAAACTTATTATTTTACTATTGGCTTGTCTTATTTATAGGTTATTGAATGCCTACCACATGAAGAGAAGTATGAAAAGTTAGGGGGAATGTGGAAATGCTATAAATAATTCCACATGTTGCAACCAGAAGGGTGTAGAGGGAATGGTGCATATGCATATGAGAAAATGTATGTAAATTTATGATAGTTTCATCATATAATCTATTTCACAATGGTGGTATTTAAGTTTCATTCATGATAACAAATTTCAACCATTGACATTCTCAGATTGGCATCATTGCTAGTGAGTGGATATTGTTGTGTTCTTGTTGTTTAGGAGATGAGTCAGTTCCTTCCATGCATGTATAAGGGGCCCATGCTCTTGATATGACTTGGAATATTCATCCATATACTTTGAGACAATTAATAAATGATGTAATGGAGCAAAAGCATAGAGAAATGAAAATTTTGAATAATGACCAAGGAGGATGCAGAGGAGTTCCTAAGGAGAATAGAAGCATATTTGAACAAGACGTGTCTTGTAAATGATATGAGAGAACAATTTTTCAATATTGTTATGAGATCAGAAGGTACTTTCCAAAATTTTATGGAAAGAAGATTATTGCCATCAAATATTAGAAGTGAACTTCAAGTTGAATATGATAAGTCAATAAATCAATTGAATTAGGAAACTACAACACAATTGGAATCTTGTTTCCCTGATGTCACTTCACAACAAGTGAAAAAACACTTTGGAACATGGGTAAAATAGTCTAAGAATCATTAATTTCACATTCAACAGTAAGTATGTCCTATTTTTTAACCGTATCTCATTAAAATTTCATTTTATAGTGTGGGAGTCATAATGTGTGTATTTAATTTTTTATACATCCTCACAGTTTTATAACTACCTTCTGAGATCAAGGCTAATGAGAAAATATGGTTACGAGGCTTATCATGAATCACATCGTTTTGGAAAGCACAAGGAAAAAAATGCTTCTAAAACAAAAAAAAGAAACAACATGGATTTCCCTCCATTGTGAGTTTTATGTTCATTCAATTTATTACATATAACTAGGTATTTGTCAATCTAGTTTATTTGTGAAAGGTACATCTTTTGCTTGAACTATAAATTTCTCAATCTCGCTGATCTCAAGAAATGATCTAAGTTAGAGTGATCAAACACAATAAATGCAAGGGGAAGTTGCTTCTAATACACCAATGATGCTTGATGAAATTAACAAATAATTAAAATTTGGGTCTTTCATCATCAAGAGAAGAGGCATTTAACACAAGTAAAGTACAATAAATGAAATGGGAAGCTATTGTTGACTTACCCATGATGGAAGCTGAAAATTGCATTGAAATTGGTGTTTCATCCCCAAGAGATGAGATAGAGAGGATTCATAAAACACAAGAAGTGACTGAAGTAACTAGTGTTGATATTCTAATGATGGGAACTATAATTCACAATAGAATGGGTGTTTCATCCTCAATAAATGGGGAATAATGAAGTGATGAAAAACAAGTAATCCAGGGAACATTTTTTGCCATCCAAATGATGGAAGCTGAAAATCATACAAGAACTAGTGTTGGTAAACCGAGTAAGAGACAAGCACAAAAGAAAAAGGTACACAATGAGCATAAAGCAACATTGTATATGAAATGGTGAAAAAATATTTTAATGTGCTAAGAATTTGTTGATATCTTGTCATATTGTAAATTCATTATATTGTAATCACATTTGTTACATGTGTAGTTTATTTAGTTTTCCCAAGAAAATAAAATATATTTTCTATTTCATAGAAATATAATCAAACACAAGTGTCGATTGTTACTGTTGATATTGACCAAGTCATCATAGACAACATAAGGAAAGGATATTAAAAACTCATGCATGGTTGCGAATGCTCTAAAACAATGAGATATTTTAACAATAACATGTACCTTACATCTTCAAAAATAATCTTCCATGACTGTATAAACGATCGAATTAAGTTTATATTAGTCACTAATGTATAGTAAGAAAAAAATAAAGAAAACTATGAATGAGCTAGAATTAAGTAACTCCATCCCAAAAAATACATTATCCATTAACTTATGATAAATAAATATATACAATATTTTATACAAGTCTAGCTTGTTTATGATATTTGTCAATCTCTCCCCTTGAGAAGAAGAAATTTTTGTATAGTGTCTCTTTGCTTTCTCAAAATCCTCAGATTCTTCATTTGCTATAGGAGCATATTATTGTAATTTTTTTCGAGGTCTTTGCATTTTCGGGAATAAGTTTGTAAATTTCTATACAAATTATTTTTTTGTCGATAAGCTTGGTCACCATTTCCACATTGTTCTTATACTTCTCTTTATGTTCCTTTTACTTCAATTGAAAATGTTGTTTGTGATTGTCTAACTAATTTTTAACTTGAACCAATTCAGTTTTCAGTTTCTCTATTTCCTTCTCTATCTCTTGTCCCCTAATGTTTTCTCATTTGCAGTCGTTATCACTGGAGCCTGCACCTAGAATGCTAAGGCTCAAAGTCTAGATAATCTTAAAGTTTTCAATTAGATGACTAGGTTTTGGCTTATGAATATTTTTAACAGGTAGAATGGGGATCAAGAACGAGGTATTTAAACAGTAGAGATGACTGAGTTATGAGCAAACAAAAGACTATGTGTATGCATTATATAAGGAGAAAGCTTCAAATTCAAGAATGCATAATAAACATTAACCCATTCATAAGAATTCTAGGATATAAAACATTTCTCAGACAAAAGAGTTATGAATCAGATGTTCAAACTGAACATTAACATTTATTATGATAAAGACAAAATGGATTCATCTAGAATATAATATCATCCAAGACAATCTTTATAAAACCTATAAAAAGACAAGATACATGCCTGAAATAGATGATATCTTGTAGCCTGATCTCCCAAAATTATCCCCCTCCCCCTTACAATTCAATTGATCGAATTTATAAGAAATTTACATCTAGTGATTTGTTACAAGATTTTCTAGATTAATTCTATCCGAAAGCTAAAAAAATAAAGCCAATCTTGCAAGAATGACGAAATCGAACTCTGACTGTCAATTACTTGCCTTGAAAACTGGGAAATATTCCTTCATATCTAGAGTTCATTTTGTTTTTCTACCAGGAAAAGTGTATTTATGCCTCACTTTCTCCTTGAAGATGTTGGATCAATATTCCTAATATTTGACTGCTTATTTTTGGCAAATGTTCTACCCCTTGAATCCTCTTCCTTCTATAACTTTTGAACACATCCTTAATATGGTGATTTGACTGCATATTCTATTCTTATGGATCTGCTTAATAAAACTTGGGATTTAATATTCTGCTGCATAATTTTTAAATGCTCTGCAAATGCCACTTGTTCACTTTATGTATCCTTGAAGACACTAGATACATCCCTTTAAATCTGGAATTTCTCTGTGATCTGCAAATCCTTTTCCACCTGTATACTCCATTGTTAAGCGTGAAATCGGGAAAGATATTTAAGCCCGAAATATGCTGTGTCATTTGTGAAGTTAATTATCTTCAAATTTAACAATGATTCGAATGCTGCTCTATTGAAAAGTGTTGGAACTTCTAGATCAATCTTCTGCCTAAAAATCTGAATTGTTCCTGACTTAGTGGAATTGTTTTGGATTACTGATTGTGTACCTAAAAATAGATTTAATCCTTGTCGACGGATGATCTGCCACAACAACAATATCCATTGTTGTGTCCTTTCCTTTATTTTTGTAACTGCATCTTTTAATTATATTGTTCACTTGATATTTACAAGCCTCGGAAAATGCATAGGGAGGTTTTTGTTTTGTTTGCCAAGATAAGATTCAACAATTTGCAGCATAAATATTGACACAAACATAACATCACAATATTCAATAGATTTGAAACTATCTTCAACATGTCTTTTATCTGGAGTTGAAACTACACCTCTAAACCTGATGACTTCTTCCTTTAGCATATTCAATACTTGGTGATTTTGATAGTTGTATGATAAAGTGTGAACTTGGCACCTATAAAGTTCCTCGACATGAAATTGTGGGCTCATAGTGTCTGAGTATTTCTAACTCAGCATTTCTGCTGGGCAATTTTCTAGAAGTTTTGAAAATCACGAAACCTGGAAAAATGGGCTTCAAATCCTCACCTATATCTCTCAGATCATGACATATGTTGTAAAATAGAGAGAGTTTTTTCTAAATCAGCCTGTTCCTGAAAAAAACCATGTTTTATGTTTGTAAAATTATTCTCCAATATCTCAGAAAACGTGATCAAAGTCACTGTCTTTTACAGGAAATACAAGAAATTTTGCAGCATCATACAACACCCTCAAATTCTATTCTTTTTGTTGCAGAAATTTGGAAATATTCTGCTAAATGTTTTCCATTTGGAATCTATGTATGCATTGATTGTAACATGGATGGTATTTAGCACCTAAAATCCACATTTGAAGGACGTGGTACTTCATTTATTGACACCGTTCTTGATATCTGACACTTGCCATGTACACTCATATTTATCCCTTCATCGGCGTTTAGACAGAGTATTAGTTGCTTGGTGCTTGTCACATGATGATCGCAACAACATGAGTGATTTTTAAATGCACTCAGAAATTTACATGGAGACTTGGTTCCCAACCGTTGACATCTAGTGGCCACAACAACTGATGATAAGATCATTGTTATTCTTTAATCGCTTTAGAAAAATGAACTTAAACCATTCCAATACACAATTTTCCACATTGTTGAACAACACGTAGTGCATGTCTTGATATGTGGGATCTTGCGTGACTTGACTCGACACTTAACATGGTGATTGCTTGGTTACTTGGAGGTATTATCTTGGAGATTAACACCCAAAATCTACGACTAATTAAACTCTAAATGTGAACAGGTAAGAAAAAGCCATGGTATTTAAATATTTGAGACGAAGTAAGGTTGACCAAGCCAACTAGGGAACTCATGGCTTTAATGAGATTTCCAATGGAATTTTCGGAAGCAAAAATCGAGGTCTCTCCTTGCATATGCGCTATCAGAATCTAAAAATTTCATGGGGTAGATTCCGGTACCAACATCTAGCTTCAGCTAGGGATGGAGTCCTCCCTACGAGGTTCCAATAACATGCAGACTAAGTGCCTTCCATTCCATCTCTGCAACCTATAAGAATACCCTGATCTAAAAAACAAGGCTTCTCTAGAAATATTTGCATCATGCAAACCAAAAAACTTGCAAGATGAAACACACCACTTCTACAAGAAAACTATAATCTAAAAATCCTCAAGTGTATAATGTTTATCCATTGGTCTAGTGGAGTCACTAATATCTCTACCAAACCTCTGCAACTTAATTCAAAATCTAAGCATACACCATTGAATTGACATGATATTGTTGCAAACCAAATCTACATGCTCGTATGGTGAGCGTATTCTTCCTCTTACTCCTACTTCTAACTGGTAGAAACAAGCTAATCATGTGTAATCATGCTTCCAATGAAGCCATGATAGAATCCTACCAACTGTAAGAAGTTCTTGCATGCTGATAGCAATCAAAGAATAATTTAACATTTGTAGCAAGAATTTGATTTCCAAAGCATACTTACAATCACAATCCTCTTTGATTCCAAACTTTACAAGGATGAAATGTTTTGAAAACCATAACTCCATGTAGATGGCCACAGGGTCCTACCAGTTGTGCTGCATCTCCAGCTAATAAAAAAAGGTCATATTGTTCCTTTGCTTCATTTATCAAATGATATTTCTTTTTCTCTGTTGGAAGGAGAGCATGAATATTTTTCGGGCATTTGAAATCAAAGGAATCAAGGTTATCATAAATCTGCTCACACGTTCCTTGAATAACAACATCAACAATGGCATCACGATAATAAAAAACTGATCCTCCTCTTTCGTGCTTCCATTAGTTGCATAATTGTCATACACCGGCTCTAGATGTTCATAGATTATGAATTGAATTCTTTCATAATTCTGCTAGTCAGATGCTATCACCATAGAGACATCAGGCTCTAGAATGTCAAGATCGTCATCACTATATTCATCTTAAATTGGAACATCATGATAAAACTCTAATGGAAAGGATGAATATTTCTGCATATTATTATCATCAATATGAACTTTAAAAATATTTGAAATGACTCATGTATCATTATAGTCACTATTAAAAACATCCAGATTAGTACCAAAAGCATTTAAAGTATCATGATTATCAACTTCAATATCAAAATTTTGAAAAACCTCCTGTTGTAAAACAGGATTAGGAAAAGATACAGCTAAGAATAAATCATCTTCTTCATCCTCATCCCTATCAACCTCTTCATCTGAGTTTGAAATAGTGGGTACATAAAGAGAAAGATCTAGAGCATTCTCAATTACACAATCGTCAATATTACCATCAACTATAACTTGAAAATCTTCTTCAAAAGTAGCAATAGAAAATATTTCATTCTTTTCTATATTTTTATGAATATATTCATTTCCATCCTCACTACTAGAAGAAAAAACATGTTGAATATCTAAATGAAACTCCTCACAACAATGCTCAAGAATAATTTCTCGGGAAAAATCCTTTCACATCAATGATGGAATGCTATATGAAATTATTTTAAAGAAGGTATGCTAGAAGGAGGCAGGGATCGGTACCATTCACGAGCATCCCCTTATAATGAATAAACAAACATATTCATGAGAACATCTTAATGATGTATATTAAAATCAGCTATACATTGATGAAATCTGATGAGATGATCCGAAGGATTAGCCTCTTTTCTTTCTATGAACCATGGAAGGAAATATTTCCAAAGGTCCATGATAGGTACTACATTTGGAAATCCTGGAACATATGAGAAATGGAGTGGAGAAAACCTTTGATCCAGAATTGCATCCATTTGATCATTTGACATCTTGAATCAATGCAGTTTCCAACAGATCCTTCCTCCGTGGAGCCAGCCGGTGAAACATTGCAGTCTAATTCATGTAACCAACTCTTGTTCACTATCAAAGACTGGATTTGATCGTTGTCGTTATCCCAGGGAAGATTTTCTTTATTTTTGTACTCGAGAACGAAACTATAAGATGTCATCACTGGAGTCTGCACCTAGAATGCTAAGGCTCAAATTCTAGATAATCTTAAAGTTTTCAATTATATGACTATGTTTTGGCTTATGAATATCTTTAACATGTAGAATGGGGATCAGGAACGAGGTATTTAAATAGCATAGATGACTAATTTATGAGAAAACAAAAGACTGTGTATGCATTATATAAGGAGAAAGCTTCAGCTTGAAGAATGCATAATAAACATTAATCCATTCATTAACCCATTCATAAGAATTCTAGGATAGAAAACATTTATCAAAGAAAAGAGTTATGAATTAGGTGTTCAAACTGAACATTAACATTTATTATGATAAAGAAAAAATGGGCTCATCTAAAATATAATATCATCCATTACAATCTTAATATAATCTATAAAAAAAAGATGCATGCCTGATATATCCTGTAGCCTGATCTCCCAAAATTATTCCCCTCCCCCTTACAATTCAATTGATAGAATTTATAACAAATTTACATCAAGTGAGATGTTACAAGATTTATGGGATTAATTCTATCCAAAAACTAAAAAATAAAACCAACCTTGCAAGAATGATGAAATCGAACTCTGACTGTCAATTATTTTCCTTGAAAATGTAGGAAATATTCCTTCATATCTAGAGTTCATTCTGATTTTCTTCCAGGAAAAGTGTATTTATGCCTCATTTTCCCTTAAAAGATGTTGGATCAATCTTCCTAATCTTTGACATCTTATCTTTTGCAAATGCTTTGCTCCTTGAATGGTCTACCTTCCGTAACTTTTGAACACATCCTTAATATGGTGCTTTGAATTATATTCTCATGGATCTGCTTAATAAAACTTGGGATTTAATCTTCTGCTGCATAATTTTTAAATGCTCTGGAAATGCCACTTGTTCACATCAAATATGGAACAATCCTTTTATGTCTCCTTGAAGGCGCTATATAGATCCATTTAAATATGGAATTGATCCTTGATCTACAAATCCTTTTCCACCTGTATACTCCATTGTTACCATGAAATCAGGAAATGATCTTTAAGCTCGAAATATGCGCTATCATTTGTGAAGTTAATTATCTTCAAATTTAACAATGATTCGAATGTTGCTCTACAATCTGGAGGTTAATATGTAGCTGATAATATTCTATTGACAAGTGTTGGAACTTCTATATCAATCTTCTGCCTAAAAATATGAATTGTTCCTGACTTAGTGGAATTGTTTTGGATTATTGATTTTGTGCCTAAAAATAGATTTAATCCTTTGTCGATAGATGATCTGCCACAACAACAATATCCATTGTTATGTATTTTCCTTTCTTTTCATAACTACATCTTTTAATTATACTGTTCACTTGATATTTGCAAGCCTCATCAAATGCATAGGGTGGCTGTTGTTTTGTTTGCCAAGATAAGATTCAATAATTCGCAGCATAAATATTGACAGAAACATAGCATTACACTATTCAATAAAGTTGAAACTATCTTCAACGTGTCTTTTATCTGGAGTTGAAACTACACCTCTAAACCCGATGACTTCTTCCTTTGGAATATTCAATACTTGGTGATTTGGATAGATTTATGATAAAGTGTGAGATTAGAAAATATATAGCTCCTGGACATGAACCTTTGGGTTCATAGTTTCTGAGTATTTCTACCTTAGTGTTTATGTTGGGCATTGTTCTAAAAGTTTTGAAGATCACAAAATCTCGAAAAATAAGCTTCAAATCCTCACCTGTATCTTTCATCTCATGACACCTTTTGTAAAATGGAGAGAGTTTGTTAGAAATCACCCCCGCTCATGAAAAAACCCATGTTTTATTTTTGTAAAGTTATTCTCCAATATCTCAGAAAACATGAAAAAAGTTACTGTCTTTTACAGGAAATACAAAATATTTGCATCATCCTACATCAACTTCAAATTCTATTCTTTCATCATTTTGTTGCAGAAATTTGGAAAGATTATGTTTAATGTTATCCATTTTGGAATCTATGTATGCATTTCTTGTAACATGGATGATATTTGACACTTGAAACACACATTTGAAGGACATGATACTTCAATTATTGACATTTTTCTTGACATCTTAAACTTACCATATTTATCCCTTCATCAGTGTTTGGATAGAGTATTAGCTGCTCGGTGCTTGTCACATGATGATCGCATCAACATGAGTTATTTTTAAATTCTCTTGGACATTTACATTGAGACTTGGTACCCAACCGTTGACATCTGGTGGCCACAACAACTGATGATAAGATCACTGCTATTCTTTAATCGCTTTAGAAACTAGAACTCGAGGTTTAGACAGGGCACCAACATATTCAATATTTCGAGGTTTAGACAGGGCACCAACATATTCAATATTTTATTTTTCATCTGATATATTTTACAACAAGCAAAAAGAATTTAAACCATTCAAATACACAATTTTCCACATTGTTGAACAACACATAGTGCATAAGTCTTGATATGTGGGCTTTTGCATGAATTGACTCGACACTTAATTTGGTGATTGCTTGGTTACTTGGGGATATTATCTTGGAGATCAACACCCAAACATAGTTTTACAATATTGACAAAACCAAAGATGAAGACTATGTATTTGAAATAGTTTGGGTTATAACCTGGCTTGGATACAAACCCCTTTTTTATTTTATTTTCCAAACCCAGTGCTTAGGAAAACTTTAAGGCTAAGCTACGACCAACAGTTAAGAACAAGCCATGGTATTTAAATATTTGAGATGAAGTAAGGTTGACCAATCCAACTAGGGAACTCATGGATTTAATGAGACTTCGAATGGACAAGCGAAAATCGAGGTCCCTCCTTTGATATGCCCTGTCAGAATCTAAAAAAATTTATGGGTTAGATTCTGGTACCAACAACAGTGATAGGAATTTCGACCATGCAGTCAACATCATGCCTCTAGAATTTCCCCTACAAATATGCAATTGTGGATTTCAGTTTTTGAATTCTCTCATTGCATCCCAAATGTTGTGATTTTTTACCCTCTGGAGAGTTTTTGCTTCAGTCCTAAAATCCCTGCTTCTTTTTTCAGATACATTTTCTTTCAATGACTCATATCTTGCTAACGAACCAAAAGCCTAACCTACATCATTTATTGCTGCAAGGACTTCCTGCAGTGCTTCTGTCGGATTTTTAAGGTTTTCTCTCGCTCTTTCAAGGAACTATGAATATCTTCACCACCTTATGTACTATCGATACCTTTTTTCTTTCTTTCTTTATTGCTACAGAGATCCTTTCCAACTTGCTCCCTAACAGCTTTTTAACTTTCCTATAAATGTTTTTTTTCAATTTGAAAATTATTGAATCTGATTGTGCAATTTTTTTGTGCATGCTCTTCACGCTCCTATTTCAACTTCAAATTGTATTCTTTTAATGATTCTTCATTTCCTTTCAATTTATTCTTCAATTTGTCTATCAGAACCATCTTTGTTTTTAATGGTGGTATATTCAAAACAAATGGTCTTTTCCCAGCTCTTATTGAAGCCTATCATTTTCTTTTTCATCTTTTTCCAAATCCTTCTACAAGTTATCATTCACTAATTGAATTTCCTTTTTAGCATCTTCAACAATTTTATCGACTTGAGTGGATAATACTGATATAGTGTCATCTTTCTCTTTAATAGTTTTGTCTCCATTCATATGTTTGTGCACAATTCGTTTTTGTAACTATGCAATCTCCATTAGGTATTCTATAATATTCCTATCCTTTACTTGGCACATTTCCTCCAATTTCTCTGTATAGGAGGACTCTGCCTCCATTGCAGCCTTTGTAGAGGATGACTCGGCCTACAATCAAAATTATAAGATGGAATGTCTAAATGCAAATTGAAATTCCTTGAACCTAATTTTTACAAAGTCATTGTACTCAAGTGCCAACTGTTTTGGAGGAATTCTATAAAAAATACTCTCTTCGGGAAAGGAAAAGGAATGATTACCTGGTTTCGTTTCAAATTCATGTCCATACACAACAACTGCATCAGGGTTGACAAAATCACTACCGAAACTATCATTAGATATTCTGAAACCATCCTCATTGTGCTCAAGCAATTGTACTAGAACTTCCTCATTTTGCTTAGGATACTATACTAGCACTTTCTCATTGTGCTCAGGATATTGTACGGTGAGTTCCTCATTGTTTCCCTTTCCAATACGTTTCCTGAAGTATGTTTTAGAAACAAGTGGTTTTAGTTGATATATATTAATAATTTTATGCATTGTGCCCAAGAAACTAAACTTAATCTTCTTCAATTGGATCTCTTGTAATCCAGAATGCAATTTCTTAGCCAATATATCAGGAACATCTATGGGTATTCTACTCAATGTATGATTCATAATCGTCTTAAAGACAATCTGAATCAAGGTTTTGTATAGTTTGGGGGCCATCCTGCATTTTTAAACCATTCCTGGGAACAAATACCTTTTTCACACAAATTTAATGCGTCATATCCTTCTTCTCCTATTTGGTAGTTTTACTTGATTTAAACATGGCTGCCCCTTTGCATGGAATATTGGTTTCTTTGGGAACCAAATCCGGGTGCAAATATACCCTCTTTCAAAAAATCATCAAATCCATGGCCCCAACATCATAATTATAAATGGATTTATCTATCTCCTCATTAAGAAAATTGAACTGTCCAAACAAAAATCCATACAATTGAACTGTCCAAACAAAAATCCATACACTGATACTTTCCTGAGAATATTTTGCATACCTAGTGGCCATTTGTTTTCATCTCTCCATGCAACAACAAACTCTTGGATTTTTTTACTTTGAACGTCCCTGTTTCAAGTTTCAACTATGGTTACAGTAGAGTATGCCCCTATTTCAATTTCTTCCATGGATGAGGAGGGCCTTGATTCATATGTGGCCATGGATGTATATGTTCCAAAATTAAATCATGCACAATACCATTCAGTACATATTTTACACATAGTGGTCGAATGTATGCTAAGGAATGCACGATGACCAATGCAAGCCAAATGGCCTTTTTAATGTATTGCACCTCATGAAGAAAGTAACATTAACTCGTATCTCATACAAAGTTAGATTTTTTTATAAGTACTCATTTGAATTCAATCATACGAGCGAGAGACTTAGAAGTACTTTAAAGTCATATATTAGGACTTGGGCATGCCTACCTTTCCACAGGATGACATTATTTAAGACCTTCAAATGCACTTTCCTAAATTTTGGAACTAAGGCCATTTTGTGTTTACAGAATAAAGGAGTGGAATAATGACACAAGTTAAAAATTGACATATATATAATTGAATGTAGCATTCAAATCAACTTTGGAAACTTGATTTATAAGGTTAACTTGTCCTCAAAGGGAATTTTAGCATAGGGTTGTAATTTTAATTTCAAAGTTTAGGCTATTTGAAATCACAAAGAAAAATTATATAAAAAGAAAGAGAAAGCAACATTATGTAAAAGAAAAGAGAAAGAAAAATTAAAATAGATTTACACATTGTTGTGTAAAAAAAGGGAAAAAATTGCTAAAATGGGCTTAGAAAAATGCAAGCCATAGAATGTACACTGGTCAATAACTCAAAGTATAAGAACAATATATAAGATAGTTGCATTTTTCACAAGAACTTTTAGATTCCTAAAATGAGAAATCAAAATTAAAATAGATTTACACAATCTTGTATAAAAAACAAGTGTAAATTTGCTAAAATGCCCTTAGTAAAATGCAAGCCACGGTATGTACATAGGTCAATAATTGAAAGTATAAGCACAGTCCAGAAGATAGTTTCATTTTTCACAAGAACCTCTTTCATATTCCTAAAATGATGTTTCATTTGTTTGAAATCAATCTGTCAAGATGACTACTTTTTTATTTTGGACCTATCATTACTCACTTTGATAAAATGCACACCCAACCCTCATTATTGGGTATTTTCCAGTGATTTAAATTGGAAGTGGGGTGGATTACTATTTTACACCTTATTGTACATCTATATATTTTTTGTGGGCTTAAGAAACTTTGCACATTGTGTAAAAAAGAGAAATCATAATTAAATTAGATTTAGATAGTGTTGTGTAAAAAACTAAATGTAAATTTGCTAAAATGGGCTTAGTAAAATGCACACCACAATATCCGTCAAAATCTGAAAGTAAAACCACATTACTGGAGCTAGTTTCATTTTTCACAAGAACCTCTTTCACATTCTTAAAATGATGCTTCATTCGCTAGAAATTAATGTGCCAAGATTGTAATTTATTTCTATTGGAAGCCGTAGGGATTACTATTTTCCACCTTTTTTCACATCTATATACTTTTGTTGGGATTCACAAACTTTTCACCTTGTGTAAAAAAGATAAATCAAAATTAAAATAGAATTAAAGTGGTGTGTAAACAACCAAGTGTAAATTTGCTAAAATGACCTTAGTAAAATGCAAGCCATAGTATGTATATTGGTCAATAATTGAAAGTAAAAGCACAGTTCAGAAGATAGTTTCATTTTTAACAAAACCACTTTCAGATTCCTAAAATGATGTTTCATTTGCTCAAAATCAATATGCGAAGATGACAATTTTTTATTTTTGGACCCATCTTTACCCACTTCAATAAAATGCATGCCCAACCCTCATTACTAGGTTTTTCAAAGTGATTTAAATTGGAAATCTTTTCAATTACTATTTTACACCTTATTGTACATTTATATGTTTTTGTTGGGTTTCACAAAAACTAAGGGTATATTTGCATAAATGGGCTTAGTAAAATGCATGCTAGAGTATGTACATTGGTCAAAAGTTGAAAGTAAAACCACATTTGTGACGATAGTTTCATTTTGCACAATAACCTCTTTGCAATTCCTAAAATGATGCTTCATTTTATTGTAATCAATTTGTCAATATGTCAATTTTTCATTTTTGGATTAATCATTACCCACTTCCATAAAATGCACGCCTAACCCTCATTATTGGTCCTAACCCTCATTATTGGGTCTATCTGAGTGATTTAAATTGGAAGTGGTGTGAATGACTTAAATTGGAAGTGGTGTGGGTTACTATTTTACACCTTATTGTACAACTATAGATTTTTGTTGAGCTTCACAAACTTTTCACATTGTGTAAAAAGAAAAATTATAATTAAAATAGATTTACACAGTTGTAAATTTGCTAAAATGAGCTTACTAAAATGCATGCCATGGTATTTACATTGGTCAAAAGTTGAAAGTAAAACCACATTCTTGAATATAGTTTCATTTTTCACAAGAACATATTTCATATTAGCAAAATGATGCTTCATTTGCTTGAAATCGGGGAAGATGTCAATTTTTATTTCTTCACAAACTTTGCACCTTGTGTAAAAAAGAGAGATCAAAATTAAAATAGATTTACACAGTTTTGTGCAAAAAAAAACAAGCGTAAATTTTCTAAAATGGACTTAGTAAAATGCAAGCCATAGTATGTACATTGGTCCATAATTGAAAGTATAAGCACAATCCGGAAGGTAGTTGCAATTTTCACAAGAACCTCTTTCTAATTCCTAAAATGATGTTTCATTTGCTCGAAATCAATCTCTCAAGATGGCAATTTGTTTATTTTATTTTTGGTCCCACTTTTACCCACTTCCATAAAATGCAGACCCAACACATTTATCTAGAGTTTATGAGTAATTTAAATTGGAAGCCGGGTTTATTACTATTTTCAACCTTATGGTACACCTATCTTTTTTTGTTGGGCTTCAAAAACTTTGTACTTAGTGTAAAAAAGAGAACTCAAAATTAAAACATATTTACACAATGTTGTATAAAAAACCAAGTGTAAATTTCCTAATTGGGATTAATAAAATGCAAGCTACACTATTATATACATTAGTGAATAATTGAAAGTATAAGTACCATCTAGAAGATAGTTTCATTTTTCACAAGAACCTCTTTTAGATTCCTAAAATGATGTTTCATTATCTAGAAATATGACAATTTTTTATTTTATTTTTATTTTTGGACCCATCTTTACCCACTTCAATAAAATGCATGCACAACCCTCATCATCCATGTGGATTAATATTTTCCACCTTTTTGTACATCTATCTACTTTTTTGGGGCTTCACAAACTTTGCACCTTGTGTAAAAAAGAGAAATCAAAATAAAAATAGATTTATATAGTGTTGTGTAAAAAACTAAGTGTAAATTTGCTAAAATGGGATTAGTAAAATGCAAAGCACATTAGGTTTGGGGGGGGTGATATTTGACCATATATAATTTAGAATCAGTCCTATTTGTGATGTTTAGGCTATACTTCTAACAACCAAGAAGAATATTTATCTCTATGTCAAGTTCAAGTTCAAGCAATTCAAAGGAAAATCAAGTAACTGATTGTGGTGGGGGATTCTAAGGTTGTTATCCATTATTTTCACCTCAAGAGATACCTTACATAAGGACATCTCTCTAAAATAATGAAGCATGTCACTATCCTTATGGAAGAGTTTGAAAGGGTTCAAGCCATCCATTCCCTTAGATTCCTTAATTCTACAATAGATTTAAATGCCAAGTGTCACGTCCCCATGCCTCCGACCGGCGAAGAGGACGCGATCGCCATGGCATTAACCATCCGAGCTAAGAGCCCCATGAACATGTACATGGATAAAAATTACATAAATACAATGCTGCAGGAAAATGCATTGCAGTGAAACATGCACAAATGCCATTGTTTATCATACACAGATGCATTCATTTGTCATACACAGCGGAAACAACATACATTCCTACAAGCATCCTTTCAACATGTTCATCATAATAATTAACAGTAATTATGGTTGCAGAAGTAAAATGGACAAAATCACTTATCTTATGATGAACTCGATCCGCAACCAACTATGTCGCTGCAATGTTCCACCCAACCATAGGCCAGCGTGCTCCTTAATCTCTTAGCAACACTGCTCCCCCCGAGCTGGGCATGATTCACCAAGGAATAAGGGAACTAGCAGGCTCACACATAGCCAAGGATATACAAAACACAGCCAAGCCAACACAGTTGGGTTTATTAGGCCATCAAGGGGTTGGGAAAGGCTTAATGCTAAGTTGGTGCGCTCATTACCGAGCCAAGAACACCTACACCAAAACTAGCCTGACCTCTAAGACACCCATCCACACCCAACACAAGGAATCAATCATTTCTCTGCTACACAGTCCCTCAGGCCCTGCATTCCCTTCCAGTGCTATTCAGGGGTGATGGAGAAGAAGGCCAGCCCTCTAGCTCTGTCTGTGTGGTTTCCAGCCACCAGGTTTGTCAAGCAAAACTAATCCCCCATCCCTGCTCTCCACATAGTCCGAAGACCAACCATTGCACGTATACAATCAATCAGCTGATACAACTTAAGACAAGGGGGAAAATTCTGAGCCATTCTTGGCCCTATCTTGGCCAAAATGACTCTCAAGCGAATTTACAACAGTCCCTAACACATAAGGAATACCACAGCAACCACAGCCAACAGTGAGGGACACACAGCCTGTCCTGGCAACGAGATCACCGGGAAAACATATACAGATCACACAGAAGAAGAGGGAAATACAGACTTTCCAGCTGTGCATGAGATGGGCAGACTCCCATCCCAAAATACAAGGAAGCCACAACAATCACAACAGACCTTGAGAAGGACAGCGACCACCGTGACTCATAGGAAGAACCACAGTTCCAATCTCAACATTTAGATGACAAAACAAATTAAACACCCATACCAGTCTGAGAGAAGAGCATACAGCTGCAAACGGAAATGAAAGAGCACAGCTCCCAGTCCGCTATGCAGATGTTAACCACACAAAACCCACCACGCAGCCCATGAGGAAAGGATACGGCCTCACCACTCACCAATCTGCAGAGGAAAAATGACGTGGGTAACACCAGGATCGCTCCTACGCGTGAGCAACAACAACCAATGATCCATGCGTGAGGACGAACCAGAATTTCGGCTTGTGCGTGGGTGAACAAAACAGTGGATAGGCACGATTCGGGAGTGCGTGAGTGTTCCGCACAAGCGTGGAGAGAAGAATGTATGCGTGAGTGAGAAGAATCCCTCCCATCGTGAGGTTCAACACTGGTGGAGTGTGCGTGTGGGTGAGGACTAACAGTCCTGCCACCCCACTCCCAAAGATCATCACTGCCTCAACCACCAGCAGCCTTTCTTAATGAAAGTGGTTGGAATAAAACAGGGGAAAAAGACACATGGGTATTTTTCTCTCATTGGCCAAGGTTGACAAATTCCCCCACATCCTTATCCTTATGAAAATCATGCCCCTTTCTCATTTTAGTTGCCGCGATCGTAGCTGGTCGGGTTCATTTAATTAATTATAGATGCATATTTACATGATGACCATCATAAGATATGCCGCATGCCCCGATATACCATCGGTGACAAATTCAAATCCAGAACATAGCATAACCGATCAATGGTGGGGCCTTGGCCTTTAGCTCCAGACCATGATCATTACAATATATACATCATGTACAATTAATGCAACGGGGTCAATAAGAAAATTTATCAGATCCTAAATACTACTCTAGGTGAAGAGGAATAAGAAAATCTCACAGAAGAGGCATTAGTCAGTGACACTCATATAGTTCTAGTGTTGAAAAATTTGAAAAGTGTTCCTATCAAAGGAGAGTCTGGAAAAACCCTGAATATTAATCCCTGTCTTTCCCTAGATGAACAAAAGTGCCTGATCAGTCTCTTAAAAAAACACAAGGGGGGATTTTCCTGGGAGTACACAGACATGAGGGGTATCCCCTCTAATCTATGTACCCATCACATTTATATCACAAGTGACTCCCGCCCTGTGTGCCAGCCTCAATGACGAATGAACCCCAATCTTAGGGACATCATGAAGGAAGAAATTCAGAAACTCTTGGAAGCAGGATTTATATATCCCATTTCAGACTGCGAGTGGGTGTCTCCGCTCGTAATAGTACCCAAGAAGAATGGTAAATGGAGAGTCTGTGTGGACTATAGAGAGCTGAACAAGGCAACATAGAAAGATCACTTTCCCCTACCTTTCATCAATCAAATACTTGACACCTTATCTGGGAAGAAGTTCTTCTCCTTCTTGAATGAGTTTAGCGGGTACAATCAAATCTAGATTGCTCCTGAAGACCAGGATAAAACTACCTTCACCTGTCCCTGGGGAAATTTTGCATACAGAGTGCCTCCCTTTAGTTTATGCAATGCACAAGGCACATTTCAAAGAGCTATGATTGGCATCTTTTTAGAATTAGTGAATGATAGTATGGAAATTTTTATGGACGATTTTACTCCTTATGGCAAAGATTTTGAAGAAGCATTAAAAATTTTGGAAAAGGTTTTAACTCGCTGCGAATAGAGCCAGTTATCTTTGAGCACTAAAAAGTGCCATATGATGATGAGTGAAGGAGTGGTGTTGGGGCATTTTATCTCTGCTGATGGCATCCAGGTGGACCCCTCTAAAATCAAGGTAATAAAAAATATACCTACTCCTATAACTCAAAAAGAAGTGTGAAGTTTCTTGGGGCATGTTGGATATTACCGAAGATTTATAGAAAACTTTTCCAAACTTGCCTCTCCTTTGTTTTCACTATTAATGAAGGATGTGCAATTTATTTGGAATGAGGCATGCTAGCCTAGCGTTCGTTAAACTTAAGGAGAAGCTGTCCACAGCTCCCATCCTAAGAGGGCCCAATTGGACCCTGCCTTTTCACATTTCTTTAGATGCTTTTGATACTTCCATTGGAGTAGTTTTAGGATAGCAGGATGGTCAAGCACCTTATGCAGTTTATTATATTAGTAAAAACTTAGCCCCTGCTGAACTTAATTATACTGTTACCGAGAAGGAGTTCTTATCCATTGTTTACTCCATTAACAAATTTTGACATTATATCATTAGATATCCTACATTTGTGCACACTGACCACTTAGCCATCAAATATCTAATGAACAAACCTGTTACCAATGCCAAGGTAACTTGGTGGCTATTACTATTACAGGAATTTGATATTACCATTATAGACAGACCTGGAAGAGAAAATGTTGTCGCTGATTTCTTATCTCGTTTTACTAACAGTGATGATAATTTTCCTATTGAGGACTCTTTTCTAGATGAACACTTATCTGCAGTTTCAGCTCACTCCCCTTGGTATGCAAATGCCGCTAACTACTTGGCTGCAGAAAGCTTCCAAAACACTTGTCCAAAAGAGAAAAGAGGAAAATTATTCAACAAAGTGCTAGGTATTATTGGATAGATGATCATCTCTTCTACACAGGCCCTGATCTTGAGATCAAAAGATGTGTAAGAGAAGATGAAATATTCCATATTTTGAAGGCCTGCCATGATGAGCCTTGTGGGGGGAATTTTGCAGATAGGAGGATAGGACACAAAGCACTGAGAATGGGCTACTATTGGCCTACCCTTTTTAGGGATGCAAAAAGATATGTCCAGTCTTGTGATAGTTTCCAGAGGATGGGCCAACCCAATAGATTAGATCAAATGCCTCTTCAACCACAACTGGTGGTTGAACCCTTTGACATATGGGCCTTAGAGTTTGTTGGTGCTATCATCCCTCGTTCCAAGCAGAAAGCCTACATCTTGGTCTGTACCGACTACATGATGAGATGGGTAGAATCTGTGGCTTTGGTGAAATCCAATGACCAGGCTATGATTGATTTCCTGTATGGTGAAATATTTACCTATTTTGAAGTACCCAAGGAAGTGGTTACCAATGGAGGACCTCAGTTTGTGTCGAATCAATTCAAAGATCTGCTGCGAAAGCACCATATTAAGCACCAGACAACTTCACCATACCATCCCCAAGCCAATGACCAGTTAGAAAGCACAAACAAATTTATTGAAGCCATCCTTACCAAGACAGTCAAGAGCCATCATAGAGATTGGGTTGATAGAATTCTGGAAGCATTGCGGGCATATCGTACTACTTGGCGCAACACTACAGGTTTCTCTCCTTATGACTTGGTGTATGGAAAAAGTGTTGTCTTCCCGATTGAACTTGAAATTAAGACTTTGAAGACAGCTACGGAGTTAAACTTGATGTGATCGAAGCTCAGAAGAGAAGATTGAATCAATTGAATGAACTTGACGAGAACCATTTAGCTGTTGTGGATCAGACAATATTAATCCAGCAACAAAGATCAAATTGGCACGACCGATTCATCAAAAACAAAGTCTTCTGCGAGGGAGACTGGGCATTATTATACGATTCAAGATTCAAAAGGGACTTCAAGGGTAAATTACGCACAAGATGGTTGGGCCCATACCTGGTAGACAGAGTATTTGATAATGGTACAGTCCGCCTGGTAACCATTGATGAGAATCGTGCACCATTATTTGTTAATGGTCACAGGCTGCGACTGTACCATAAGCCCATTTCAAAAGATGCATTCACTTCACAGATTGCAGCTGATCTGGACTACCAGTTAGAACAAGGGCAGGAATCTTTCTCTGCCCCTGTCAATCCTTAGTTAATCGCTATAGATCTTACATAAATTTGTTGTACATAAATAAATTGATATTTTTACTATTATTGTTATCTTTTTCTTTTGCACTTGATCCCCCTTTTTTTTAAATAAAATGTGCAGGGAAGCGCCTAAGGAGCGGTGGTCATCATCAGACCTATTGACCAAGGTTGTCCTTCTGTAACTTCCTGCATCAGAAGAAAATTCCTTGAACAAATCTGTTGCAGTCGCAACACGTTCATTTATCCCCTTTTGCATAGCTGCAACACCTTCAAAATCATTTCCCTTTTCCCCCTTTCATGCAGCTGCAACATCGCAAATTTCCACCTTTACCCCGTTCGGCGCAACTGCAACACCATAAAAATTCTTCCTTTACCCCCTTTCACGTAGCAGCAACACCATAAATTTCTGCCTTTACCCCGTTTCGTGCACCTGCAACACTGTAAAACTTTCGCCTTTACCCCGTTTCGCGCAACTACAACACCGTAAACTCCCACCCTTTACCCCGTTCCACGCATATGCAACGCCATCAACTTCCATCAGCTTAAATCCTTTTTTCGATTCCGGCAGTTACGACACCATTTCACTTTTGTCCATTTTCACCTTTCAGCAGTTGCGACACCGTTTCACTTTTGTCCATTTTCACCTTTTCCGGAAGCTGCGACTCCGCCAGAATTAGCTAATTTTTCTATAATCCAACGCCGCGACTCTGCTAAACTGCTTGATTTCTCTATGGTCTGCGGCTGTGACTCCTCCATTATTGGAAGAATTCTTTGCAACCATGGTTAGCGACTCTTCCAGATTTGTCTCCGATTCCTGATGCCGGTGATTCCAATTTATATTCCAGCATTCATAATGTTTCTGACCAATTTGACACGATGGTTTTGGTTTGCCGGCAGAAAATTTCCTTACAGCATACTTGCAATAATAATTACTCTTAAATGGATGCACTTCACACACTCTACTATTTTCCAAAGGTCACCATCCATCACATATTTTCGAAGGTATGGTTCTGATTATCTACTTGATTAAGTATTAACTAGATCTGACAATATTAATCATACTTTCCATTCTGTGCCCATTATTACACCTCCATATTGTTAACCATCCACTCATACAACTTAATAACTATTTATGTTGCCTGATAACTGCCAACTTTCCTAATTTGGGATCAATTCCAAACATTCCTATGCTTTGAAACTTTTCGAATTTACCTAACTCCACTCTCAGTTGTTCATGCATACTTTGTGCTTTAACCTCCATTGTCGGGATTTGTAATCTGTCGGACTGCAACACACTTCTGAAGGCAAACAAACATGGGTATCCCAGCTCGGCATGAACCTCCAAACACATTAGAACTCAGAAGAAATGTCGAAGTTTTCGCTATTTTTCAAGCTGCGAGCTGGACTAAATTCTTCCAACGCTTGAATGGGTTTCATTGTGAGATAGCTCTACAATTTTCCTTGAATCTTACAGAAACCCACTCAGAAGTTTGGGGGTTATGTATTGAATTCTCTGAAGCAATAGTGGCTGAGTTCACTAGCCTTCCTCAGGTGGGCAGAGCCGGGTTTGGACGAAGAACCCCCAATCCTGCAACAGTATAGGATTTTCTAAGAGAAGGGGAGAACATTCAACAGTCATGGAGGGGGATAGTGTTACAGTCACTGCCTCAGCCATGGGATCAAGTAGCAATTTTCCTCAAGAATTATATCACCTGTGAAGGTAGGTATCAAATGGTTTATTACTCTGAATTTCCTTTATTATCTCATCTTCGTCACAGGGCCTTGCTAAACATTCCATTTTATTTATTCAATGATTTACACCATATGGCGGGGTTTGTCAGAACATCCAAGCATCCAAACTCCTCCCTTACCCACCATGGCCTAATTAAATTAATAATTTTACGGGCCCTAGCTCAACAAAACCAAACCTGGGAGCAATTTACAGGTCAAATTCAAAAACCCACTCTTTTTCCCAGTGTTCCAATAGAAGAGGAAATAGAAGTACTTGTACTCATGGGGCCTGTTCAAAACCAAGAAGATCCTGCCAATCAATAGTTGGGGGGAAATGCAAAGCAATAGGACGTTCGAATTACCTCCAATTTAGTTGGGGGGGGGGGGGGAATGAGACTGGATCAGAGGATTAGTCAGGAGACCAAGCAGAACAATTGGAGGAGAATGCTCAAGAAAACCCTGTAGAAAGATTAAATAATATGGCAGCTCTGACAGCAGAGGCTGAAACTAGAGCAACATTAGATGCTGTGACAGTTGAAACCGAAGATGTTAGAGCTATGATAATAGAAGAAAACACAGAGGTGTTGACCATTGGATCTTCCCCTGAATGGGGAGGAACCCTGATCGAGGAAGAATAAGAAAATGTTGAAACAGAGGATATCCCTTCCACATCAGCCGCAAATTTGGAAATTCCAGCACCATGGAGAAAAAGGAGGAGATCAAAAGATGAAATACGGGCATCACCACCAATAAGACGAAAAAGAACCAGGTCATTTATAGCAGCAGAAGAAGCACAGGAAATATGGGAAACCCTAGAAGCACAAATCGAGTTCCCCATTCTAAGACCCAAAGCAAATGATGCCCCACAGGAACCGGCTGCAGAAGAACCTCAAATTGAAGGACTTCTGTATGAAAATGGGCTATTAAAGTAGCAAGTACAATCACTCCACAAGGAACTAGAAAATTGGAAGGAAACATGTAGGAAACAGGGTGAAAGGAAGCTGCACACATTGGTTGAAGCTATAGAACAATTAGAAGTATCAACTCCTACTGAGGTTGGTGATGAGGAAGAAAGAGTGGTTTGTCCTGTGTGTGGAGAAATATTTAACCAGTCAGGTTACAAGGTCATAGTTCATTCCTTTGTGACACAATAGCTCATACCTACAGTTGTGGAAGAACAGGGACAACTTGATTGGAAGGATGGTGAGGCTCCCCAAGAGAAACTCCAACAAAGGGAAGTAGCAGATGAACAGGATGCTGATACACAAGAACCAACATCTTTGAATATTCCTATTGAAATTGCCACCCAAATCCAAATTGGGACAGATGAACCAGAGGATGAGGTTATTCCTGATTTTGTTGAAGAAGTTTGCACTGTGACCCCTGAACATTCTCAGGGCACAGAACCAATAGGGATATAACCCCAGCAGCAGAATGATGATGAGGTCAAACAGGATGTTGATACACAAGAACCAGCATCCTTGAATATTCTTTTTCAAGTTGCCACCCAAATGGGGGAAGAAGAACTAGGGATTGAAAACATTCTGGAATTTAATGAAGAAATTTGCACTATGACTCCTGAACCGTCTCATGACACAGAGATAATAGAAATGGAACCCCAATAGCAGGAAGATGAGGAAGTAAACCAGGATGTTGTTACACAAGAACCAACATCCCTGGAAATTTATGTGGAGACGCTCAGGATGCATCAAGAATCCAACCCCAAAATGGATATCATTCATGATTTGGATTTAGGAGAGGATGAATAAATGCAATCACAATCCTCAGGGGACACTAAAATCCTTGAGGAACAAATCCATATTGAAAAAGACATGAAATCAACTCTATAATCCCAGCAGCATGAAGAAAGAGAAGGGCAAGTCTTTGTTACACAAGAACCAGCGGCCTTGCATCCCCCTATTGAAGTTGCAGCTGATAATCAGGTAGATAAGGAGATTAAAATTCAGGAGGAAGTTATCCCATAAGAACCAACATCCTCGCAATCAGCTACTGAAGTTGCTATAGGAGAACTTCAAAAAGTGGATGATGTTACATAAGAACCAACATCTCCAGAAGTTGTTTCAGGACTACTTATGGTTGAAGTCTGTTACATAAGAACTACCACCCCTAGAAGTGATCTCAGAAGTGCAGGATGTTCGATGTGGCACATCAGGTGATAAGGTATGGACTCAACTTCCTCAAAATTTTATCAATTTGGATTCTAATAAGGAAGAACATCTTGAAGAAGAAGAAATCATGAAGCTTACAGAAGAATTCTCGATCCTAAGAATAGAAGTGAGGAAGTGGAGGAGTTAGGTGGAGAGATATCAAGAAGGGATGGTTTCCCTCAGTGAACATAGAAAGACCATCAAGGAACTGAAGGAAAAATGGGCAGAAGAACTCATGACCCAGAAACTCCGTGGGGAAGAACTACAGAAGGAGCTAAAGGAGGTGAAAAAGTTCAAGTCCATGCAAGTGGAAAAAAACCATCTGTATACTCTTTCTCAGGAGTTATTGGGTACTAGAGTACCATCCTCCTCTTACCCTGTGTTTTTATTCAAGTAGTTTATTTGGTTTAAACTGAGGGCTGTGAAAGAAGGGAGATCATATGAAATAGAAACCTCGGCAAAATTCCTAGAAACATTTCTAGGAAATGATTTTGAGGACCAGAATTTGCTGTGTGAGATTTATTTGCATGAGATGGCTTGTCCTTTGGACTGCCATTTGAATCCTGTTCCTTTCTCAGGTGATGTTCAGCTAAGGGATTTTTCCTCCTTTATGAGCAATCATGTTGAGTGGGAAAGATCTTTCCAAACTTTCTCTCACAATGAGGTCCACTCTAATCCTTGGATCTGAAGCGAACCTCAGAATCCTTGTCTTCTCTTTGCTCGACATCAGAGTCTACTCTCATGTCCCATCCAAACTCAGCATATAATGGAACTTCGGGAAAGGGCTATTTCTACTTGTACCAGCCAGATTTCCATGCATCAATGAACAGCTTTTGAAGGTAGTCAACACAGATGGCAGGTTTCCTCTCCAACCCTTAGAAATAGGGACCCCTACTGTTACAGGAACTTTGAACAAGCACTTTCCAGGATTGAGGGTTATGTTGGATGCATGAGGAAATGTGGAGTTAATTGGCTGGGACTAAAATTTAAATTTCCTCTCATCTGGTGGATAGCAAAACCATACAGGGAAGATTTCTCATTAACAAGGGAAGAAGAGCAGAAGTGTTGGAGATATTGGGTTTTCCATAAGGGATTTGTAGAAAAATAAGGAACATATGAATTCCCATACAACTTTTCTTTTCTCCATGAACGCAGCATAATGCCAGATTCAAATTCAGAATAATGGAGGTTGTTGCACGAGGACATGCAACAGGATAGTTGGGGGGAGATGTTGGGCCCAGAAATGGCCCATTTTTTACCACCCTTATCCACCTCTTTTTGCCTCATCCTACTCTATTATGCATGATAAACATATGTTTTTCCCTCACTTGGTCCCTTAAGTCATACAGGTATGGTTAATCATTGTCTTATTTTATTAATGCTTAGGATTGTGGTAATCAGGGCTCTACATCTTAAATTATGCTAACATATGATGGTTTTATAAAGATATTTCGAGATATAGAGAATATAGGTGTAACGGGCCGAACATGCCAAAGGAGGGATGGACATTCATTGCTAAAGCTGATCGCCATCCATTCCATAGTTTCCCAAAGAACCCGGTCCCAGTGTATTATTCCATGAGAGCTGTACAAGGGTAGCTGCAGCAAATTGCGACAGATTTGGAGGCAACAGTGTGTCGTTGCTCAAAAGTAGCTGTAATCTACGGAATATCTTCTCAAACAATCATGATCATTATTTCTGGCTCGAATAACAGCTTCCCTATATCTTCTGCTCTCATCTTGCCATGACTGTAACAGCTTAATGTAATTAGGGCAGCCTAAAGATTAGAGATCTTCATGGCTTCCCAATAATAGTAGGAAGAGGTTATGATTGTAATTGCATAAATATGGGGAACCATTCTGAGCCAGGGGTTGAAATTTTAACCAAATTATTGTATCAGATGTGAGTAATATTGCGTGTTCATCTACCACTTTTTAATACAAGAAGTTTGATTTTTTCAGATCTCGGTGTTTTAACGTGTGTTACTTCCAACATCTCTGTGTGAACGCTAGGCCCACCTTCTCACAAGGATTGTTGAGTTAATTATGTATTGTATTTATTCTGTTGTGTGATTTTGTGATAATTTCCTTTATTTATAGTAAGTTGCAACAGTTATTGATTTACAGTGTGTCATTTGAATAATCAGTAATTGCATCTCCTGTAAAAATGCAGTGGTGTGGTGTGTCAGTCTACTGTATAGGTTAACTGTCTTTTATGCAATTGTGTGATAGCTTTGACAACCTTGTTCATCCCTAGCTCTTTCAATTACTATTTTCTTTAGATCTTTGTAGTTTGTTCCTTTGCATTTATAATTGTAGAATTTCATTCCTGTACCTTTAATTTCTAGAATAGCTGAATTCGATTCCTGTACTTTGAATTTCTAGAGTAGCTGAAGTCAATTAATGTACTTTGGATTTCTAGAATAACTAAATCAAGATATTTGGATGGATCTTTAGATGG
Organism: Pseudotsuga menziesii; assembly: GCA_001517045.1. Taxonomy (NCBI): domain Eukaryota; kingdom Viridiplantae; phylum Streptophyta; class Pinopsida; order Pinales; family Pinaceae; genus Pseudotsuga; species Pseudotsuga menziesii. The sequence continues at coordinate 58,051 of LPNX010568612.1, forward strand.
TTTGGTAATCAAGGATTTTACTTTTTGTAAAAGTAATCTAGATGTTATTTCCTGAATCTTTCAATCCTAGATTAAGAATCGTAGGAGGTACTTGTGATTGCATTCTTGAGAAAGTAGAGTATATTAAGTGGATTATGGGATGAGTGTGGCTGAACAGGAAAGTAGGATCATTTACTTACAGCATCAGCTACTTAGTGTTTAAAGCATATATAGTGCATATTATCCTTGAAATAAGAGACTTCCTTGGGTTGACAATTTATATTGAACACTCTATATGTTAGCTTTAATTAACTTGCATATAGGGTGCCCAAAAATAATGGCAAATTCTTATGCATAAATATATGATCATGCAACTATTTTAGCCAATACAACATTCATCCATATCTCACAGAAACTTTCTAGATGCCTTCCATCTCTACCAAGACAACATTGATATTGTGCACTAATCCAATATGTCAGCAAAGAGGTTTCATAGGCTAGATAAGTAGCAATGGAGAGTTGTATAGCACCATGAGCTACTTACCCATCCCATGCATATTAGTAGTATACTATCATTAATGCAAACATTCTATCATGCATAACACATCAAATGAATATAAAAAGTGCATAACAAAACATTATCATGAAATCACAATTGAATACTAATCTTTATTTGTTTAGTGGTTAGACTCCTTCTTTCAACTTCATCATCTTCTTCATTCATAACATCATCATTTCTTATCCAAATGCTTAAGATGGATAAGAGGTTCTTAAAGAATTGAGTTCTTTATATTCCTCATCACTTGAGGGATCTTCTTTGGATGGTGAGAGCTTGATCTTCAGTTGCTGCCATCTTCTTCTTCCCAGAGTCTGCTGAAAGTAATCACTTCCTTCTGGCGTACATTCCTCGAATGAATGAATCCCATGATCCTGGGAGGCCATTATCACAACTTTTGCATTCTCCACTTCTTCTTCTACCACTTTAAGTTGTTCTTTGATTTGAGAGAACCTTGTAAAGTATGACTGTATGGTCTCTACATTCTGGATCTTTCACATTCTCCAATTGTTTTCTCAAAGTCATCTTCCGATTTATGTTCTTTCCTTAAAATATCTTGATCAAGGAATCAAACATCTCTTTTAGTGTCTTTAGGGAATACACTTGTGGTATAAGGTGATCTGTGACTGAATAAGAAATGATCTTCTTGGCCTTGACCATGTTCTTCTTGTGTAAGGATTTTAGCCTCATATCCCTCTAGAATTGGAACCCCTCTACTTATGTAGGTTTCCAATTCATTTTATTCAAGAACGAGTGAGATCCAATATAATTTGAGGTGTCTGTCCTAGTTCCGGAGCTGGAGGATCTAGGGTTTGTCAGAGAAACCATAATTTTCAAAAATTAGAATCTTTCATATATGATTGGATAGAAATATAGACCTCTTCAAGGCGAGCTGTCCAATGTACTCATTTTCTGAAAATAGTGGAGGGAATCTCCCAGAATAGGAAGCCCTAGTTTACCAATTTCTTCTGCAGAAATGCCTGATACTGTTTCTGTAGTATCTCCAAAATTACCACTCCTCTGTGTCTGAAATTTCATATTGAGGTAACCTCGTCTGTCCTTGTTCCACCACCATAGGTTTCACCAATTGGGACTTATGAGTGTTTCCCAAGGCAACCTATTTCATGACTGTTCAGCATAGCGAAGTTGTATGGAATTCCACGTGTCACTATTTCATCTTCGAGGTATGAAACTTTTACCAAAGAAATTACAGTCCATGCTCTTTTTGAAACATCTTGAGAAATTTAATTCGGAGGCTGAAACTTGGACACATTGTACATAAGGAATTTATATTCAGCATGTGAAAGTTTTGGCTTCTGAGCCTTCTCCAATCTCGAGATATAGCAAATATACCAAAACTTATCAATTTCAGTATTTTAGGGTTTTCCAGGCCCGGGCTCAAACTAGGGTTTGACTTTCTTAGAGTTTCACCCAACCAAAAATCTTGACCCAGGTCTCTAAAGTTCAATTTTGATGAGGAGAAAAATCCTATGCTGGGCTCACACAAAAATTCCTCTTCTGTAAAAAGCCCTAAGTTCCCGTACCAAAAACTGAAAATGCCCGGAATCAAATTCTGCTTTGACAAAAATATGCGCCCTTCAATGAAGAGTTATCCTAGCCTTCTTTTGCTGATGGATTGTGGAGAGAGACCCAAAAGTAAGAATCCCTAGCTTCTACAGCTGTACAGTGTCTTCTTCTCAAGTTAGCTCTGATACCATGTTAGATTTTTATCATTTAAGCAATATGATCTTAGGATCTTATCTAAGAGAATAACATGCACAGCAATAAACACAAGAGACAAGAGGCACAAACAATTTTCCTCGGGGAAACCATAAAGGAGAAAACCACGCAACTTCCTCATAGATAGAATGAGCACCAATGGCAGCAGTAAAACCCAAAAACATAAATATGATCTCCAACAGCTTGTTCTCTCTCTCACACTTGAGAGAGATTCTCCTCTCTCACTCATACACCCCAATGAGTGAGTGTATGTGTGATAAATAGAGAGTCTCACTCTCTATTTATATTATTGTGTTCACTTAATGTCCACTTCAACATGTTGGCCCCACTTAACAATTACTCACTAGGTTCGACATCTCTAGGAGAGTCTAATAACCCTAGTGCCCCACAACTGTGGGGACTTTGCCCTCCGATCAACAAGGAGGGTTAACCTTGATGTGGGGACTATTTCCCGGACTTACAATGGAGGGTTAACCTCAATGACTTTACATGACTTGTTTACATTATTGAATCTCCCAATCGAAACATCGGGGCATGACATGACTCAATTACATTATAGATACTTCTTGGAATAAACATCGGGGTACAATACATAAGATATACACGTGAATACATTTCGAAGTTACATACATCAACAAAGCCATCATATAATCCTTTTGTGTATGGAACTGTTGGCTTACAAGAAGGATATGGTGTCCATTTTAATATTGTGATACCTTATCTTCCTCCTAATTTAGGTTAAACTATTCCATCCTTATATTACCCTTCAAGAATACCTATAGCAATGGAGAGACCAAGCACAATGGTAATGTGGAGACCAAAGTGACCAATGGGAAGACGGCAACAAATCCACAAGGTAGAAAATGGTAAAAAGAAAAAAGACTACAAATAGTTGGACTAACATAGCATTCAAACATTTGGATTAATCACATGAAATCCATAAAAATGTGTCCTTAACAAAATTTTAAAATTAGCAAGAAACCCATTGTGGAGTCACCTAATACTTGTTGATATTCATAGGAACTATAAACAAAAATATTTAGAAACTACTTTAATTTCATATATGATATATACCACCTCAGCATCGTGTATGATAGGTATCACCTTGGAACACTCCCATGGCTCAAGGAGCTCCTCTTGGGATGTAAATATAGATTGCAAGATGATAACGTCCCCATCCCCATAGTCCGTTAGATTATTTTTTTCACTTCCTAAAGCTATAATTTCTTGCCCAATTGTGATATATATATATATCCCCCTCTTTTCCTTCACCTCCCTTGATATCACCATGTCTTGTTAATGATGACCCTAAACCCTAGGTAGGATTCTTTGGAATGTCAAGTGGCACATGGATTGCTGTGAAGGGGTCTAGTAAGGGATTAGGAAACAAATTTTATTATGTGAATGTTAGCGATTTGAGTGTAGTCATGGGTTATAGTGAAGCGACGACAAAGAAAAAAAATATACTTAGCTATAACATGGGGATTACATTGGAAACCCAACTAAGAAAAACAACAAATATAGATAGTGTTTAATTTCCATTGGAAAAGGTCACCAATACCATCAAGACATGCCTCTAGTTCCCTTTACTGTAAGATACTCTTTCATTCTTTCACTTGTCATATTCAATGGATTGTTGATATCTTTTGTAGGTCTAGTTAAATTTGAGTGGAAGGTTGTTAGAGTAATAGGATACAAGCTTTTATTTTGAAAACCCTTCTGCAAAAAACTACTAGATCAAACGTACATATTGTGATCTAGGGAAATAAATCCACACATTGTTACACCACACACACTTTGGATTCATTTTACATGCATTTTATGGTGTACATAAATCATATCCCAATAATGGGTTAAATATTCCCTATGGTGGGTATGTGTGGTGATTTGAGGAATGTACATGGACAATATCCTATTTGCACAACAAAGATTCCCTTTGTGGGGACTATCTAATGTGGTAAGGTATTGTGCATATACCATGAGTTATAGGAAGTATTTATGGTTTAATAATCTATATTTTAAAGTTGGAAAATTAGGAAATTAGAACCATATTTAGAGTGCCAAACCATGAAATTAGCACCAAATTACTTTTATGGAATGGCTTTTAGGAATTAGCCCCACTGCCTAAATCCTGGAAATGGATAGGACATATAATTCATATGCTAAATATACTCTATGTCGAGCCTATATGGATTTTTAGAACATCATGCATGGCCCATGATCCATAAAGAAAATTTTATGGCATTAAACCATAGTTTTCAACCTCAAACCATAGAAAATCCCAATGACCGTCCTTGGTGTTACAAATCTTAAAATAGAAAACATAGCATGCTCACAGGGTAATGATAGAAATAGGTTTGTGTTTCCTCCCCTCAACATAATTAAGGTTTCTAGGCCCAACCTTGGTGCTCAAAATCTCTTAATAGCGTTTGTGTCCCCGCATTGACACCAAAGATCCACAAGTGAGGTCAAGTGTGGTGGTTTGAGGTGTTGTTCATTATTGTCAATTCCTGAAAGAGTCCCTTAGGTTCTAAAGCATGGCTTTCTTTCCTAACCATCTTTAAGTCCTTGAGACCCATCAATACATAATTTACATGTGGATTCAGTAGATCATTTATGTGTGTGGGTTATGTGTTTCGTTTATGTATGTGGTTCTTCCTCATCATCATGATCAATGTTAAAACATATAAAACAAAACCTAAAAATATGTTACAAACTAGAATAAAAACAAAATTAAAAGAAATGTTGAAACTTAAATTGAAAACTATATTTGAATTATTTCAAGGATCCATGTTGCCATTTTGAAATTCATTCAGGAAAACAATAAAACATGTCAATATCATGAGTACTTATACAATTCTAGTACCATGGAATAAGATGAAGAGATCTGAATATTTAAGGTAACATGAGCATGTGGGTAAAAGGAATTTAAATATCTATCTTTAAGAAGGTTTTTGGGTAAAACAAGGTTGACATTTCATATGAGAAAACCACATAGTTAGGAAAAAGTTCGTTTCATCTAATTTACTGATGTTTTTCCGGAGGAAATTCCAGGATTACCTCCCAGGAGGGAGCTAGATTTCATAATTGAGCTGGTACCAGGTGCTGTACCCATCTTGAAAGCTCCATATCGTATGAATATTCTGGAGCTTAATGAATTAAAATCACAATTAAAGGAATTAATAGATAAGAAATACATTCGATCTAGTGTGTCCCCTTGGGGAGCACCAGTAATCTTTGTTAAAAAGAAGGACGGAACTATGTGACTTTGCATAGATTACCGTCAACTAAATAAAATGACAATTAAAAACAGATATCCGTTGCCCCGCATAGATGATCTGTTTGATCAGCTACGTGGAGCTACGGTGTTCTCTAAGATAGACCTGAGATCAGGATATCATCAAGTAAGAATTAAAGAAGAGGACATATTCAATACAGCTTTCAGAACAAGGTATGGACATTACGAATTTGTCGTAATGCCATTTGGGCTTACTAATGCCCCAGTCGTCTTTATGTGTCTAATGAATAACATAATGCATAAATACTTGGATAAATTTGTTGTCGTATTCATCGATGACATCTTAATCTATTCTAAAAATGAAGAGGAACATAAGGAACATTTACATATAGTCTTACAAGAACTGCGAGAGAAAAAGCTCTTTGCGAAGTTTAGTAAGTGTGATTTCTTCAAGGATGAAATCCAGTACTTAGGTCACGTGGTGACTAAGGAAGGGATTTCAGTTGATCCTGAAAAGATCTGGGCAATTGAAGATTGGCCAGTACCAAAAGACGTAACAAATGTTAGGTCCTTCATGGGAATTACTGGTTATTAACGGAGATTCATAGAAGGCTTTTCAAAAATAGCCAACCCAATCACTTCCTTGCAAAAGAAAGGAAAGAAATTTGATTGGAACTTAAAATGTGAAGAAAGCTTTAAGAAATTAAAAACTTTATTAACAACTACACCTATTCTAAGAATAGCAAATCCTAATAAGGATTTCGTGGTTTGTACCGATGCTTGTAATGACAGTCTAGGCAGAGTGCTGACTCAAGATGGGCATGTCATTGCCTATGAGTCCAGGAAGCTAAAGATTCATGAAAGGAATTGTGCCACTTATGATTTAGAATTAGCTACTGTTATCCATGCCTTAAAAATGTGGCGACACCACTTAATAGGCAGAAAGTTTACTTTAATGACTGATAATAAGGGTCTAAAATACATTTTAGATCAGCCTAACTTAAATGCAAGGCAAGCAAGATGGTTAGCCTTCTTAAGTGAATACGATTTCGAAATTCAACACATAAAAGGAAAGGAAAATAAGGTGGCTAATGCTTTGAGCAAAAATTCAAAGTTGAATTTTACAACAGCAATCAGTACTTATATTTCTGATCTAAATGAACAGCTGACTGAAGGGATGAAATTGGATGAAATTTATCAAAAATTACAAGCTACAGCTAAAGAAGAACCTATAGAAAGTTTAATAAAGGGTTATAGTCTAAATAAAGATGGATTTTTATTGTTTAAGGACAGACTGTATGTGCCTAATGTGCCTAATATTAAATTGCTGATTCTGGATGAAGTTCATAAAACCCCTTACTCAGGGCATCCAGGCTACTAGAAAACTGTCACCATGTTGAGAAAAGATTATTTATGGCCTAATATGAAATCTGAAGTAGTTGAGTATATAGCTAGATGTTTGGACTGTCAACAAGTGAAAACAGAACATCAACATCCAGCTGGGTTACTGCAACCTTTGCCTATTCCTAGTTGGAAGTGGGAAATAATCAGCTTAGATTTCATTACTGGATTACCCAGAAATAAAAATCAGAATGATTCAATTATGGTGGTAGTAGATAAATTAAGTAAAGTAGCACATTTTATTCCTGTTAAAACCACTTACAAGGCTGCAAACATAGCTAACATATTTCTAAAGAAGATTTTTCGGCTACATGGTGTACCGAAGGTTATTATTTCAGACAGGGATCCTAAATTCACAGGGAATTTTTGGAAATCCTTGTTTAAGGGATTAAACACAACACTGAATTTCACCACTTCTTTCCATCCTCAGACGGACGGACAGACTGAAAGAGTTAATCAAGTGTTGGAAGATCTGTTAAGAATGTACGTTAAGGATCAACCAGGTAAGTGGGAGGATTACTTGCATTTAGCAGAATTTGCATACAATAACAACTATGAATCATCAGCTAAGTTCAGTCCTTTTGAAATTATGTATGGACGTAAATGTAACACTCCTATCTCCTGGAATAATCCAGTAGATAGATTAATGTTAGGACCTGAATTATTTAAAGAAATGGAACAGATTGTGAAACAAGTGCAGGAGAATTTGAAGATTGCCCAGGATCGGCAAAAGAGCCAAGCATATTTGAAAAGAACTCCTAAAGAGTTCTAGGTGGGTGAGAATGTGTTCATAAAGGTAAGACCAAAGAAGAGCTCCCTAAGATTGGGGAGTTGTGCAAAATTAGCGCCACGTTACTGTGGCCCGTTTGAAATTTTATCTAGAATTGGTCAAGTTGCATATCAGCTAGCGTTACCACCTAACTTAAAAGTGCACAATGTTTTTCATATTTCTATTCTGAAAAAGTATGTTCATGATGCTACTCATGTGATTGATTGGAACGTTGTACAAGTAGAACCAGAAGGGGAAGTTCTGGTGGAACCGGACTGTATCCTCGGGAGGAGGGAAATTACTCTGCAGAACCGCACAATTAGACAGCTGAAGGTGCAATGGAAGCACCTTAGTCCTGAAGAAGCTACCTGGGAACTGGAAAGTAAGATGCAGGAAACATACCCAAATCTGTTCCAGGAGGTTGCAGAGGATGAGGAATAAGTAACATCGAGGACGATGTTACATTTTAAGGGGGTGTGTATGTCACATACCCCAATTTTGTAAAATTATGTAAATTGTTTTATTATATTCCTGAGACATTATGTTAAATTTAATGCTAAGTAGGGATTGATGACTCAGCAGAGTCAACAGAAATGGAGTGTAATTCAGAATATTTTATTATTAATAAATAAATTATGGAGACAACAGCATGGGAGAGCTGTTAAAAAGAGGTTACTGGTCAAACTGGTGGATGGAACTAGGTGGAAAGGCAAAAGACAAGTGGCAGCATCCTCAAACACTTCCTAAGTTGAAGGTGGCAACTTCCCTATATTTGGGGTCATGATTCCCCAAGAAAGTGGAATCAGAGCAGGTGGCTCATTAAATGACAGTTAACCCAACAAAGACCTGGGCAATCTTTTAAAAGTACTCAATGAAGAGAGCTGAGGCTGCTCATATTTTTCCAGAGAGAATTCATTCAGATGAATGTTATTCAGGAAATCCATTGAGGAAGAGGGAAATACAGTAAGGAAGTTGTTTTAGGAGGATTGCTGCAGTAACTTGATTTCATTACAGCTTTTTAGGCTGAGAGAACTGACTGATAGTTCTGAGTTAATACCGAGTTTGAAGACTGGTATCTAACTTTGCTGCACCTAGCTCCATCCAGGGAGACCAGAGCAAGCTCGGGGGTCCTGAGAAGTCACTGTCTGAGCGCTCTCTAGGAGTTGGTAGGGAGGAACGGCCTCCCATTCCTGTTGTTGTCCACAGCTTAAACAGGTTCTGTCACTTATTTCTTTATGTTTACTGAGTATGAATGGACGCATATTATGTTTATTTTATATGTCTGAGGAGTTAGTTAGTTTAGTGAAGTTAGTATCTCAGAATATCAGTAGTTAAGTCTGTTAAAAGTTACTGTGTTTTTCCACATCTGGGATCACCAGACCATATTCCAGCATAGTACCTCGGTATGGTGAAGTAATATCCTTCTGAACCGAGTTTCCTATTTAGTTACCTTCAGTAACTACTAGTATTTCGTGAATTTATAAGTTATTTTATTATAGTTTAAAAAAAAAACTACTTCCTATTACTGTATCTTTATTTCCAGTAAATACTAGCTGCAATAAAGAAAAGATAGACTAAGTATTTTTGCTGTTTAAGTCTCATAATGGTTATTTTCCCAGTTTAAAAGAATCTAACCTCTTAATGTTGAAAGGACAATAATGACAGTAGGATTTACTCACTTATTGGTTGATTTTACAGTTAAATCCTAGTGGTGTTAGTCTGTATTTTGGTTAAGAATGCCATTAATTAATTACTGAATCCTCTTTTATTTCAGCTAAGCTTAAACAGATTTCAAAACTGTTATTCTATTTTCAAATATGATAAATGAATGTTATCACATACACAGGAATTTATATAGATATGTATATGAGAATAAACTTTAATATTGAATGAGTATTATGTAAAAATACTCAGGCATTATAACTAAATAAATAAACTAAACCAAACATTGAATAACAATATTAAAAATAATCATAGGAAACCTTAGTAAGAGGTAATGTCATTATTGTATTACTAATAATGTATCTATAATGCATACATTATAATAGTAATACTTTAAGTAATAATTTATTATTGCAATTATAAACCTAGTTTATTTATACTTGATGAATAAATAAGTAAGGATTTTGTACAAAATATTTATACTCTGTGTATTACAAATTAAATAAACAATACTAGAAAGCAATAGTAAAATATAACAAAAATATAACAGGCTTTAATTTTGAAAGGTATGCACTATACATTCACAGCTTCTAATAAATAGAAGTCAAGTTGTAAAACCAGTTCAGAAACATTAACAACAAATCTATTTAACAATAAGCTGGAGAGTATTTTTCTCCCAAATTCTTTATATAACAAGATAAATTACAGTATTTATATCATGACTTAGAACAATGCAAGAGAATTGTATTCACAGCAAGGATATTTGTATAAGGGAACAAACCCTATATATAATTTAAGAAGTTATTATATAACAAATAATCAAGGTACATAACCCTAACAACAATTTATTAAAAAGAGTTTACTAATAGTTAAATAACCCAGTTATTATTTTAAAACAAAAGAAATAACAGAATAGTGATTAGCTCAATCATCGAGCTTAACCATTATGGTTAATATCATTCATTTAATTCTCAAATACCAATAGAGTTATAATTTTAATGACAGATTAAGCAACTGAACTTAATCTCAACTCTAAAATTAGGGTTGAACCCTAGAAGTCCAGTTTATACAAATAAAATAAATATTAAGAGTTAAGACAATGTTTTCACCTACGGCCGTATCACAAATTCACAATATAAGTGGTTATAAACTCATATTTTACTTATTTCTGTACAAAGCATAGAATTAAAAATGCATGCGATGAACAAGTTCAAAGATACAGGAAAGCCTTATATTAAGTCATATTACAAAACTCTGGGTGAAAACCCTGAACAATATAAGAGTGCAGTAAAGGAAGCAGGATGAAGAGGCCGAAACCTCATCTGCAGGCAAGCTTACATCCATTTCCTTTTTATATATACAGTATTTCTTTTATAGAAAATCTTAAATACAGAAGAAAGGCAAATGATTATAACATCGACCAAATCCGTAACATCCATTTACAACACAGGGTTAAACCTGGTAAGAATTCATTTTAACATGCAGTTAAAAGACCGAACAGAGCTGCGGTAACCACAGAGTCGCATCATTCAAAGTCAAAACCTTAACCGTCCTAACAAACCAGCAAGGAGGGAATGCCATGGTGAAAACCAGGCTTACCAGGAAAAGCCAACCGCCGAAGCTTGTGCCATCCACGCCTTAAAGAGGAGCCAAAGCCTGCAGTGAAAGAACAGTTTTAGTTAAACCCTTATTTTTTTTAATGGTTAAACTATTTCTTGAACTGGAAAGACAAAGGAATAACCTATGACTTACCAGCGAGTTTGAAAGAAGTGCAGCCACCGTAAATAGCCTGATAACTATGAGCAGAGGGAGCGTAAACCCTTCCCTTGTCACCGAGAAGAACGAGCTGGCAGAAGCAAAGGATATCTTCCACAATGGAAGCATTGACAGTATCAAGTCGAAAGATACACTCACGCCGTGACAGGGTCGACAATGGTGTCGAAGGGAAAAACCCTAGGTTTTTCAACAACCTTATGGCTGCCAACAGCAAACTACGGACTCCCACACGATGCAGTAGACGAGTACGAAGGACTGAAGCAGCATGGAAGCTGCTATTAAACAGTGCAACAGCAAAAATTGGACCAAGAGGGTTCACAGAGCGACCAATCCTGAAGGTGAGGGAGAAATGGAAAATTAGGGTTGAGTCAACGACTTTATAACACCAATGCATGGCTCTGGTTTGACCACGTCGCGTTTTAATATATTTCATGCAAGTGGGTCGAAGTTCTAATGTCCTATGACAAGATTCCCATTGATTGTTTTTCCAAACAAAATCATAGCATGGATATCCCTTATGGTCGCGATGCCATAGTTTCACCTGCCATACATTTCACAACCAAGATGTTAGAACAGCGGCTATCAAACCTTGCATAGTAAATATTAAAACTTTGCCTTATAAATATTGGAACCATGCATTATAAATATCGTTCAAGAGTAAGTCTTGAAGTATTTTAGACTTAGAGGATTTGTTTTTAATTATAAAAGTTAAGGAGATGGGTATAATGTCAAGTTATAAGTTGTTCTTAAAACTTACCACTATATTACCATTTACCCTAGTCTCAAGTGAAAAACAAGAGATATATCATTTCTTTTAAGTCTATAAGATAATGGAGTGATGTTAGGTTTAGTTGTTTACAATTCACTACTATAATGCCATTTGCTATAGCTTTGCAGAAATAGTAAAAGACTTGTCATTCTTTCTTTATGTGACTTTAACTTGTAGAATTCAAGTTTTTTAACCCACAAATTTGGAGTAAGGATACTCTAATCCAATTTACTTGTTATTACCAATATAATAACAATCTCTTAATAGTTTTAGATTCCTTATGATAACAAGTAGACTTTTGTTATCCTTCATGCTCAAAGATTTACAAGGATTGTGTAAGTGAGAGTATTCTAGGTAGTTTATGTAAATTATTATAACTATTCTTGTTGGTAGTATAGTCTGGAAAATCATAAATGAGTTTAATCATGATAATCTAGGACTAATTCTAAAGGTGCTTATAGATTTTATTCAATTGTCAATCATGGAAATAGAAGTAGTTTTCCAATCGATGCATATCAGACAATAAACCTGGTAATTGCTGGAAGTAAGAAAAGTATATATATATATATATCGATATTATTAACTCCAGATCCTTTACTATTGTAGTTGTAAATCAAAACATATTCTAAATTTAAACTGGGCATGATGTAGTAACAATGGATGAGTAAAAATTGGTCTGAATATGGTAACCCAGTTATATTTACTGTGCTAGATAAGAAATATTAGTTTTCTTCTACTTTGCATTACAGTAAACTCATCAATGGACCAGTCCTCCATAGGGATACTTAATTTTACTATTATAAAGGAAAATAGCTTTCTTATTCTCTAGTAATTTCCAGCCATCTATCAGTAAGATCTTAAGGAGATTATAGGAAGAGCTCTACCTTTAAAAGCTTGATAAACCTGGCTAGAATGCTTATACTTTTACTGAATGATTTGGTACAGCAAATTGTTATCTAATACTTTAAAGATTTGTTAGCAGCAACCCGAACATTACCTGTATATCTGTAAGAGAAAGAAAAACTGCTGCATTAGCTCAGAAGCTAAGTAAGCCCAGTCTGTCATGGAAATTCCCCTTGTGGTGGCAAACAGAAAATAATCAATAACTGACAATAAACTCATCTTTAAAGTTAAGTATAATAAAAGATCATTCAGTTACAATTATGTTCACATATACTAATCAAAGAGTTAATGACTGCATTTAATAAGATTATATGTTATTTTAAAAATTTTAAATTTTTCGGAATTTTTGGGGTTTTGACACTACCTCTACCCATCATGTTACCTTAAGTCTAGAGATGTCCATCTATTGTCCATGTTCTTGGCTTCTTCCATCTCCATTCTTTCAGAATTATTTTGAGGAGCCATGTTTGATGTCTTGTAATTGATTCATGAAAGGAATAGAAAATGTCAATATAATTATTGCTTATGCAATTCTCACACTTAAGTGTCATCATGCAAAACACTTTTAGTTAACTAGATATTATTTATTATTACTTAGTTAATTATATTAAATCAATATCTTCTTGATTGCATCACTAAAGTGATCAAATATTCAAGTTCTCCTTAATTAACTTAAGTATTATTTGTTAATATCACTCGGAGTTAATCAAATCAAGATATCCTTAATTAATTGATGTCTTAATCATGAGAATTTTGAATTTTCTTCATTCTCGATGCAACTTATCTTATCTACATGGTTCACATGTGCCAACTTTAATTTATCTATCATATCAATTATAATAAGGACATTTGTCCACTAATGTGATCGTATTCTATTACTATTGTTCCAAGTGGTCATATGATAAAGTAATTCATTCTATAGGAGAATTAATAGCTCATCCATATCGATTGACCATGGTTAGTAATACATCACACACCATTCATGATTTGACATGCAAATAATTGACTCTACACATGAGGTCCACCTCAACACATAAGGATCTGGCTTAACACACAAGTACTTAGTCATGTCCAACAAGATTGTACAACATCATCAATTTGACATATCAAAGTATATTCCTCAACAATTGATGCTTATCCTTTACACAGAGGTTTCTTAATCATCCTTAAGTCCAGCTCAAGAATATAATACAAATTTCTTGAGTCCAACTCACGCTCCCTAAGGCACTACCTCAACACATGAGGCCCAATTCCAACACAATTTTTAGATTGGAGAATAACTCACGATGTTGTAACTTTAACACATGTAGGCCTAGAGAACCATACCATTATATAATACAAGAGTAAAATTATATTACCTATGTACAATTAGATGGATCAACATCAAACAAGATCTTGATTTGACATGAGGTATTTTAAAGGTTTAATAATTATGTTAACATATGAAATAATTTTATGTGGGTCTTGAATAATAATAAATAATGATGTTATTATGTTTTGAATAATTATGAATGGTTCTTAGTGTTATTGAGTTTGAACAAAAAACTTATTATTTTACTATTGACTTGTCTTATTTATAGGTTATTGAATTCCTACCAGATGAAGAGAAGTATAAAAAGTTGGGGAGGATGTGGAAGTGCAATAAATAATTCCACATGTTGCAACTGCAAGGGTGTAGAGGGAATGGTTCATATGCATATGAGAAAAGGTATGTCAATTTATGATAGTTTAATCATATCATCTATTTCACAATGGTGGTATTGAATTTTCATTCATGATAACAAATTTGAACCATTGACATTGTAGGATTGGCATCATTCCTAGTGAGCGGATTTTGTTGTGTTTTTGTTGTTTAGGAGATGAGTCGGTTCCTTCTATGCATGTATAAGGGGCCCATTCTCTTGATATGACTTGGAATATTCATCAATCTACTTTGAGATAGTTAAGGAATGATGTAATGGAGCGCAAGCATAGAGAAATGAAAATTTTGAATAATGACCAAGGAGGGGGGAGAGGAGTTCCTAAGGAGAATAGAAGCATATTTGAACATGATAGGATGTGGATTGTAAATTATATGAGAGAACAATTTTTCAATATTGTTATGAGATCAGAAGGTACTTTCCAAAATTTTATGGAAAGAAGATTATTGCCATCAAATATTAGAAGTAAACTTCAAGTTGAATATGATAAGTCAATAAATTAATTGAATTAGGAAACTACAACAGAGTTGGAATCTTGTTTCCCTGATGTCACTTCACAACAAGTGAAAAACATATTTGACACATGGGTAAAATAGTCTAAGAAATCATTAATTTCACATTCAACAGTAAGTATGTCCTATTTTTTAACCGTATCTCATTCAAATTTCATTTTATAGTGTGGGATCCATAATGTGTGTATTTAATTTTTGATACATCCTCACAGTTTAATAACTACCTTCCGAGATCAAGGCCAATGAGCAAATATGGTTAAGAGGTTTACCGTGAATCACATCGTTTTGGAAAGCACAAGGAAAAAAGTGGTTCTAAAACAAACAAAAAAAGAAACAACGTGGATTTCCCTCCACTGTGAGTGTTATGCTCATTCAATTTATTACATATAACTAGGTCTTTGTCAATCTAGTTGATTTGTGAAAGGTACATATTTTGCTTGAACTATAACTTTCTCAATCTCACTGATCTCAGGAAATGATCTAAGTCAGAGTGATCAAACACAATCAATGCAAGGGGAATTTGCTTCTGATACGCCAATCATGCTTGATGAAACTAACGAATAATTAAAATTTGGGTTTTTCATCATCAAGAGAAGAGGCATTTAAGACAAGTACAAGAAATGAAATGGGAATGTATTGTTGACTTACCCATGATGGAAGCTGAAAATTGCATTGAAATTGGTGTTTCATCCCTAAGAGCTGAGATAGAGAGGATTCATAAAACACAAGAAGTGATTGAAGTAACTAGTGTTGATATTCTAATGATGGGAACTATAATTCACAATATAATGGGTGTTTCATCCTCAATAAATGGGGAAGAACGAAGTGCTGAAAAACAAGTAATCCAAGGAACAGTTGTTGCCATCCAAATGCTAGAAGCTAAAAATCATACAAGAACTAGTGTTGGTAAACCAAGTAAGAGACAAGCACAAAAGAAAAAAGTACACGATGAGCGTAAAGCAACATTGTATATGAAATGGTGGAAAAATATTTTAATGTGCTAATAATTTGTTGATATCTTGTCATATTGTAAATTCATTATATTGTGATCACATTTGTTACATGTGTAATTTATTTAGTTTTCCCAAGAAAATAAAATATATTTTCTATTTCATAGAAATCTAATCAAACACAAGTGTCGATTGTTACTGTTGATATTTACCAAGTCATCATAGACAACATAAGGAAAGGATATTAAAAACTCATGCATAGTTGCCAATGCTCTAAAACAATGAGATATTTTAACAATAACATGTACCTAACATCTTCAAAAATAATCTTCCATGACTGTTTAAACAATGGAATTAAGTTTATATTAGTCACTAATGTATAGTACGAAAAAAATAAAGAGAACTATGAATGAGCTAGAATTAAGTAACTCCATCCAAAAAAATACATTATCCATTAACTTATGATAAATAAATATATACAATATTTTATACAAGTCTAGCTTGTTTATGATATTTTTCAATCCCTCCCCTTGAGAAGAAGAAATTTTTGTATAGTGTATCTTTGCTTTCTCAAAATCCTCAGATTCTTCATTTGTTGTAGGAGCATGTTATTGTAATTTTGTTTCGAGGTCTTTGCATTTTCGGGAATAAGTTTGTAAATTTCTATACAAATTAATATTTTGTCGATAAGCTTGATCATCATTTCCACATTTTCTTATACTTCTCTTTATGTTCCTTTTCCTTCAATTGAAAATGTTGTTTGTCATTGTCTAACTGATTTTTAACTTGAACCGTGCTTGAACCAATTCAGTTTTTAGTTTCTCTATTTCCTTATGTTGCTCTGTGTCCCCTAATTTTTTCTCATTTGCAACTGGAGCCTGCACCTAGAATGCTAAGGCTCAAAGTCCAGATAATATTAAAGTTTTCAATTATATGACTAGGTTTTGGCTTATGAATATCTTTAACATGTAGAATGGGGATCAAGAACAAGGTATTTAAATAGTATATATGACTGAGTTATGAGCAAACAAAAGACTATGTGTATGCATTATATAAGAAGAAAGCTTCAAATTTAAGAATGCATAATAAACATTAACCCATTCATAAGAATTCTAGGATATAAAACATTTCTCAGACAAAAAAGTTATGAATCAGGTGTTCAAACTAAACATTAACATTTATTATGATAAAGACAAAATGGGTTCATCTCAAGAATATAATATCATCCAAGAAAATATTTATAGAAGCTATAAAAAGACAATATACATGCCTGATACAGATGATATCTTGTATCATGATCTCTCAAAATTATTCCCCTCGCCCTTACAATTCAATTGATAATTCAATTGATAGAATTTATAAGAAATTTACATCTAGTGAGTTGTTACAATCTTTTCCAGATTAATGCTATCAAAAAAAATAAAAAAATAAAAAATATAACCAATATTGCAAGAATCATGAAATCGAACTTTGACTCTCGATTATTTGCCTTGAAAACCAGGAAATATTCCCTCATATCTAGATTTCATTTTGATTTTCTGCCAGGAAAAGTGTATATGTGCCTCATTTTCTCCTTGAAAATGTTGGATCAATCTTCCTAATCTTTGACTGCTTATTTTTGGCAAATGATCTACCCCTTGAATGCTCTTCCTTCTGTAACTTTTGAACACATCCTTAATATGGTGCTTTGACTACATATTCTATTCTCATGGATCTGCTTAATAAAACTTTAGATTTAATATTCTGCTGCATAATTTTTAAATGCTCTGCAAATGCCACTTGTTCACTTGAAATATGGAACAAACCTTTTATGTATCCTTGAAGGCGCTAGATAGATCCCTTTAAATCTGGAATTGCTCCTTGATCTAAAAATCCTTTTCAACCTGTATACTCCATTGTTACAATGAAATCAGGAAATGATATTTAAGCCTGAAATATGCTCTGTCATTTGTGAAGTTAATTATATTCAAATTTAACAATCATTCACATGTTGCTCTAGAATCTGGAGGTTAATTTGTATATGATAATCTTTTATTGACAAGTGTTGGAACTTCTAGATCAATCTTCAGCCTAAAAATCTGAATTGTTCCTGACTTAGTGGAATTGTTTTGGATTATTGATTTTGTACCTAAAAATAGATTTAATCCTTTGTCGACGGATGATATGCCACAACAACAATATCCATTGTTGTGTCCTTTCCTTTATTTTTGTAACTGCATCTTTTAATTATATTGTTCACTTGATATTTACAAGCCTCATCAAATGCATAGGGTGGTTTTTTTTTTGTTTTCCAAGATAAGATTCAACAATTTGCAGCATAAATATTGACACAAACATAAAATCACAATATTCAATAAAGTTGAAATTATCTTCAACATGTCTTTTATGTGGAGTTGAAACTACACCTCTAAACCTGATGACTTCTTCCTTTAGCATATTCAATACTTGGTGATTTGGATAGTTGTATGATAAAGTGTGAGCTTGGAACCTATATAGTTCCTCGACATGAAAATTTGGGCTCATAGTGTCTGAGTATTTCTAACTCAACGTTTATGCTGGGCGTATTTCTAGAAGTTTTGAAAATCACGAAATCTGGAAAAATAGGCTTCAAATCCTCACCTATATCTCTCAGATCATGAAATATGTTGTAAAACAAACATATTTTTTTTTCTAAATCAACCTGTTCCTGAAAAAAACCCATGTTTTATGTTTGTAAAATTATTCTCGAATATCTCAGAAAACATGATCAAAGTTACTGTCTTTTATAGGATGTCACGTCCCCATCCCTCAACCGGCGAAGAGGATGCGACCAACACAACGGGGCAAAATGCCCAATGAACATAAACAGAATTCAAATGCTGAAATTGAAACTTACAAGCATACACAGATGCATTTATCTTTGATCATACAGCGGAAGCACACATACATTCCAGCAATCACATATTCATCATAATTCCATATACAATTGTTATAATTGCAGAGATAGACTGGAAGCACTTATCTGTTAATGAAGAATTCACCCGCAACCAGCTACGTCGCTGCAACGTTCCACCCAACCATAGGCCAGCTTGCTCATCAATCTCTCAGCAACGCTGCCACCCCCGAGCTCGGCATGATTCCTCCGGAATAAGGGTCAATTGCAGGCTTAGACATAGCCAAGGGGACACATAACAGCCAAACCAACACTGCTGGGTTTCACAGGCTTTCAACAGACAAGCCAAACCAGCACAGTCCAAGGTTCAACCACTACATACCAGCAGCCAAACAACTTCATTCACTGCCCTGTGAAGAAGCAAAATGACTGGTGACAGTCCCAAGAGAAAGGTGAGACACAGCTCCAGCCTATAAGGAAACTCAGAGTGGGTTTTGGCCCTAACGTGGCCAAAAAAACTCAACAACAGCACCCAAACCAGGGTATATCAGCAGCCACAACACACCACGAAGGATAACAACAGTCCACAGTCCCAAAACAGGGAAATTCAACCAACAGCACACACAATTCCTCAATAGAATGGTTGGGAAACATCACACAGTCCCAACAAAGGAGAAGAACAACTCCCAGCGTGGACAGACAAGGGAAATTCAACCCACGAATTAGCAATCCACAGTGGTCCAAAACGAAATTGGAACCCACAGTCGACAAAACGCATGGGGAAGACAACAGCCCCAAACACAAACAACGAGCATGGCTCACGGCATGGGAAAAACGACCCAAACATCTTGTGCGTGAGGAAAAACTCGCACCCAACAGAAAAATGCACGGGAAAGACATACCCAATTTTCTGCGTGAGGATTCCAGCAGTAGAGGCCCTGCGTGAGGAGAAAACAACTCCGATTTTGCCCATGGATGAACAAAACAACAGCAAGGACGTGAATTACAGTGCGTGGGTGCTTCAGCAACTTGTGGAGCCCCAGAAAATGTCTGCGTGAGACTAAAATTGCCCAGAGCCTGTGCGTGAGAAGCCAACAGACCAAATCATGGTGAGTGAACTGACCAGGGAGGAGTGCGTGAGGGTGAAGAATGGGCAACGTGGGTGGAGTGGGAAATTGGGTAAGGCTAACAGCCTCCCACAACCACCACTACTTCAGCAGTAAATGCCCTCAGCCATAACTCCTCAACCACCAGCTGAGCATTAAAGAGGTTGACAAGGTTGGATGAGACAAAAAGGGTGACAAATAACAAAGGTGGCAAAACAATAAGGCAATAAAATATGGGTTTTTCCCCTTAACCAAGGTTTGACATCCCCCCACCCCTTATCCTTTGGAACCATGCCCTTTTCATTCAACGTTGCACTGCCGTAGCTGGTTGTGGTTTATTTTAATTGATGTGCGGGTTTACATGATGCCGAATTATAATGTGCCTTATAGCACGAGATGCCACCGGCGATTATCCCCATTGCCGAAACATACCCAACAAAATCGATGGTGGGGCTTTTTCCTTGAGCTCCTCACCACGATTAATTACAATATATGCATCATGCAAACGGGGTCGAAACCAGGGACATGACACAGGAAATACAAGAAATTCTGTAGCATCATACAACACCTTCAAAGTCTATTCTTTCATCATTTTGTTGCAGAAATTTTGAAATATTCTTCCAAATGTTTTCCATTTGGCATCTATGTATGCATTGATTGTAACATGGATGGTCTTTGGCACTTGAAACCCACATTTGAAGTACGTGGTACTCCATTTATTAACACCATTCCTGACATGTGACACTTACCATGTACACTCATATTTATCCCTTCATCAGCATTTAGACAGAGTATTAGTTGCTTGGTGCTTGTCACATGATGATCGCAACAACATGACTGCTTTTTGAATGCACTTAGACATTTACATTGATACTTGGTTCCCAGCCGTTGACATCTAGTGGCCACAACAACTGATGATAAGATCATAGTTATTCTTTAATCGCTTTAGACAATAGAGATCAAGGTTTAGACAGGGAACCAACATATTCAGTATTTTATTTTGCATCTGAGATATTTCACAACGAGAAGAATGAACTTAAACCATTCCAGTACACAATTTTCCACATTGTTGAACAACACGTAGTGCATGTCTTGATATGTGGGATCTTGCATGAATTGACTCGACACTTAACCTGGTGATTGCTTGCTTACTTGAAGGTATTATCTTGGATATCATTAACACCCAAACAGAGTTTTACAATATTGACAAAACCAAAGATGAAGACTATATATTTGAAATAAAGTTTGGGTTATAACGTGGCTTGGATACAAAACCCTTTTTTATTTTATTTTCCAAAACCGGTGCTTAGGAAAACTTGAGGGTTAAGCTACGACTAATGAAACTCTAAATGAAAATAGGAAAGAACAAGCCATGGTATTTAAATATTTGAGATGAAGTAAGGTTGACCAAGCCAACTAGGGAACTCATGGCTTTAATGATATTGCCAATGGAATTTTTGGAAGCAAAAATCGAGGTCCACCCTTGCATATGCGCTATTGGAATCTAAAAAATTTCATGGGTTAGATTTCGGTACCAACATCTAGCTCCGACTAAGGATGGATTCCTCCCTACGAGGTTCCAATAACATGCAGACTAATTTCCTTCCATTCCATCTCTGCAACCTGTAAGAATACCCTGATCTAAAATCCAAGGCTTCTCTGGAAATATATGCATCATGCAAACCAAAAACTTGCAAGATGAAATGCACCACTTCTACAAGAAAACTATAATATGAAAAATCCACAAATGTATAATGATTTATCCATTGGTATAGTGGACTCACTCATATCTCTACCAAACCTCTACAACTTAATTCAAACTCTAAGGATACACCACTGAATTGACAACATACTGTTGCAAACCAAATTTGAACATGTGTAATCATGCTTCCAATGAAGCCATGATAGAATCCATCCAACTGTAAGAACTTCTTGCATGCTGATAGCAATCAAAGAATAATTTAACATCTGTAGCAGGAATTTGATTTGCAAAGCATACTTACAATCACAATCCTCTTTGATTCCAAACTTTGCAAGGCTGATATTTTTTGAAAACCATAACTCCATGTAGATGGCCATCGGGTCCTGCCAGTTGTGTTGCATCTTCAGCTGATTAAAAAAGGTCATATTGTTCCTCTTCTTCATTTATCAAATGATATTTCTTTTTTTTCTGTTGGAAAGAGAGCATGAATATTTTTTGGGCATGAAATCAAAGGAATCAAGGTTATCATGAATCTGCTCACAAGTTCCTTGAATAACAACATCAACAATCTCATCATTATAATCAACAAACTGGTCCTCCTCTTTTGTGCTTCCATTAGATGCATAATTGTCATACATTGGCTCTGGCTGTTCATAGATGATGAACTGAATTCCTTCATGATTCTTCTAGTCATATGCTATCACCATTGAGACATCAGGCTCTAGAATGTCAAGATCATCATCACTATATTCATCATAAATTGGAACATCATGATAAAACTCTAATGGAAAGGATGAACATTTCTACATATTATTATCATCAATATGACCTTCAAAAAGATTTGCAACAATTCATGTATCATTATATTCATTATTAAAAACATTCGGATTAGTGCCAAATGCATTTAAAGTATCATGATTATCAACTTCAATATAAAAAATTTTAAAAACCTCCTATTGTAAAACGGGATTCGGAAAAGATACAGCTGACAATAAATCATCTTCTTCATCCTCATCCCTATCATCCTCTTCATCTAAGTTTGAAATAGTGGGTACATAAAGAGAAATATCTAGAGAATTCTCTATTACATAATCATCGATATTACCATCAACTATAACTTAAAAATATTCTTCAGAAGTAGCAATAGAAAAGATTCCATTCTTGTCTATATTTTTATGAATATATTCATTTCCATCCTAACTACTAGAAGAAAAAACATGCTGAATATCTGAATGAAACTCCTCACAACAATGCTCAAGAATAATTTCTTGAGAAAAATCCTTTCACATCGATGATGGAATGCTATATGAAATTCTTTTAAAGAAGGTATGCTAGAAGGAGGAAGGGATCCGTACCATTCATGAGCATCCCCTTATAATGAATACACAAACGTATTCATGAGAACATATTAATTATGTATATTAAAATCAACCATACATTGATGAAATCTGATGAGATGATCCGAAGGATTATCCTCTTTTCTTTCTATGAACCATGGAAGGAAATCTCCCCAAAGTTCCATGATAGGTACTGCATCTCGAAATCCTCGAACATATGAGAAATGGAGTGGACAAAAACTTTGAGCCAGAATGGCATCCATTCGATCATTTGACATCTTGAATCAGTGGAGTTTCCAACAAATCCTTCCTCCTTGGAGCTAGCCGGTGAAAAATTGTAGTCTAATTCATTTAACCAACCCTTGTTCACTACCAAAGATTGGATTTGATTGTTTTCCTTCTCCCAGGGAATATTTTCTTCATTTCTGTCCCCGACAACAGAACTAGAAGATGTTGTCACTAGAGTCTGCACCTAGAATGCTAAGGCCCAAATTCCAGATAATCTTAAAGTTTTCAATTAGATGAATAGGTTTTGCCTTATGAATATCTTTAACATGTAGAATAGGGATGAGGAACAAGGTATTTAAATAGGAGAGATGATTGATTTATGAGCAAACAAAAGACTATGTGTATGCATTATATAAGGAGAAAGCTTCATATCGAAGAATGCATAATAAACATTAACCCATTCATAAGAATTCTAGGATAGAAAACATGTATCAAAGAAAAGAGTTATAAATTAGGTGTTCAAACTGAACATTAACATTTATTATGATAAAGACAAAATGGGCTCATCTAGAATATAATATCATCCATTACAATATTTATATAAGCTATAAAAAGAAAAGATACATGCCTGATACAGTTGATATCCTGTAGCCTGATCTCCCAAAATTATTCCCCTCCCCTTTACAATTCAATTGATAGAATTTATAACAAATTTACATCCAGCGAGATGTTACAAGCTTTATGGGATTAATTCTATCCAAAAAGTAAAAAATAAAACCAACCTTGCAAGAATGATGAAATT
Organism: Pseudotsuga menziesii; assembly: GCA_001517045.1. Taxonomy (NCBI): domain Eukaryota; kingdom Viridiplantae; phylum Streptophyta; class Pinopsida; order Pinales; family Pinaceae; genus Pseudotsuga; species Pseudotsuga menziesii. The sequence goes on from LPNX010568612.1 coordinate 82,053, forward strand.
GAACTCTGATTGTTGATTATTTTCCTTGAAAATTAGGAAATCTTCCTTCATATCTAGAGTTCATTCTGATTTTCTGCCAGTAAAAGTGTATTTATGCCTCATTTTCCCTTTGAAGATTGGATCAATCTTCCTAATATTTGACTGCTTATTTTTTGCAAATGCTATACTCCTTGAATGGTCTACCTTCTGTAACTTGTAACTTTTGAACACATCCTTAATATGGTGCTTTGAATTCTATTCCCATGGATCTGCTTAATAAAACTTGGGATTTAATCTTCTGCTGCATAATTTTTAAATGCTATGGAAATGCCACTTGTTCACTTCAAATCTGGAACAATCCTTTTATGTCTCCTTGAAGCCTCTATATAGATCCATTTAAATTTGTAATTGATCCTTGATCTGCAAATTCTTTTCCACCTGTATATTCCATTGTTACCATGAAATCAGGAAATTGTAATGTCCACGACCCTCCGAACGGTGAAGAGGACGCTACCGATGCTGCTATCTACCCAAGAAACTATCCCCATGAACATAATAATAAAAATTGAAATGCTTTGAACTAAAACATGCATACATTATTACCATATAGCAGAAGCAAAACCATACATTCAAGCATTCAACATGTTCATTGTAATTCATTATCCAATGTAATTGCAGGGATTTAAACACAAGAATACTTATCTTATGAAGAAGAACGCCCCGCAACCAGCTATGTCGCTGCAACATTCCACCCAACCATAGGCCAGTGTGCTCCTTAATCTCTCAGCAACACTGCCACCCCTGAGCTAGGCATGATTCCCACAAGGAATAAGGAAAGTAAGCAGGCCAACATATAGCCAAAGATATGTCAAAACTCAGTCAATCCAACACAGTTGGGTTTATTGGACCAAGAGTACACAACAACGCATAACCAAGTGAACAAGTTGGGTTTATCAGGTTATCAGGAGATGGAAGCGTTGTCTGCTAAGTAGTGGGCTCACTGAAGAGCTAAGGATGCCTACACCAGAACTAGCTTGACTCCTACGACATCCACACACACCCAACACAAGGAATCATTTCCTTCTCTGTTGCACAATCCCTCAGGCCATGACTTCCCTTCCAGTGCTATTCAGGGGGGTGTAGAGAAGAGAGCAATCCCTCTAGTTCTATCTATGAGGCTCCTACAAAACACTAGGTTTGTCAAGCAGAATCCTTTCCACTCCTACACAGTCCAAAGACCAATTGCACACACAACAATATACATCATTTCTGGGTTGAGGAAAAGAGTTCAGCCACAAAATTAGTTTCCAAGGAGGGTAAGAACAACCCACTAACAACAAACCGTATCCTAGGGACGTTTTGGCCATCACATGGCCAAAAACGAATTCATCAACAACACCCAAGAGGATGTGGTCTCTCCTCAAAATCGTTGGGTAACACAAAAACAATTTTTAGCTTGACAAATAATGGGGAATGCAACAAAAAACGTTGGGGAATAAACCCAACCACAAAAAATCACAAAAACAAAATTCTCAGCCTCAAGGAAAATCATAGAACATCTGCCCATGTGAGGCAAAAATATACACAACAAATCCAAAATCAAAATTCACACACAACAACTTCCATCCGTTTGAGAGAGAGCCCAATGTGGATTTCTGATGATGGGGGAAAACGTCTAGGGCCCAAAATCGTGAATGAGAACTACACGCATCAAAATTGTGAGGGTAAAGCAGCTCTCCCAGTTCTCTGCGTGAGAAAAAAAATGAAGAATGGGGGTCGTCCCCTCTTCTCCTCCTGCCCACGTGAGGATGAACGTGCTCCTTGGTGGAGTGTGCATGTGGGCAATGATTGACAGTCCTGCCACACACCACTGTCCATGCAATAACTGCCCCAACTAACATCACAGGAATTAATTTCGTAGTTGAGACAAGAATAAGACAAAAAGGTTGTTGAATGAGACAATGGATAAAGGGTGAGTAAGATAAAAGATAGGTGACAACTAAATGGGTTTATCAATTGACACTTGGATTTTCCCCAATGGCCCCAAAGGTTAATTATTTTCCCTTCCTTATCCTTATGAAAATCATGCCCCTTCTCATTATTGTTGCATTGACATAGCGGGTTGTGGGTATCTTAATTAAAATGCATATTTACATGATGTGAAAATTATAATGTGCCAGCTAGCATGAATATACCATCGGCAACAATTTTCAATCGCTTGAACATAAAACGTTAAATCGATGGTGGGGATTTTTCCTTTAGCTCCACACCATGATTAATTACAATATATACATCATATACATTTAATGCAAACAGGGTCAGAACCAAGGTGTTACAGAAATGATCTTTAAGCCCGAAATATGCACTATCATTTGTGAAATTAATTGTCTTCAAATTTAACCATGATTCGAATGTTGCTCTACAATCTAGGGGTTAATATGTAGCTGATAATCTTCTATTGAAAAGTGTTGGAACTTCTATATCAATCTTCTATCTAAAAACATGAATTGTTCCTGACTTAGTGGAATTGTTTTGGATTATTGATTTTGTGCCTAAAAATAGATTTAATCCTTTGTCGATAGATGATCTGCCACAACAACAATATCCATTGTTGTGTCTTTTCCTTTATTTTCATAAATACATCTTTTAATTATACTGTTCACATGACATTTAGAAGCCTCATCAAATGAATAGGGTCACTGTTGTTTTGTTTGCCAAGATATTGACAGAAACATAGCATTACAATATTCAATAGAGTTGCAACTATCTTCAACGTATCTTCTATCTGGAGTTGAAACTACACCTCTAAACCCGGTGACTTATTCCTTCGGCATATTCAATACTTGGTGATTTGGATTGATGTATGATAAAGTGTGAAATGGGAGAATATATAGCTCCTGGACATGAACTTTTGGGCTCATAGTATCTGAGTATTTCTAACTCAGTGTTTCTGCTGGGCATTTTTCTAGAAGTTTTGAAAATCACGAAATCTGGAAAAATAGGCTTCAAATCCTCACCTGTATCTCTCATCTCATGACACCTTTTGTAAAATGGAGAGAGGTTTGTAGAAATCATCCCGTTCATGAAAAAACCCATGTTTTATTTTTGTAAAGTTATTCTCCAATATCTCAGAAAACGTGAAAAAAGTTACTGTCTTTTACAGGAAATACAAGAATTTTGCAGCATCCTACGTTAACTTCAAATTATATTCTTTCATCATTTTGTTGCAAAAATTTCGAAAGATTATGTTGAATGTTGTCCATTTTGGAATCTATGTATGCATTTCTTGTAACATGGATGATATTTGACACTTGAAACACACATTTGAAGGACATGATACTTCAATTATTGACATTGTTCTTGACATCTAACACTTACCATGTGCACTCATCTTTATCCCTTCATCAGTGTTTGGACAGAGTATTAGCTCCTCGGTGCTTGTCACATGATGATCGCATCAACATGAGTTATTTTTAAATGCTCTTAGACATTTACATTGAGACTTGGTTCCCCACCGCTGACATTTGGTGGCTACAACAACTGATGATAAGATCACTGTTATTCTTTAATCGCTTTAGACACTAGAACTCGAGATTTAGACAGGGCACCGACATCTTCAGTATTTTATTTTGCATCTGAGATATTTTACAACAAGCAAAAAAGAATTTAAACCATTCAAATACACAATTTGCCACATTGTTGAACAACATGTAGTGCATAAGTCTTGATATGTGGGCTCTTGCATGAATTGAATCGACACTTAACTTGGTGACTGGTTGGTTACTTGGAGATATTAGCTTAGAGATCAACACCCAAATAGAGTTTTACAATATTGACAAAACCAAAGATGAAGACTATGTATTTGAAATAAAGTTTGGGTTATAGCGTGGCTTGGATACAAACCCATTTTTTATTTTATTTTCCAAACCTGGTTAGGAAAACTTTAAGGCCAAGCTACAACCAATGAAACTCTAAATGCCAATAGTTAAGAACAAGCCATAATATTTAAATATTTAAGATGAAGTAAGTTTGATCACTAGGGAACTCATGGATTTAATGAGACTTCTAACGGACTTTTAGGAAGCGAAAATTGAGGTCCCTCCTTTCATATGCGCTGTGGGAATCTAAAAATTTTCATGGGTTAGATTTTGGAACCAATAACAGTGATAGGAATTTCGACCATGCAGTCAACATCATGCCTCTATAATTTTCCCTGCAAATATTCAATTGTGGATTTTGATTTTTGAATTCGCTCATTGCATCCCAAATGTTGTGATTTTCTACCCTCGAAGAGTTTTTTCTCCAGTCCTATTATCCCTGCTTCGTTTTTCATATACCTTTTCTTTCAATGACTCATATCTTGGTGATGAACCAAAATCCTAGCCTACATCATTCATTGCTGCAAGGACTTCCTGCAAATGCTTCTATCTGATTTTTAAGGTTTTCTCTCGCTCTTTCAAGGAACTATAAATATCTTTACCACCTTATGTACTATCAATACCTTTTTCTTTCTTTATTTATTTAAGCCCTAGTGCTACAGAGATCCTTTCCAACTTGCTCCCTAACAACTTTTTAACTTTCCTATCAATGTTTTTTTTTTCAATTTGGAAATTATTGAATCTGATTGTGCAATTTTGTTGTGCATGCTCTTCACGCTCCTATTTCAACTTCAAATCGTATTCTTTTAATAATTCTTCATTTCCTTTCAATTTATTCTTCAATTTGTCTATCATAACCATATTTGTTTTTAATGGTGGTATATTCAAGACAAATGGTCTTTTCCCAGTTCTTCTTGAAGCCTAGCATTTTCTTTTTCATCTTTTTCCAAATCTTTCTACAAGTTATCATTCACTAATTGAATTTCCGTTTTAGAATCTTCAACAACTTTATCAACTTCAGTGGATAATCCTGAAATGGTGTCCTTTTATATATATATAATTTTGTCTGCATTCGTATGTTTGTGCACAATCCGTTTTTGTAACTATGCAATCTCCATTAGGTATTCTATAATATTCCTATCCTTTACTTGGTACATTTCCTCCAATTTCTCTGTAGAGGAGGACTCTGCCTCCATTGCAACCTTTGTATAGGACGACTCAGCCTACAATCAAAATTATAAGATGGAATGTCTAAATGAAAATTGAAATTCCTTGAACCTAGTTTTTACAAAGTCATTGTACTCAAGTGCCAACTGTGTTTTGGAGGAATTCTATAAAAAATACTCTCTACGGGAAAGGAAAAGGAATGATTACTTGGTTCCATTTCACTATCCATCGGGTCTTACCCTTTAGTTTCAACTTCATCTCCATTTATCTCTTTTAATCTTGTATCAACAACAACTGCATCAGGGTTGAAAAAATCACTACCGAAACTATCATTAGATATTCTGAGACCATCCTCATTGTCCTCAAGAGATTGTACTGGAACTTCCTCATTTTGCTTAGGAGACTATACTAGCACTTCCTCATTGTGCTCAGGATATTGTACTGCGAGTTCCTCATTGTTTCCCTTTCCAATATGTGTCCTGAATTATGTTTTTGAAACAACTGGTTTTAGTTGATATATATTAATAATTTTCTGCAATGTGCCCAAGAAACTGAACTTAATCTTCTTCGATTGGATTTCTTGTAATCCATAATGCAATTTCTTATCTAATAGATCAGGAACATCTATGGTTTTGTCATCAACTCAATGTATGATAAGCCTCATAAAATCACCTGAAATGTCTTTCTTTGTTTTATTCATAATCATCCTAAGGACATTCTGAATTAAGGTTTTATATAGTCTGGGGGGAAATCTTGCATTTTCTAATGATTCCTGGGAACAAATACGTTTTTCACGCAAATTTTATTTGTCAGGTCCTTCTTCTCCTATTTGGGAGTTTTACTTGATTTAAACATGGATGCCCCTTTGCGTGGAATTTTGGTTTCTTTGGGAACCAAATCCGGGTGCAAATATACCCTCTTTCAAAAAATCATCAACTCCATGGCCCCAACATCATAATTATAAATGGCTTCATCTATCTCTTCATTAAGAAAAATGAACTCTCCAAACAAAAATCCACACACTTATACTTTCTTGACGATATTTTGCATACCTAGTGACCATTTGTTTTCATCTCTCCATGCAGCAACAAACTCTTGGAAATTTTTTACTTTGAACGGCCATGTTTCAATTATGGTTACAGTAGAGTATGCCCCCTATTTAAATTGCTTCCATAGATGACGAGGGCCTTGATTCATATGTGGCCATGGATGTCTATGTTCCAAAATGAAATCGTGCAGTACATATTTTACACATAGTCATCGAATGTATGCTAAGGAATGCACGATGACCAATGCAAGACAAATGGCCTTTTTTTAATGTATTTCATGTATTGCACCTCATGAAGAGAATAACATTAACCCATATCTCATACAAAGTTAGATTTTTTTATAAAGTACTCATTTGAATTCAATCATATGAGCGAGAGACTTATAAGTACTTACAAGTCATATATCAGGACTTGGGCACGCCTACCTTTCTATAGGATCTGACATTGTTTAAGATCTTCTGAATTTTGGAACTAAGGCCATTTTGTGTTTTAGGCCATTTTGTGTTTCAAGCACAATAGAATAAAGGAGTGGAATAATGACACAAGTTGAAAATTGACATATATATAATTGAATGTGGAATTTAAATCAAATTTAGAAACTTGATTGGTAAAGTTAACTTGCCCTCAAAGGGAATTTTAGCATAAAGGAGTGGAATAATGACACAAGTTGAAAATTGACATATATATAATTGAATGTGGAATTTAAATCAACTTTGGAAACTTGATTGGTAAAGTTAACTTGCCCTCAAAGGGAATTTTAGCATAGGGATGTTATTCTAATTTCAAAGTTTAGGTTATTTGAAATCACAAAGAAAAAATATATAAAAGGAAAGATAAATCAACATTATGTAAAAGCAAAGAAAAAGAAAAATTAAAATAGATTTACACAGTGATGTGTTAAAAAAAATAGGGAAAATTTTGCTAAAATGGGCTTAGAAAAATGCACCCCGTAGACTGGTAAAAAACTGAAAGTATAAGAACAATATAGAATATAATTGCATTGTTCACAAGAACATATTTTAGATTCGGGTGAATCCACAGACCTGGGTAACACTTTTTGGCAAGCGCATCTTGCCAAAAACAAAAAAACATACTTCGGTCGAGGGCTTTATAAACCCTCGACCGAGGTATTAAAACCTCGACCGAGGTTTTATAAAGCCCTCGACCGAGGTATTTTTCAGCCCTCAGTCAAGGTATTTACTAACCCTCGGTCGAGGTATTAAAACCTCGACCGAGGGTTAATAAATACCTCGACCGAGGTATGTACCTCGGTCGAGGTACATAGCTCGACCGAGGTCCATACCTCGGTCGAGGTATCTTTTTTTTTTTAAATTATAAAATGGGGCCGCGGAGGCCCCATTTGTCATTTTCAATCGCTCGACCGAGGGACAGAGCTCGACCGAGGGATAGAGAACTCGACCGAGGTACAACGACCATTGCTCCAAAGCAACCCATCTTCGTCACAATGTCAGAGCAAAGAGATAAGCAATTGTTTTTCAATTTAATTTTTTTTTTTATAAATTTATAAAATTTGATAAATATATATTTTTATAATTTTGTTTTCAAATTTAATAAATGTGTGTTTTTATAGTTTTGTTTTCAAATTTAATAAATTTATATTTTTATAATTTTCATGTTTAAAATGTATACCGGCAAGCAGAAATGCTGCCGGATTTTTAAAAATTTGTAGTTAAATTGAATTTTTTTATTAATTTGTTATATATATATATAAATTATGTCAACCGGTAGGGTTTATGCTACCGGTTTATTTTTGAAATGTGTCTCGGGCAAGCTGAAATGCTGCCCGATTTTTTTCAATCCTTCGTGAATTCATGGAGGATTGAAAAAAATCCATAGAACACCAACTAAACAAACCTATATAAACCATAGAGACAATTAATCAACTGTAGGCCCGAGACAAATAATAAAAATTTTATAAAAATATATTTGAAATTGGTTTTTAAGAGCATGTGCATGATACGTGATACATGATTCATAGAGGAAAGGGTCTTAGGGCCTTTGTCTCTAGCATTTGGTCATAAAGCATGGCCTAGACCACAAGCCCTACCCTTTGTATAGACGATGTAAAACTCAGAGTTATATCTTTATTGGACGTATTGAGCAATAGGTGTGGTTCTCTATGTTGTAGACATGATCACCAAAGGAAATAGTTGCCTTTGGCCCTACATGAAGGTTGTAAGCAT